>CM034361.1:98583049-98637394 GCA_019925275.1 Mytilus edulis
AAATACTTGAATTGTTACTAAAAAATAAATTCATAATGAAATAAACTGTTGCACTTCATTTTCAACTTATTTGAAAATAATGAAACCACCAAATGCACATTTTAAAGGGAATTCAAACTAGCAACAAAATAGCAGATGGAACAACCGAATCTCAATTCATTTTGTTACATCGCATGTACTTCTAAAGATATATTTCTTAATTTAACGGCATTTATAAAAAGTCGAGGTCAATTTGGGTTTTGCTTTGATGTATATTTATTGCCAGTCACAAATATTTCACAAGGCAATTAAATCAAATGAGTTTAATGATGGACAACAGTTTCAGCGTATATTCTAGCTCTATGAACTTTTTAGGTTTTATGTGCCTTTGCCTTGCAAAAGCACACATGAACCCCTTAGAAAGAGTGGTTGTATGGGGTATTTTAACAAACAAAGGGCATGACAACTTTCGAAAACCTGACATCGGTCATCGTGTTCATCGTAGTCTTCTTCCAATATTGCTCGGTGAGTTAACTAATTTCTACAACCATCATACCCTTTACATGAACAAATATTGGTAGACACAGATTTCAGTTAGTTGCATGCACAGTTGTTATTGCAAGCTGTTTTCCCTTGTCCGCATATGTACAAACATGGTCTTGAAGGAAATCTACTGACATAGGTCCCTTAAAGAAAACCGAGAGCAAATTGTTTTTACCCTCTTACAAATGTACCAACCAGAGTCCTTGGAAAGTATGATCACTGGTTTAGCAATTTGAGAGTTTATCCAAACTTGCGTTTGAAACATTGCACGTTGGATGTGCTGTAAAATCGTGTTTTCACATGGGAGGATTTTCACAGTAATGGCATCCTTTATGGCGCAAATTCTACCCTTAGCTTGTTTAGATCATTTAAAGATACATGAACTTTCCCTTCGGATCATACAATGAGGCGATAAATGCACTTCCAATTTTAACGACGATTCCTAATCTCCCGTTAGAAAACTTATCGGATTTAGCACAACTTTTAGGAATTTTTGTTCTCAATGCTCTTCAACTTTATACTTGTTTGGCTTTTCTAACTATTTTGATCTGAGCTTCACTGATGAGTCTTATGTAGACGAAACACGCGCGTCTGGCGTATCAAGTTATAAGTCTGGTTCCTTTGATAAATATCATCATAACTTGGAAGATTGAAAGATGAGCAAATTTTCTCTTCAAGGAGATGAATTATATCACATTTACATTTCCCCGTGGTACCATCATCATGGAACAGAGCTGAAGGTATGGGACCTATAGGATATACCAATATCCTGACTACAGTCTCATTCTCACGAACATTAGTAAGAACTAAAGCACGGCAAACTATTTTTACTTGGTTTATGTGTGCCTGAACAAAGTCACCTCAAGTTGAGTTTTGAGGTCTTGGTCGTATCATCGAAAGTATTGAGAGGATACCTCGACATAGGACTGTAGACGACAGGGGTTTCTGACTCATTAGCGCAGCCTTCCACCAAAGATTAAACCATATGGTTGTCACATTCAAGAGATTTTAGAAGAGAATCATGAACATTTATTGAGGCTTTCAATTCTGTAGAAATACTAGTATTTATCAATGGCTAAGGATGATCGGTAACGTTAAATGGATCGGTCATATTTGAATGCATATACCCTATCAAATCAGAGACATTCTTCTTGTCTCGTGTCACTGCCGTTGGCTTGTTTTTTTCATGTTCAATTTCTAAATCTGTGGCTTATCCCGATCTTGACCTCATTTCAGAACTAAAATGCGCAAGGATATGTCTTGTAAGCGTCTATCGAAGTAAAGTGGTGTTTTCCTTGTCATTTTTATTTATGATGTCTATATGATGCCTCAATAACCTTTCGAATCTTTAATAATAGTTTTCTCTGTAGCCATATCACTCAAGATACTATTTAAACCTCCATGTCTATGCCTGATTGAAAACTCACCTGACATATATAGACAGATTTTACTGTTTCCGACAGATTCAACATATCCAATATGTAGGCTGGTGTCCACCTAACATAGTTCGTCCGATTGGTAATGAAAAATCATCGCAACATTGTAGCTATCATTTTCAAATGTAAAAGCCACTACCAATTCCTTTCAGTCCTAATGTTCTGTAACAACATCTCAACTGCACGAAGAAACATATCTCAAAATGGGAAGGTTGGTGATAGTTTAAAAGAGTGTATTCTGAATTCTTCAAACAATGGCAACATATGTTTTTTTTAAATTAGAAAAACAACCTGTGCAATACCTTCAGCGCTTTTGGGTGTTTCAGCAACTGAACTGTGACATACATTTGGTTTAATATAAATTAACGATTTTGAATGAAGAATGCTTTTACATTAAACAAAAGAGCCATGAGAGCTTGCCTCATATACCAAAGTTCATCCTCGAACACGTCTGGAATAGACAATTTTACATTTGGGTAACAGCATACAATTAATTGTCAAATGTTTGCACAGCATATTATTGACCAGCAGGCTTTGCCATATCTAAACATTGTTCCATAGTTGTAAATACTATTGCCTTGTCGAGGCATGGCATCTATAACTGGAGCATAGGCCTCAGACGAAATTTCAGATTTAGCTTTTTGTAAGAACCGGTCCAAAATGGAACATTTTGTTCTGTGATTTCTGAAAAAAATGAAATCGAATCTAAGTTTTGTCTCGAAAGAAGTCGCAGAAATACCAAAGACAGGACAGATTTATCTCAGTTTTCGATGAAACAAGACTCAATCATCCCATAAACATTAGAATAACGAGCAGGTTCATAACGTTCTATTGGCTTGTCGAAAGGTAAACATGCCATAAGATTGGTATTCGAATCATTCAACGTCAAAGATCTTTCTATTCCCCGTTTAACCTTTATGGAACTCACGTGGGCGTTTGATGATTCGTTTTGATACTGGAATCCAACTTTAGCCATGGAGTGAAATGTATGTTTACCATCGATTATTTCAGCATTTAAGTCAATATTTTCTGCTCCATCCTATATAATACTGCCACCTTTTTTAAATACAGCAATACCATTAGATTTGTCCGATATCTACGTACTTTAGAATAGGATGCACAAAAACCATGAGAGTTTGGATTTTCAATATTCTTTTTAGATCCAAACTTATTGTGTAATCGTTATGCCAAAGCAAGATGAAATGGGGTTAACATGTTTATGTCTAATGCAAGTATGCATTCTGTTATTGCCAGGAATTTTCGCAGTTTGTCTACAGGAAGTTTAGAAAGATTACTACTGGCAATGGCTTAGAAACTTTACAATAGGAAGTTTAAAACATTTTAATTCGGAAAATCATGACATTATCATTGTAATCTAAATTTACAAATGTTGTAACCACTTCATTTAAATAATACAGAGTGTGCTTTCCCTAAACTGAGTGCAAATAAACAAAATTAAGAAAAAACTCTGTAAAAAAAATGCAAAATCATATGTCAAAAGACAAAAAAAAGTAACAAAATTAAAAATATTTCCCATCTTGAAATTTAACAAAAAAATCCAAATGTCATTTTTCTTTCCATTTTATAAAAAACTGCACCGCATGAAATGTCTACGACCGGGCAAAAAAGTTAGCTTAAGATATTGGCTTTGCAAAAAAATTGTTTTTAACCTGCAGGTATGCCGGTCTATTAAAGTCGTAAAATAAGCACCTTTTTCTTGATCTGTCACTCCACTATTATACAAATATGCACTGTGCTTCTATGTTTCTATTGTTTGATTAAAATAGATATTCATCATTGTTTCTCATCAATAATTTCCAATTATAAGGACTATAGAAACAATTATATTATAAATGGCTTTTCCGATATCCGCTCGTATACAATCTCAGTATCCATTCAAGATTGCAATTAATTTTCAGCTTAATTGTTCGATACGTATTAGATCGGCATTGACATATTTCTCTACTAATTGTTTATCGTTTAGAGTACGACTGCACTGTCTTTCCTAAGTTTCAGTAAAGCTATCTCTACGGAGCTGAGTAGTTTTATTAGCCGGTCACGTGGAGAACATAACAAAACAACTACGACTGGTTCAGATATTGGAAACGAATTTTGTTGCAGTCCTTAAGCATGCATTAACAAATCGGGAGGGGAGGGGGCATTTTTCACTGTCACGTACATTCCCCTATAGTAGCTCATAAGCCCATGTTTATCTTGTCTAGTCTTAATTTCAAAATACAAAGTTTATCTAATTCTATTAGCAAAAATACAGAACTGTTTGAAATGGTACTATTTTAACAGCCTATCTGTACATTTGTATACAAATTACTATGTTTTTGTTTTAAGTTGATACTTATTGTATTTGTTTATGTTTTGTAGAACGAGGTTGGACAACAGTCACAGCAAATGACATCTGTCAGAGCTGGCCTTCAGAGAGCGTATCTAGACGGATTGGACTTCCTCCGAAACAAGATTCAGGACTCGGAACAGGAAGTGCAAAGTTTGCAACAAAGTTTTTATAGTTCCGAGGAGGCAAAGGGAGATAATTTAACTCAAAAACAGATAGACTATCTGAAACAAGTGAACGACAAGTTGTTAAACGCAAATAATGAATTAAAGCGCAAAAATATAAAGTTAGAAATTATAGATAGTGAAACACGCCTTGTTGGTCTTATCAATAAACTCAGAGAAGCAATGGAATATGACAAAGGCGAAATTACGATGATAACTGAGTTCTGGGAAAATCTCAAAAATACGGTTGATGGTTTTCGTGCCTTAGTTGAAAAATTTCAAAATAGTGTATTAAATCGGTTAAATCAGAGTTGCATTAGCTACAGCAGTGATGATATTAATCTAGAAGTTTCAAACCGTTATACCTTGGATATTTCAGATTATATAACGGAATTAGAACGCGAGTTGACAAATACGAGACTACTTCTAAAAAGTTTAGATAGTGGTTTACACCAGGATTTATTCAAAGATTCCGAATTTTCAGAGAAATTACTGGTTGCTTGTGATTTGAAAGCTTTTCCTATATTAAGACTTATACCAGATCTAGAAAACAAAATCAGTAATTTATGTGATATTTCTAGAAAATGGTTAAACAGAGATGAAGAATATATGTATGAAGTAAACGATTATATACGGAAAACACGAACAATAACAAAAAGGAGATCAGACGTACTGAAAAATCAAAAAGAAAAGCAAAAGAAAATTGAAAAATCGGTTAAATCAACTCAAATATTACTGCAAAACAACAGGGAAAAGCTGCATACTATTGAATCAGAACTGAATCAGTTAGATGAACAAATTGCAGGTTACGAACACGTGAAGAAGAGTAAGCATGAAGAAAAGGAACAAAAAGCCAATATGGCAGACTTTCTAAAGCTTACATTGACCACAACGAAGAAAAACTACAGTCTCCAAATCAAGAGACAGAAACTATTAAAACAAGTTCGCGAATTAGAACAACTGCTCATAGCTATTGAGAGGGAATTATCAGATGTTCAAGATAAAAAGGTCGAAAGAGACCAAGCAAAATCATTGCTGACAGAAAAAGTAGAAAATAGTCAAAAATCATATGGTGCTGCAAGAAACGAATTTAGTAAATATTCGGACGAACTTGAAACACTTGAACAGGAAGTTAATATTTTATCAGGTCAGCTGTTACAACTTGAGATTATACAGACTTATAAAACAAGCCCCGAAAACATGGAACAGATATTTGACCGACCACAAACTGTTAAACTGGCACCTTCATTGAGAGAGAAAATTAAAAATAGAAAGCGAAAGGTCGGAACACAGAAAGTAGACTAGTTTCCGTGTCTGGGTGTTTTTTCACTTGTTAAATTGCACTTTAATGTATTCTATGTACCATGACGCATTTCACTGAGATATAGAGTTCAGGAGGATTAATAATCTTTCAATTGACGTCTATCAAATTTTGATAATGCTATAAAGTATCAATATTGTTTGTTATACACCTATTTCATGCCATATCTACGAAACTTTAAAATAAATAGACTAAAAAAAGTTTTCTCTAAAGGGGTCCAACCTAGGGTTATGAATATGTGATTAGCAGTACTGCTAGTTTGAATATCCGATTCACTGGTTAATTAAAAGTGCCGATTAAAGCTCTTTTAATGGGCGAGTGTGTCGGGGATACTATTACCTCATTCCCTGTGGGTTTTAAAACAACCACACATTCCATAAAAGAGAGGTGACGAAAAGTATACAAGGAAAAGTTAAAATCATTAAAAAATTATCTGACCTACATTACACAAAGACAGAAGTGATTTAAAAGGTATATAGAGAATTATAATCATTTCATATTTTATTCCGGATAGATTTTTTTTTATCTATTTACTTTTTCATTTACCTATAGAGCTACATAAATAAAACGCATTCTTAAAAAAAAATCTGATAAATAAAAAGGTATTCATTTTATGGATTTTTCAAAAGGTTCTTTTGAAAAGGTCCGACATTTTGTAAATATGGAATACAAATATGTCTCTCTTTTTTAACTGAACCAAGGTGATTTAATTGGCAAATCGCCATGCGTTGTAACTAAAAGCCTTTTGATACTGTACTCAAAAGCCAAATATTTTTATTTCAAATTGAAATTTTATCTTTTGGAAATCTTTAATTGTGTACTCTGTATTTAAGTTTAGTTTATGTTTAAATACACCTTGCCTCCCTGGAAACGATGATAATCGCCATTAACGGAAATCTTGGCCGGTAATCCCCTTCCTTAAACATGTTAAACAAATATCCACATAGAAAAAGTCAAATATAACAAGAAATTATAAAACGTCAACGACTGCTGAATATTATTTTAGGACTGTCCACGTAAATTCATACAAAAAGCAAGTTCAACAATAAGGCTGCAAAATTATTTCTTCAATTCTTTTGAGCATTACCTTTGAAGTTGTACACCAGATAAAGTTGTAAATTTCAATGCCTGGAATTCCTGTTTTGAAATTTTTTTTATAACGTTATAGTTATGTTTAAAAATGAAACCGCGTAAATTCTTAAAAGAAACTTAAAAAAATAGTTCATAATAAATTTCTTTGTATATAGTAGAAGTCGACTGCTACAAAACGTCCCAAGGAATTCTCTTTCAAATCTAACATGCTTATGTCGTCAAGAAAATAGATAATTTATGATAGAGGATTTTATTTTATTTACTTTAATGTATTGTTAAACATATTTTGTAGATAAGAGACAAACAGGTATGTCACCCTGTGGTTATATCATAGTATTGATCTTTATGTTTTTATGTTTACAAAAGCGTCTTTCAACACAATATTTTGTAATTTTTCACTTGGATAGTTAAATTATCAAATTGAAAGTGATTTAAGACAGATTTGTGAATAGTTGAATCAAGTGTGGTCAGAAACATAATTTTACCCTGCCCCCTAAATATCATTGGAAAGGAAAATACGTTAGCATACTGTATATAAATTCAATGACAGATGTTTTTTCCATCTGTTTAGACAAGATGCCAAGTTACTTGTCTTTTTTTGTTTTGGCGTTAAAACACATGTCATGGAGGTGTTAAAAATATAATGATTTTTTTTTCACACAAGTTGTTTTAATACTAAGTATATGAATTCTTAAAATTAACACCCCGGGTGTTTGACAAAATAGAGTCAATATTTGATGCTATTTCTGATTGTCACCTGCGACAAAACTCCATAACAACGAGATAGAGAGAAAGTAACGATACACAGAAAATATTTGGACTAATTCAAAATATAAGATATGCAAGCATTTTTTTATAATCAAACTTACTCTATCAGATCTCTAATTGACATTTTTGTTGACCTCATTTTAGCCTAATCGGAAAATAGACAAGTTGTCAAAAGTTAAATATGATAATGAAAAATCCCAATAATTCAAATTCAATAGGTATATAACATTTATCTTACTTAGTATTAGATATTTGTCCGGCTTTTGATACTATCTTGACGTCAAGTACAATCTATGATGTATTTTGTTCTACGATGACACGAAAGAATGAATGGAAGAATTATGACTCTTCTATGTGATATGATTGTTGTAGTAAGGCATCACTATGACTGTTCTTTGTGATATGAATTTTTGTAAGGCATCACTACGACTGTTCTTGTGATTTGGCTGTTGTAGTAAGGGTTGTTTTATGTGATATGACTGTGGTAGATTTGTGTATTTTGTACATGTTTACGTCAATATTATGTGATTCCGTGTATGCCAAAAGATACGCAAAATAAATTTGTTAAAAATTATCAAGGTCTTGTTATATAAATAGTTGTATCACACGACGTTTGGAAATACCATTGAAACTTCATTATCTGATAAAATTCCAATACTTTTAAATTGAATTACCGAGTGATCACATTGAATAAAATTTCATTGCTCGTATTTTAGATGGCGCCTGTGTTTAAGATTTCTATATGTAGACAATTTTTGAAAACGAAACTTGTTTCAAACTAACATGGGGAAAAAAACAGGATGAAAAGAATACGAGCTTCCCTGTAAAAAGATGATTTTTAACTTGCAATGGTATTTTTTAAACAAAGGGTATTTCGTTATTTATAAAATGTTATTGTTTGTTTACGCGATGTTTGAACTTTGGCCAGAATTTAAAAAGCCGAAGTTGTTCTATGTTTATCATGAGACAACATCAAATAAAAAAACTAATCAAACCGACTTAAGATATCTTACAAACATACTTGTCATAATTGATAATAACTAGAGACAAAATTTTGGGATGGTCCCTTTAACAACATGACTCATTCGAAAGGGAGTTTATATATCTCGCAATATACTGCATCTCCAACGTCTATAAAACTAGAACTCTACATTATTAAGCATGATTTCATTTCAAATTAACAACTATAAATACTTAATTGCTATACTAGAAAAAAAAACATATGATACGATATCTTAAGCACGATACATTTTATTAAAATTTTATTTTTACTGAAAAACCTGCAGCAGACGATACATGTTTATTGAATAAGCTTCCTCAGAAATACATGCTTGTTGAATGATCTTACCAGATGCGTCAGATATTCACACATCTAGGGGTTTGGAAAGCCAAAATATAAAACGTTTCAAGAGCGAGGGCATTATAATCACTTAACCATACACCAATATTGCCTAAGGGCAACTTTACCCGAAGGAATTTAACCATACACCAATACTGCCTAAGGGCAACTTTACCCGAAGGAGTTTAACCATACATCAATACTGTCTTAGGGCAACTTTACCCGTAGGAGTTTAACCATACACCAATGCTACCTTAGGGCAGCTTTACCCGTAGGAGTTGCACTTTTTGTACAATTTCATGATTTGTGGACTGAAAATAACGGAAACAAGTTATGATTTTGAGAAAAGTTTGCAGAGATTTATGGAGAGTTGTCTCATTGGCACTCATATCGGATCTTCTTATATCTATTCAATTTTTCTTTGATCGACATGAACTATATTGTAGAATTACTTTTATACAACAAAGTATTCGAATATAACTGCGAACACGAAACTCGTCAAAAATGTCGATACTTCAGTTCCAGAAAGACCATTACAAACAATATATATAAATAAATAGTATGAAACATGTGAAACATACAACATACACGCAGTCACTGACTCACATTGCTGGTAATGTATATTCATTGGACTTACCGTGTTTTACTGAGATTGTTCCTATTAATAGCGAAATGCATACTGCTGGATTTTAATATAAATAACGATTTAACGATGTTTTCAAAAGGGAACAATTACTAATCTATCATCTCGTACCATATTTTCATTCTAAAAATCATGTCGGAATATATAAGCGAGAAGAAACCCCCATTAAACTATGATTCTAATAGATATAGAGTTGATAAAAAGAAGCAAAAAACTCAGACACGCACACGCTAAGTGGGCATCTGGTAATTACTGGAGTGTCTTAAGTGATAAGCTTCTTGTCTATACATATATTTTGAGATTGTACAAGGATATGCTTTCCTCAGACTGCTTGTGGCGTTGTGACACTAAATCCATTTTAGTTGTATACTGATTGAAGAAGACATGGTATATTTATAAGCAAATAACGGCCGTTACACTAAGGCATCAAAACTGCAATTACTCGTAGAACTATTTTTTTGCCTTCTGTATTTTTCGTATTTTGTTCATGCGATACTGCCATTATCTCAAAAAAGTTGGCGTATCAACTCACTAGCGTTATGTTGATGTGTTGTCTTAGATTTAACTATATTTACGACATAGCAACACAACTGTATGATCTTATTACGAAACCAATGATATACTAGTATTATGATGGTACAAGTTTCTTCATGTAATATGCAAAAGTAAAACATATTATACGCTTTTAAACCACTACCCCTATGATACCTTAATTTATGAAAATGTATCTACCATGTACATTTCGTCTCAGTAGGATATTAATTGATATTTTATTCTTGACAATATACCATTTCAATAGCATACACTTGTTTTACTTATTTAGCATATTTGGTTGTCCTGTCAGAATTTAAAGATCACAGAGGAAGACCGCGACCGTATAATGACCTTTTCTGAATATTGTCTTTATCGATACAAAAATTGATTATGATTTGAAAAGATTAAATCATAACTGAACTTGTGTATGCTTTTCAGTTATCAACACTTTTTACAAGGTTGTACACTTTGATCCTGTCGAAACACATATGTTGGCATTACTAAAGGTAGTGTTTTTTCTCAGTCCGACATCTTTAAAGCAAATTCGTTTAATTCTCAAAGTCTGTGAAATCATGCTTTCTGTATTTGCTAAGATTTATATGAATAAAAGATGATGAGAGATATACATCAATGTATTATGAACCCCCAACCCTACAACACAAACATTGTCAAGAATCAGTCCGGTCGACATTGCGCATGCGTGAATTCAGATACCCTACATGGAGACAATCGTTATATAGAAGTTATATGGAAAATAATCTTCATAAGACGATATTCAATTTTCTTCCCGGTTGTTTTCTTAGCTGTTGTGATCACCAGAATCCTTAATGTGTCTTCTTTTTAATGATGTAAATTATTTTAAAATAATGTTTAAACTTCATGCAACAAATTTAGATTTTTCATACAGTGATGTCAAATGGCTTACATTTGCCGTTATTCTTACAGAAAATGCCATTTTTAGGGAAAGTGGTCAGCTTTGAAAAAATAAATAAAATACTTTTACTGATGACATTCCTTAGCTGTTGTGACCAAGAGAAAGATGAAAAGTTATTGTTTAATGTGGTGTAGTTTATTTTTAAATTGGTTATTGTCTCCTTGCACCAAATTTGATTTAAAAGTAGGCGATTTTAAGTTTTTATTCTATCAATTTCTATTTGACAACAGGATACATTGTTTGTGTAAACAGATAGTAGCCTGTTACACAATCTTGTTTATACAGTCATGCTGAGACATAATAATTCATGTGATATAGTGTAAACGACGTTTTGTATTAACTTGGTTTAGGGCTGAAGGAATTACAAAACAATAAATAATATGAAATTCGCGTTTTTATTATTGAAGTTAATTATATATTCAAAGTTTTTGTTTGTGTTTGTTATCACGTGCTTATAACCGATATTAAATAAAGTATGAGAATATGCAATCGTGATCTAAAAGTTAACGCATAATCCATTGTATTAAATAGATGCACGTTCAACTGAGTGTTTTATCAATACACAATCACATTTTTTTTGTAATTAATGGGATTAAATAGTTTCTATTCATATTTGGTAAAAAAAAGAGTTCAGCAGTAGCTGTATGATGGCAGATTGTCAATGAGACAACTCCCCCAGTGACTATAGTTGCATTTTAACTGGTCCTTTTGACTCTTTTTCGTAACAATACTTGTATAACCTTTTTAAGGCTATTTTCTCACGATTTGAATACATTATCATAAAGGAGAACAATTCCATTTCGTCGCACTTTAACAGTGCATGCATAAAACAGCATATATAATACACCACTGAATTCGACCACTTGATACGGCAAGTTAAAATCAGATAATAGATTTTTCTTCAAAACCAAGTTTCTGTTATTAATTTCTTAAAACTAAATATACGAATAATGTGTGCGCACAATACATTAGAAAGTTAACCCCTTTTAAGACACGTTTTACCATATGATGATATAAATTTACATTCGCCGTCAAAAAGAAACTTGTTGATGACTAAAATAATCGAAACTAACATATATATATATATCTAAATACAACAGTATTCTTGTATAAAATGAAAATAAACTGCTGTTTATAGAATTGCCTTGTCATTTTATTTTATCCCAAGCTCTTCAACTGAATTAAAATTCATTGAACCGAAACAATATTAAATAAAAAGTCAATAATTTCTGCACAAAACGATAAAGATTGTTAGCTTTGAACAGGTACTTGTATGACAATTAACATGTCAGCTTCAGGCTATATACCTGTGGATACTCGCGGTGGATATATGGTGGAAACGATGCTGTTACTTGTATTATTTTATTAAAAACAGGAAAGGGTCAACAAATATGACATTTCCGAGATTTTATTTTCAGACATGATTTAAGTGTGTTAATTGTCATAACGTAGATACAAACAAAATGTAAAATCTGCTTTTGAAATGACGCTTTCTCACTATCTTCGTGCAACCGTATAAGTTACTGTATGGCTTTTATCAATTATCTTAATCCATATCGTATAGTAGCTTTATAACTTCAATAGAATTGAGAATGGAAACGGGAAATGAGTTATAATAAGAGGCAACAACCCGACAAAAGAGCAGAAAACAACCCATAGTCACCAATGGGTCTTTAACGCAAAAAGGGGGGGGGTGGGGAATATTCAATACAATAATGTTATAACTATATATAATTTAGCGAAAAGAACGTCACACAAAACTCCGTTATATATAAAAAAAAATTGAAAAAAAACTCACACACACATAAGACTAACAAAATTTCTGTGTCATATTTTCTCTTGTGGATAACAAGAAACGACAACCTCATTAACAAATAATTTGTTCCTGACTTTATAAAACAAAACTAGGAACCGTGGCATTCGGCGGGGTTAAAAATGTTTGTGAGTGCTCAAATTTATCTGTGGTATAAAAGCACAACACAAGACCAAACTCTTAAAATTAGTAGGAAAATGCTTCCCTGTACATTGGGCATGAAACTTATCTACAGAATACAAAAGATCTAAAGTACCGATTTGAAGATAAGTTATCTACCAGTACACATCGAACATACATATGAAAACAAAAAAAATGTGATACGATTGCCAATAAGACAACTGTCCACCAAAGTTCAAACAAAAAAAGTAAAATCACAAAAATACTGAACTCCGAGGAAAAATCAAAACGAAAAGTCCGTAATCAAATGGCAATATCAAATGATAAAACACATCAAACGAATGGATACATGTAACAACTGTCATATTCCTGACTTGGTATAGGTGGTCGTATCCAACTATAGACAACCGTACGGTCTTCAACATTGAGGAAAAAAACATACCGTACGTAAAGTCTGATATAAAAGGCCCCAACATTAAAAAAAATATGGAATTATTTAATTGAGAAAACTAACGGCCTCATTTATAACAAAAGAATTTACGAAAAACAAATCAGAACTCGCGGAATTGTGCTGTTATCCTCACTCAAAGCATAGAAGTAATATTACTTCCATGCTCAAAGTGAGTGTACATTTACTAATTATTAACTGTCAATGAATTTTAAAATTGAATTAAACAACAGACATTCCGAAATCTCAAGGTACCTGTTATTTATATACACATAAAAAAAAAGACTCGTAAGACAACGACATTTCGGCCAATTGTGTTACTTGAACTAAAATTTCAAATACATTTCAGTCAGTTTGATGATCAATCCATTTTGAATAAGAAAATATAATTTATTTATATGCATTTTTTATTTACCAATTTGGGTCAAACATCTTGCGCCGTTTTAATGTTTCAACTAGGACTAAGAAACTAATTCAGTAGTCCCCGGTTTCAACAAAGATCGGAACTCCGGCCTTCAATTAATTTTACAAATTGAACCAAAAATTAGAAAACATGAATCAAAATTATTTTAGCGATAACATCTGGTATTGGTTTTCACTGAAGTTATCTTACAGACCAGCGGGTGTTTAACCCCTTAAATGTGCGTCTTATCGCAATTGTCAAATTATCTAGTTACCCCATGTGGAGCGAGGATGTATTATCGTCCTTGTCGATACAAATAATTGTTATCAAATTGAGTTATCTCCCTTAAACCGGACAGATTCTTGGCAATGAGTCAGAAAACACATTGGAGTTCAACACATGGGATTCAATAGGCATTGCGTCTTTACAATGTTTAACTCTTAATAACGAACAATCTTGGATAGTATTGAATAAAGTTATCAGTGACTATCAATGTTGTGCCATCAACACCTGAATAAAGTTATCAGTGACTATCAATGTTGTGCCAACAACACCTGAATAAAGTTATCAGTGACTATCAATGTTGTGCATCAACACCTGAATAAAGTTATCAGTGACTATCAATGTTGTGCCAACAACACCTGAATAAAGTTATCAGTGACTATCAATGTTGTGCCATCAACACCTGAATAAAGTTATCAGTGACTATCAATGTTGTGCCATAAACACCTGAATAAAGTTATCAGTGACTATCAATGTTTTGCCATCAACACCTGAATAAAGTTATCAGTGACTATCAATGTTGTGCATCAACACCTGAATAAAGTTATCAGTGACTATCAATGTTGTGCCATCAACACCTGAATAAAGTTATCAGTGACTATCAATGTTGTGCCATCAACACCGAATTCCCGAAAATTAATTAAACAAAAACCACACATTAATATATGATATTTGTTAACAAAATACAGACTCAGCAATCACTGTTTAAGAATCGAAACTGGCAAACATGAACGAATTACCAATGTATGTGGTAAATATGAAATATTACCACGACATGAAAGGATATGTTTATATTGTAATTCAAATTGTATTGAAAATGAAATGCACTTTCTTCTAGAATGCCCTCTTTACAATAACCTCAGAAGAGATGTGACTGATTATATCAAAAAATACCCCAGTTTAGATAATTCAAATAGAAAAGATCTCTTTTCATGGATCATGATTAATGAAGATAGCAGATTATTATCAATTTTATGTGCATACCTCGAAATACCTTAAATACTCTAAAACATTGAATTATTATTTTATTATTTTATGTTTCTTTAATCACTCTGTAATGTTTATGTCATGTTGTAATTAATGTTATGCTCTTAATGGGCCCTTTAATTTGGAAAATAAAAATATTGTATTGTATTATTATAAGACAAAACGAAGTTCTTGACTTTGGATAAGCTCATGGATATGTGACAGGGCCAAATTCTAACAAGAACTTAAAGAAAGGAAAAATGAGTTATTAGTCTGATTATCTGTGGCAAATGTTGTTTTTTTCCCCTAGTAAAGTTGGATGTCGCAAGCAGTTAATTATACTACATAAGACCCATGCAGATGCTGAATAAGATGCATGCAGAGTTTGCAAAAAAAAAATTATTTGCAATCTTATTGTCTAAGTGAAAAATCTTACCCATCACTATAAAAAAAATTGCATGCTTTGTAGTGTTGACCCGTTATAATTATAATTTTAGTTATTCTTCATTGTACATATAGCGCGTTTGAACGAACATTGCTTTACAAATAGACAATTCAATATTGAAAAAGAATCTGTGAGTAATATCAATCCATAAGAGATTTCATTTGATCATTGACATAGCATAATTTCTTCGGGCAAATCAATACGACTTTTTATATATTGGTTATAAATCATTAGTAATTAGCACAGATTCTCTCCACACACATCTATTCAGGAAACTATAAGTACACTGCTCAAAGATTTGAACAAGTGCTTATGGAAAAAATGATACACTTGTCTTATTCGATTCAGCGAAATAGTTTGGTATGTTTATCGGTCAATAGAATATATTTTCTATGATTTTATGCAAGTATTCATGCTACCTGACACGTACGATTTTGTGTAGTTTTACAAATAAACCCATTCATGGAACTGAATGAAGTCTAGAGGGCCGATCCAGATTGCGGATTGATGTATCATGATGGATGCTTCATGTTCAATGACAAATAGTACATGTATATTCCGAACGATTACATGCTAAGGAGATATTAAGATATCCTGTAATGTAGCAAACTTCACGCTGATTTTTTTTAGAAGTATCTCATAAGGTAAAAGACATATCACCTTAATTATGCAAACACATTATTATGACTGGTCAACGTATAAATAACTGTACCGTTAGAACGCAATACGTTGGCAATTTCTATGCAATAACTCGGAGGCATCAAACAACTTTGAATAACGTTTGATATTATGATTAGGTCCGTGTATAAAATAAAATTGAGATAGGAAATGGGGAATGTGTCAAAGCTACAACAACCCGACCATCGTGCAGACAACAGTCGAAGGCCAACAATGGGTCTTCAATGTAGCGAGAAACTCCCGCACCCGGAGGCGTCCTTCAGCTGGCCCCTTAAAAATATGCATATTAGTACAGTGATAATGGACGTCATACTAAACTCCGAATTATACACAACAAACTAAAATTAAAAATCATACAAGACTTACAAAGGCCAGGGGCTCCTGACTTTGGACAGGCGCAAAATTGCGGCGAGGTTCAACATGTTTATGAGATCTCAACCCTCCCCCTATACCTCTAGCCAAAAAGCTAAAAGTAAACGCATTTCAATACGCACATCAAAATTCAATTCAAGAGAAGTCCGAGTCCGATGTCAGAAGATGTAACAAAAGAAAATAAATGAAATGACAATAATACATAAATAACAACAGACTATACAAGCAGTTAACTGACATGCCAGTTCCAGGCCTCAATTAAACTGATTATGTCATCATCATATGGATATCAGGCACAATCCCTCCCGTTAGGGGTTTAGTATCATACTATCATAAAATATGTGAGAAGAACATAACCCGTGTCATGCCAACAACTGTTTTTTTTTTTTAAATGTGTTTTGTTTCGATGCAAAGACCCTATAAGTGAATCAATACCAATAAATATTAAAGTCAAAATATGCAATCTTTAATGACCTGACAACAGTATCGTAACTATATCCCTTCTTAATAAGTCTGTTTAAAGGTTTTGTAAGCTTTTGAGGTGAATACTGACATTTTTGTGCTTTGTAAAGAATGCCCTTTTTAAAACAAATTATTATGGAATCCAAAGCTGGTTAAAAATTGCTCTTTAAAACAAAGGGAGTCCTTAATTCTATCTTTTTTATTGTGCCCTTCATGAATATATGGTTAACATTTGAGTCTCTTATGAAATTGCTAAATATAATTTTATCTTAAAATTGGCTCATAAAATGATAGTTTTATGAATTATTCAGGTGCAATATTAAGGTGAATAGTTTCAGTTTAGATTGAGATATTTATAATTTTTCATAACAAAATAGGTAAGACAGAGCTTCTACGTGTAAGATTCAAAGAACGAATGAACTCGTCATAGATGCCATTTATTGAACGGAAGACAACAGTATTTCGTCTACAAAAGATTACTAGTAATCAGTGACGCTAGAATAAAAAATGTTAAACAGGACAAAAAAAGTACAAATTTGAAGAGCAACATGCAATCGAACGTAAAGCCACAATAAGGTTCAAAGCACGAACATGCTATCACAATCAGGTTCAAAGCACGAACATGCTATCACAAAAGGTTCAAAGCACGAACATGCTATCACAATCAGGTTCAAAGCACGAACATGCTATCACAATAAGGTTCAAAACACGTTGCAATTACAATAAAAGTATCTTAATGAAAGAAAAATAAACCAGACAAAATATAAACTTGAACAGTTTAACATTAATTAAACTTTATCTCGGCATCAGTGTTTATATGATTAAGTCAGTAGTATAAGGGAGATAACTACATTTTAAATCGTAGGTGTAATAAATTCCCATTACTATATCAAACAGAAAGATGTAAATCTTTACTTTTTTTTAAAAGGAAAACAGTACCGTTCTTTGAACTATAATGCTTAACTTTTACAAATTGTGACTTTGATGGAGAGTTGTCTCACTGGCACTCATACCAAATCTTCTAATATCTACTTTAAGGTGTAAATTTGCATCCAGTATGGGTTTTTTTTCTCATCTTTTCAAAGTTGTTTTTTGATTAAAGCAAAACAATTTTTATACTTTCAGCTGTTTGGTGGTTTATTTTTAACTTCTAAAAAATAGAGGGTACTGGAAGTTAGAATATAAATCAAATCAAATCAAATATGTTTATTTCCTAATCAAAGGGCCCTTATATAGGCATATCAATTACATACAAATAAATCATAATAGACAAAACATAAATACATGTTTAGAAAATGGAAAATTACTAAATACTGAACTTGTTCAAAGGGTATTTACACGTCTCAATCTTCAAAATCGGTTATCTAAAAATACTACCATCGCTAACATTTTTAGCAATAAAAATCGTGGTTACCCTTCTATCGATAAGTGTCATGCCAAAAATGACTTACATGTCCCCGTCTTTCCACCAACAATACGGTAAGGTCCACGTTTAATGGTCGCACATTTTGAAACTGATATAACTTGAAAAACAAACAGTATTATTTATTTACTCACATGAAACAAACCGGGGTGTGGTATTCAGTACGTAGGAGAAACTGGGCGATATTTATCTAAACGCACTCAAGAACATCTGTATCGTTTTAAAAGACCCAATAAATTCAAAAGTATCATTTACCAACACCTTAAGAAGCACAACCATCCTTTTAAATATTTAGCAGTTCAACCTTTAGAAGTAGTAAATAAGCAGCCTGATGAATCGCATTCAAAGTTTGTACGATCACGGAAAATAATTGAATTAAATTGGATAAAAAAATTACAGACAGTTTACCCTCTCGGTCTAAATGATAATATCATGGGAATTGGTAATATATCTAGAACCAATTCCGTTAACATTTTGGATATAGTTTCTAAAACTGTTCGTAAAAAACGTTCTCACGGTCGTAGAACAAATCGCAATCAAAGAAAATTTCGGGCCAATCATACCAATATTTCGGACCTAATTTCTATTTCAAAAAACAACGGCAGACATTATCTGTTAACAAAACTCTGTTCGTTACCGGTTAATAAGTTAAATAAAATTTTGGAGGATTGCAACACAATTTCATATAGCAGTCCTAAGTATGAAATTGTTCAAATTATTATGGCATATTATTATTCTAAATTATTTCCCAAAATTGATCGCCCTGAAGATCATAAAAAACATTTTATTAAAATTAAGTATGTCAATAAAGGCTTTGATTTTGTAAATATTGCCGGTATATTTAAATATTTAACGACCATTCTGTTAAAGAACAAATTCCTGGATATTTTGACAATACTGAGCTACCTCTTATTTGTTATATTTACAAGAAATCTACCCGGAAATTTGTGTTTAATTATAGTCAATTGTGTAAAGATGTTAATATCAGTGAAAATACACCTACTTCATGTAATTGCAGTAATTCCGAATATATTTATGGACCCATTTCCCATGTTATAACAGGAGATCTTAACATCGTTCAAGACCGAGAGTTAAAATCAATCCTCAGTAAAGGACCTAAATATCGTCCCCCGTCAATTATTAATTGGAATGAGTGTCGAAATATCCACGACTCACTCCATACTTACTGTATGAAATGGATAAAACGGGAAAAAGGTGACAAAACATCTTTGGACTCTTTTTTTAATTCAGTAATGAAGATAGTTGATATACGTATTCAACATTTTAAAGAACATTTTACTATAAACAATAACCACAATAAACCTATTTCTCGTATCAAACATAAACTAAAAGAACTAGCCAAGGAATTTGTTTTTGTCCCGGCCGATAAAGCTGCTAATAATATTATTATTGTTTGACGTAAATTTTACATTGAGGTTCTGAAAAAGGAAATCACCAATTCACCAACATTCCAACTGACTCCATTTTCAGAAAACGAAATCTGTAACAAACATAAACTTTTAGCCACCGCTTTACAAGCAGAGACAAACACAATGAAAGTCCCAACTATGTATTGGCTTCCGAAGCTACACAAAAGCCCTTACAAATATAGATTTATTTCGTCTTCAAGCCATTGTTCAACTACTAAATTGTCTATTCTTCTTACCAGCATGCTTAATTGGTACAATTAAAAACCTGATAATAAATTGTTCAAATAAGGCCTTCGAAAATAGTGGAATAAATTACTTTTGGAGTGTCAAGAACTCGTTGGAAGTACTTGATAAATTGCATGCTTATATTGGTGATTTTGAATCTGTTCAAAGTTTTATTTTTTATACCCTGTATACCACATTGCCTCACATTCTCATTAAGAAAAAATTCACACACCTGATTAAATGGACATTCAAAAAATCAGAATGTGAATATATATGTTCAAACTCTTTTAGGTCATTTTTTAGTAGCAATAAACAAACAAACTATGTTAATTGGACATGCTTTGATACTATATATGCCCTTGAATTTTTACTAGATAACATTTTTGTTCGCTTTGGGGATTCCGTATATCGTCAGATTATCGGAATTCCAATGGGGACTAACTGTGCACCACTTATTGCGGACCTGTTTTTGTATTGTTATGAGTTACAATTTATGACAAAAATAAGCAAAGACCCATCGAAACAACATCTGATAAACAAATTTAATAATACTTTTAGATATTTGGATGATATTTTGTCTCTCAATAATGACGACTTCAGTATGTATATTAATGAAATTTATCCTGTTGAACTTACTTTAAATAAAGCTAATACTAACAATGACCACTGCCCTTTTCTCGATCTTGATATCTATATCACTAATGGAAAGCTGAATACTAAAATTTATGATAAAAGGGATGATTTTTCATTATCCGTTTTTAGATGGTGACGTTCCGTTGTCACCATCTTACGGTGTTTATATATTATCTCAACTTGTACGATTCGTTCGTGTATGTAACAATGTTTTAGATTTTAACGAGAGAAATTTATGTATTACTGAAAAATTATTACACCAGGGTTTTCGATATCACAAACTAGTCAAAACATTTACTAAATTTTATCATCGGTATAAAGACATCATTCGTAAATATAGCTCAACATGCAGACTTCTAATACGTTCAGGTATTTCACATCCAATTTTTTATGGAAATATTCTTTATAAAGCACAAAGGTGTCAGTATTCACCTCAGAAACTTACAAAACCTTTGAATAGACTTATTAAGAAGGGATATAATTACGATACTGTTGTCAAGTCATTAAAGATTGCATATTTTGGCGTTAATGTTGAGTCACTGATAAGGTCTTTGCATCGGAACTAAACACATTTATTCTAAAAACAGTTGTTGGCATGACACGGGTTATGTTCTTCTCATATATGTTATGATGGTATGATACTAAACCCCTAACGGGAAGGATTGTGCCTGATGTTCATATGATGCAATCATAATCTTTCAGTCAGTTTAATTGAAGTCTGGAGCTGGCATGTCAGTAAACTGCTAGTAGTCTGTTGTTATTTATGTATTATTGTCATTTTGTTTATTTTCTTTGGTTACATCTTCTGACATCAGACTCGGACTTCTCTTGAACTGAATTTTAATGTGCGTATTGTTATGCGTTTACTTTTCTACATTGGTTAGAGGTATGGGGGGAGGGTTGAGATCTCACAAACATGTTTAACCCCGCCGCATTTTTGCGCCTGTCCCAAGTCAGGAGCCTCTGGCCTTTGTTAGTCTTGTATTATTTTAATTTTAGTTTCTTGTATACAATTTGGAAATTAGTATGGCGTTCATTATCACTGGACTAGTATATATTTGTTCAGGGGCCAGCTGAAGGACGCCTCCGGGTGCGGGAATTTCTCGCTATATTGAAGACCTGTTGGTGACCCTCTGCTGTTGTTTTTTATTTGGTCACTCGGGTTGTTGTCTCTTTGACACATTCCCCATTTCCATTCTCAATTTTATGTTTAGAAACAATATGAAATTAAACATTATAGTATTATAATTCATATAAAAACAAAAGAACAGTATATATATATATATAAGAAAATTATTAAAAGATTTATATATATATACGAGTCTAAATTGAAAACTACGTTCAAACCTATGATTGCGTTGGATAAAAACCGCAATTTTTATACGTGTGCATGTAAAACAAATGTCGTTGTAGAAAGGTCTAAAAACAGCACAAACAACATTTTCAAAAGACCAAAAAAAGTGAAAAAGTATATTTAAACAAAACGCATTTGACTAACAGGTCGAACAACTGATGTTCTTAAACCCTGCTGACTGCCATTGGCGATTGCCAAATAAAATTGATCACGAGATGTAACAAAATGGATCTTATATCTTAATATAAATTTAATACTAAACAGAAAACAATAAACTTGTGACCAAGATGTCATGCCACAAACACAAGGTGTCAATATTTTTTTTTATACACCAGATCTAGATTTCGACAATATATGTCTCTTCAGTGATGTTAGGGATCGAAACGGTATTTGGAAGGCCATATAATTTACCCTCAATTTCAGATCGACTCTTGAATTTTAAGAGTCAATATAGGATGAACGGATCTCCATGATTTTCTTTAAAATCATAAAGGTAAGTACCAACACCTCTTTGCCAAATATACTGATACTTTTTTTTTTTACAGAAGTCAATTCAAATGGCCCACTCATTTGACAACATGATTCTTTTTTTTTAAATGCCCCCATTGAATTTATTTTTAGGGCCCTGGACCCATAGTGAAAAAAACTTTCCAGATCACTGCCACTGTCCAAAATAAAACCTTTTGAGGTCCTAAAAACTTCGTTAGTCTTGTATGAATTTTAATTTTAATTCATTTATATGTTTTGAAGTTAAGTATGACGTTCGTTTTCACTGTACTAGTACACATTTTCGTTTATGGACAAGATGAAGACCGCTAACGGTAAATTGTCGCTGTGTTGAATACCCATTGTTGTCCTTCGGCTGTTTATGGCTCCTTGGTCGGATTGCTGTCTCTTTAACACATCCCCCATTTCCATTCTCTATTGTGTTATATATAGCTAAAAGAATATGTGTTATGCGTACCAATGCGTCAACTCTCAATCCAAGTAACATTTTGTAACAGAAAAAATATTATACTAGGTCAAAGTGCGGTCTTCAACGCGGATCATTAGCTCACACCGAACAGTAAGCTATCAAGGGCCCCAATTACTAGGTTAAACCATTCAAACTGGAAAACCAACGGTCTAATCTTTATAGAAAACGAGAGCAGAGCAACACTTATGAACCACATCAACAAACGAAAATTACTGAACATCTGGATCCTGATATATATATATGGCAGTCAGCAGGGTTTAAGAACATCAGTTGTTCGACCTGTTAGTCAAATGCGTTTTGTTTAAATATACTTTTTCACTTTTTTTTGTCTTTTGGAAAATGTTGTTTGTGCTGTTTTTAGACCTTTCTACAACGAAGTTTGTTTTACATGCACATGTATAAAAATTGCGGTTTTTTTGTGATTTTGTAATTTCAATTTCAATGAATATACAATAACTTCTTCCAACATGTCCAACCCGAACAATAATTAAGTTAACCTTTATTTACAATGTTTAAACTGGTACTGTTGCCTTGTTCATGTTCATGTTTTTTTTTTGTACATTAAATTTGGGTCTTTGTCGATACCATACTTATTCCAGACGTTCCGTATCAGGAGACATTTCAGGCATTTCCGCTGCACTTCTTGTATTATTATAACTTCATCACGGTGACAAGAATAACAGTATAGAGTACCATTAATTCATTGAACAAAACAACAAATCGCTGAAGTCGTGCGGTTTACAAAATGTCAAAACGAGCCAAAGACCAAAAAATGACAAGGACAGTTAAGCGTCTTTTATGGAGATAAAAACTATATTCCTAAAAAGTCTATGGTTTTTTTTTAAATCGAAATAATAGGAAGCTAAACTAAATGAGATTATTATTAGAGTTAAATCTCGTCTGTACTAGCCAATTATCATAAATTTAAAGTTGTTTACAAAAAAAATATATCATGAATGATGGTTAATTACGTTTTTCGGGTTATCAGTTAGACCGCATGGTTCTATTATTACAATAGGAAAACACCCGACACGTTAAACAGCATGGTTATATTATCATAGGGAAACACCCGAGTCGTCCCAAAAATATATAGGTGCTCCTATTATTGGAGGAACATTACACAGTTGTGTACACAGACATGGCGGCACAGAACACGATCGGAAATCCATTTGACGATATCTAAACGTTTCGAAACGGAGTGAAAAATATCATGCGCCACGTGGGCGCTTACATTTGTCACTGTATGCGCCATTTCTTGTCAATATGCGATATAGGCGCAGGGCGCACGTCCTTCCCAATCACTGCAGTGGTGACTTTTTTTTGTTTTACGTAAAATAAATGCACCCAGTCTGGACCTATGCATTAGACGTGTACAGTGCATAACAGATGTCAAGACGTTTTCAACTACTATGACAATACTCAGAACCAATGTCGAATTCAGAAACCTGGAAATTACATTTTTTTGTCCGAGAATGCAAATTGGAGATTGCGCTTTATTTCGTTAGCAGATCAAACTTATTAAATATGAGATATCGAGATACTTTATAAAATACGTGTTAACCAAATTCTTAAGTTATGGTATACCAAACTCGTAGTAGCTCATACTTGTAGCATGTTTACATTTTGTGTTTTTAGAAATTGGTACTAGTATTGGAATGTATTCTAATGTCCTGTCATGACCTGTATAATAGAAGATGAAGGTCGGGGAAATTTGGACTGCCACTGAAAATCAGAGTATATAGATAGTCAAAGTGACTGCATCAATTGAGTTGTTGTAGTACTTATAATAAATTGAGAGATTGCAGTAAAAACTTAAATATAACTCTATCTGATAATTAATCTGCTAAAAAATTACTCTAAAAGACAGGCGAAAGATACCAGAGAGTCGTTCAAACTTATAAGTAAAAAATAAACTGACAACGCCATGACTAAAAAAAAAAACTGTTACAGGCAAACGTAAGTACACAAAACACAATAAAGTATGCTAAGACTGAGCAACACGAACCGTAAAAAATGGGGTAATCTAATTAGATACCCCTGGAAAGTAAGCAGATTCTGCTACACATCTTGCACCCGTCGTGTTGCTCATGTAAGTACAAAGTCTATAATACGTCATATTCGTGAAACTCTCTGCTCGTCTTCGAGATGTTCGCTGTTCTTGCTTTTGAATGCTTGCCAGGTTTTATCCATGCAGTGTCATTTAAAAAGTTTGCCTACAAACCCCGACTTTCTCATATTTTTATTATGAATAGCTTGAAAAGCAATTATTGAAGATCTTTCAAATCCTTCATTTTTTCTTTTAAAAAGAAAAGGTGCCAATGTAGTCCAGTCAAACTAAGATTTAACCTCAAACTAATTGCAACAGAAAATATTAAGTTCTAATCTATAGCATTATGCCCTTAATATAAAAAAAAGTCCCATACAACATAACTTGAGGAAACTCAAAATCAGCATTGTTTATTTCCTATGGAAATTAACATTGGAAGGGAAGATACCTCTGCAAAAATGAGTCTATTGTTGGTCAGTTTTTGATTGATTTTCTTGAAATTTATGTAAAGTATGACACTTTGATGGGGTTATAAGTTCGATTTGACTTAATTATATAATCTTCTGCTCATAAAATGTACAAAACCGAAGTGTGGGTAGTTTTTTTGTTGTTTTTTTTTGCATTTTTCATAAGAGAAATTGCAAATTTGAAGCTTTGTGACCATTTTGAAAAAAATAATGTGAAAATTTGGTATTGTTTATTTCTGTATATTATATTTTTCAGCATCTTACTTATCTAACAAAAAGAAGAATAAAAAGGCATGCTTAATACCTTTTATTCAATTTGAGATTCTTTACCTTGACATGTTGAAAAATTCAATAATTGGTCAACTAATGAATTACGAAATCTAGGTTATAGCTTGATAAAAGATATGAAAACACCTTTAGAGTTGCTTGTTATACTCTAAAGACTGTTAAAAAATTCAAGAATCAGTACATTCTGATGAATAGAAGCGGTAAAGTTATAATTTTGTATCAATTTTTATTGATATTTCTGCCTTTTTTGCAATAGTTATCTCCCTTTTCAATGAAAATCTGCAGAGGAATTTTAAATGGGGATTTTGTGGGACTTTTTTCTGTGTAAATTTTGGGTATAATGCTAAAGATTAAAACTCAAAAATATTCTGTTGCAATTACGTTTAGGTTAGGGTCAAATTATGCTAGATTGACTGGACTAATGTTAATGTATTAAAAAATCTAGATAATCACTTCCTGCCAAATTTTAAAAACTTATATCTTGAAAACAAACACACTGACCCTTCATTGTTTTTCTGCTCTGTTAGTTCTTTCATTCATATAATTAAAATTTATAACAGTCTTTAAGCTTAATATTTTGAAACAGAGTAGCGATAATCATTAAAACATTTAAAAAAAAAACACAAAAAAACAACAACACCAAAAACTGTAGTTGTTCCTTTTGTTCATAAGGAAGATATAATAGTCTTTGGGAGGAATGTATTTCACTTGACGATCTGTAGTCCATTTTTTCATTTTTAATTTTTCTTTTTTCGCACTATGCAAAAACAAAATAAGAAAATCACTATGCTTGCAAGTATGAGCAATACTCCACTGATAGTTTCAGCAATAATATAATTGCTCTGTTCATTTGACACTGCCAGGTAATCCCCTGAAATAGACGAGAAATAAATATACTCCAAAATGTGTTATTTTACTTATTGTTTACATAGACCATTATCTAACCTATAGAATTATAGAGATATGATTGGTTTAAGGACTACACGTAGCGACATGTAATGAACGATTGAAATAAAATTCATTAACAAACTTGTTGGCATTTGTTTTCTGTATAAAGAAATGGAAGTATGGTCTTAATACCAAGTATTGAAGATATGAACACTTTGATAGGCCGCTAATCAAAATACCACATGTGAAGATAATCGGTAAGGTAAATTCGTTACACGGTATGCTAGTTACCTAATACGATATATATGGGGTCAGTAAATATCGTATTAGGTCACTAACATACCATGAAATGATTATTATAGACTAAGTGTAAATGCCTTGACATATCAAGGATACACAGATGAGGCTTAGAAACAACTCTCAACTATTAATTGTCTTCATACTGCAATCTAAAAATAAATCATTTGTTGTTTATTGTGTTATCGTTATCAATTTGATTTAAATACTGTTTTTCCAACAATTGCGAAAGAAATAAGTTTGAGTCGTTCAACGCGCGTTGTTTATACGGAAAACAAAGACAGGTTGAAAAGGTCGTCATGAATAATTAAATATAGTTCCGGCAACTACTATTTAGATATGCATGAGGACAAGTGATATCGGGTCAGTGACTGTATATGACATAGAAATATACAGTCAACGCATTGACTGCTCAAATACAACGAGTGCAGTATAAATTACAATTGAGGTAGTGGTCCCATCAGGAATTTCCCTTGGACATTTTTGTAGTCGGCCTTTTTCGTTTTTTTCGAACCATTTGTTATCTTGTACTTGTACTTGTAAACAACACTTTAAAAACGTTAAACCCAGCCTGGCCGTTTAATACAAAGTAGTTCTTATTTTCGTATCAAATGCAGATGTTCTACTCCTGGATATTTATTTTATATTCCAATGGACGTTAAACAGTAGATCATCGTCAAATTGGAAGATCCCAGGGAATCATATCACATAAGAAAACCATTGAGTCATGAAATGAAACATGTCGCACATTCTTTACATTCTTTATTTTTTTTCTTTTGAAAACACTTACTGCAAACTAGTTTTTCACAAGACCATTGACCATCGCTTCTGCATACTCTAGTCGTATTTCCAAAGAATTAATCGTATCCAGAGTCACAGTTATACACTACGGTTTCTGAAGGATTATTTCTATTTAATTGCCTTGAACCATGATCACTTTCACCAGGATCTGGACAGGTAATTGCTAAAAGTATAAAAACACACCTGTCCAGTATTTGTATAAAACTACAAAAGATAGGCGGAAAATACCAATGTGATCTTCGAACTCATAAGTCGATTGCAAACAGACAATACAATGGCAAAAAAACACCAAAACAACAAAAACACAGCATAGAAAACGAAAGATTGAACAACATGTTCCCTTACAAACAAGTGTTGACATAAGCGATATCTTTGAAACATTTCCATATAAGGAAGAGGTTTTACTTGCCATGAAACCAGGTAAAATCAACCATTTGTTTTTAAATGTCCTATACGAAATCATGAATATGGCAGTTGTTATCAAATAGTCTGTTTCTTAGTATAATAGCGTATATAGTCTGTTTCTTAGTATGATAGCGTATATAGTCTGTTTCTTAGTATGATAGCGTTTATAGTCTGTTTCTTAGTATGATAACGTATATAGTCTGTTTCTTAGTATGATAACGTATATAGTCTGTTTCTTAGTATGATAGCGTATATAGTCTGTTTCTTAGTATGATAGCGTATATAGTCTGTTTCTTAGTATGATAACGTATATTGTTGCACGTCAGTGTTTCTGTTGTTCTGTTGTTTTCTCACACTGACTTTAGAACAGTGTTATACTACAGAACATGTTGTCTTTACTTGATATTGTTTTAGATTTAAGAAAATTATTTGCACGGGTTGATAAAAGCAGAACTGATAGAAACGAAACCAACCTAACTACATGTAATAGATAACATGTTTTTTTCTATCTTAATTACAAAATTTACAAGGAAATATTGGATTGTCTTTTATTATTATATAAATTTGTTAATGATTGAGATTCACTATAGACTTAAAATAGACAATGATAGATGCGATGATTATACATTCGGATTGCAGACACACATGTGAGACTCATCAGTATCGCTCGATCGCTCGAATCAATTCAATATCCGGACTTGGTCAATGCAATTGATTCAATATCTATTATAGCGATGCATTTAATAATCCATCTGTAATAGAAAGTCGTTCATGTACATATGTATATACTTGCATTTTATGATTCAACTGTAACAAACATTACCATGTATTGGAACACAACAAATACTTAACTTCTCTAGAACTTGTATTTGTTTTCATATAATATATTGAAAAATTAAGAATAACTGCGCTCTATATTACAATTAAGAGATGTGGTGTGATTGTCAATGGAACAACTATCAAACAAAGTTCGAAAACAGTGGATGTAAGCAACTAAATGCAACCGTTAGTAATTCGACAATGTGAAAAGCCATACCATATAATCGGCTAAAAAGACCTATTCAAATGAGAAAACGTACGATTATTGTTTTATTTTTATTTTATGTCCGTTCCATTACTCAAATTATCGGTTCCCGAGAGAATTACGGGTATGAAATATGTGGTCCAACAGGAACAGATATATTGTATCTGTTAAGATACAAAATATAAATCCTTGCGACTATGGCGAGTTGATTTAGGAGGAACAATTATACGTTAACAACTTTACGTTGATGAATTGTAAAAATATCGGAAAGTGCATTTACCCAATAAAAAATACTCCGAAATAAACCACATATTAATAAATTATTCTAATTTTTGATAATTAAATTTTAATTTCTGTTATATACGTTATTAATAAAATATTCTTAAATAAATCTTAAGCAATTTTTGCAATAATAGAAGTTGTACAGATATCATTATGCATGATATATCAAAGTCAGCAATTCTACCGAATAATATTTCATCTTCATGAATCCCTAATGACTTCAGAAAAAAATAAAGACTTGTTTTTATCCGTTGCTTCGGCATTTCAAGATATTTTTAAAGAGGGTCGTAAACCAAACCGAATAAGAACCGATAAAGGCCAAGAGTTCAGATCAAGAAATCGTTTTTCAATCAGAGGGAATAAATCATTTCTATGCCTTAAACGAGGTGAAAGCAGCTATTACAGAAAGAGCAATAAAACCCATTAAGACCAGGATATATCGTTATTTTGCCTATAAACAATCTTACAAATACATATACAAATTACAAGATTATGCTGAAGGTTATAATAAGACTGCACACAGAACTATTGATATGCCACCGAATGAGGTGTCTTAACAAAATGAAGAAAGCGTTCATCTAGCTACATACTTTGCACGGAAACCTTCTAAGAAAATGCAAAAACATTCGAGATTCAGATTTAAAATAGGAACTCCTGTTCGAATACCATATCTAAAAAATGTTTTTACTCGTGAATATGAAGAAAGATGGACCGGAGAGATACTTACAATATCCGATAGATTTTGGAGAAACAATGCTGCAATATATAACCTCCAGGATTACAACAAAAAAGAACTAGTTGGGACCTTTTACCAGAGTGAAGTCCAGAAGGTTACCATGAAAGATGATAATTTATGGAAAATCGATATAAGGTTGTGAAAACCAGAGGAAAGGGGCATAACAAACAATGTTTTTTGAAATGGCTTTATTGGCCAGATAGATTTTCATCATGGGTTAACTTCCGCGATTTACAAGACTTGTAAATACTGTATTACTAGTTTAATAAAATATGTTTTTCTTGAAAAGGTTTTGTTGTCTTTGTATTTGAAATATTTGATAGGTTAAACAATTTATATAATAACTTAATCTTACCTTAAGCAATAACTTGTCAAAGTTCTTCCATACATCATGTACATCAATTCCCCTTGTATGTCATCGTTAATTACACATTTAAATCTGGCGCTAAAATTAGCAGGCATGCGCATTTAAATTGATTTTAAGGAATTCAAATAATTCAACAGAAAAATTCAAATAATGTAGCAATAAGAATTCAAATAATTTAGCAATAAGAACTCATACAATTTAGCAATAAGAATTCATACAATTTAGCAATACGAAGTCAAGTATGTGTGAAATATTTTGTTTCCAAACTGGTAATTACAAAGGCAGCTGGTGTATTTAGCTAGACATAATTAAGTGTCTAAAGAGATAATAAACTGTTCATTGGCTTTTATTCATAGGAACTACTCAATTTTAAATCATGATCTTTGATGTAACTCATGGCGTGACCCGCTAGCTATATGAGTGATTCAGGACATCTGTCTTTAGAAGCTACAGTTGTGGGAAAATATCTACTTTAATTTTGCTATAAGTATATACGAGGGATTTTAAATGTTAACTAGAAAGAGTTTTTTTTTTTAATAATTTATAGGATTAATTAAAAAAGATAATCTAAATTAAATAACGTTAGCTTATTCGTTGAAATAAAATTCCAGTATAATTTAAACTTTAAAAAGTATCAAATTAGATACGAAAATTAAAACAAGATGCACATATTCAATTTAAAAGAAGTGTGATCAATTTAACAGCTTTGATAAATATTCAACTAATATTCAAAGTTTGGTTGATTATATATACTACAGTTTGTCTTGTAAGTGACAAAGCTTCAGGCCAGGTGACGACAATCAACAATAAAAACCGTGTTGAGATGAGATCTACTAAAAAAAATATAGGGTTAATTACCATACATGGTTAGTTACCCTATGGGGTTAATAAGGAGTAACTTCCCTTTCAAAACAAAAAAGATGCCACAACCCTAAGTTATAAAAACAACACGGAGTTGAGGAAATATCTGAAAGCATTCAACAGACGAAGAAATTGATGATGAAAGGTTGAAATAAGTTCATAACACATAATTAAAACTATCAAGTTATTATTGTTGGCATTACGGTGTTACTTCCCTTTAAAAAAAAAAAAAAAATCTGAAAGGATTCAACAGACGAAGAAATTGATACATGTAATGAACGATTGAAATAAATTCATAAAACAAATTTAAAGCTATAAAACTGTTGTTTTCTGTATAGACAAATTAAAGTAGGATTTTAATATTGAAGACTTGATCACTTTGATAAGCAGCTAGTCAAAATACAACATGTGAAGATAGTCGGTAAGAAAAATTAGAAACAGGGATTGCGAGGCTCTCAACTATTATTGTCTTCATACTGCAATAAAAAAATCAATTGTTGTTTATTGTGTTATCGTTATCAAGTTGATTTAAATAATGTTTTTCCAACATTTGCGATTTCAAGAAATAAGTTAAATTTTTTGAGTTGTTCAACGCGTCGTTGTTTACATAGAAAATAAAGACAGGTTGAACAGGTCGCCATGAATTATAATTAAATATAGTTCCGGCAACTACTATTTAAATATGCATGAGAAAAAGTGATATCGGGTTAAGCTAGGTTCACACTGCCGATCAGATCAACTCGATCAAGCCCGATCAAGACAAATAACGTGATCGGGAGACTGGTCTGACTCAATCGACAAGGATATTCGGGATAGTCTACCTTACTCGTTATCGATCTGACTTTCTACCCGAGAGTTTTTGACATGTCAAAAACACAATCATAGTAAGGACCGAGAAGCAAGTCACTCGAGGAGAGATCGAGAATTCGTCGAGTAGCGATCGATTTGATCGGGAAAGGATCGTGAAGAGATCGAGTTTAGTCGGAATACAAAAAAATTACCGATCAGTACTCGATCATTTCGACCTTTGCTCGACTAATGTCCGATCATTTCCAGATTAACTCGACCAATGTCCGATCGCTTCCAGATCACTGCGACTTCTATATTTATTTTATCCCAGACCAACTCGACCAATACCCGATCCCTTCGCGACCACGTTCGACCACTCTTCGATCTCTACTCGGCCATACATGAGAACACATGACTGCTACACGATTCGCTAAAAGTGTGAGCAGACCTGATTAACTCTCACAACTCTGCCTCCGCCAAAATGTATTGGCAACATCATATTTAACTGTACAAAAACTCCTATATGTACAATACGTGTCTTTACTTTTGCAAGGAGATGTAACATTTTAAAAGAGAGGCAAAAGACACTACAGGAACAATAAAGCTCAAAGGTTGAAAACAAAGCGACACAGCCATAGCAAAAAATGAAAACCGACGAGAAGACAAACAGCAGTCCACATAACGTGGACAACTTAAATCTAAACAACACATAACCCAACAAAACCTAGGATGCACTCGGGTGTTTTGGAAGGGAAGAAAATCTTGCAATTTTGGCACCGGCGGATTTTTCAAATATGAAAGTAATTGTGCAATAACATTCATTATTAGACCGCTGATGACTAAGTTATCTTTCAAAGTTGGTTTATAAGAACATCAAGATTATATTTTACCTGTTTTATGGGCTATTTTTTGTTTTGTCTGTCCGTATTTTTCGTTTGTCCAGAAATGTTTGTTGTATACAAAAAAGAAGATGTAGTACAATTGCCAACAAGACAGCTCTTCACAGAACACCAAAATGACATAGAAATTATTAATAACAACTATATTTCACTTTACTGTCATTTTTTTCATTCGAACTTTTTGACGTAATTTCACACAAAAAGGAGACGAAAGACAAATATTTTTTTTTATTTGGAGCGAATTTCTTTCTAACACTAACGATACAAACAGTTCAGAGAGCACATGTTTTGATCATTTGTTTCTGACATGCTTTTGCAAAGTTTGCATAAACCAATTATCTAAACGTGTTCTTGCTTGTCATAACTTAAAATATGGTCTAAAATTACTCAAATTTAGGTATTACCCTCCTTTCTTGCATAAAATAACAGCTATGAAAGGAAGGAGGTAAATACCTAAATTTTAGTAAATTAAGACAATATTTTGAGTTATGGCAAGCAAGAACATAACTCTTTTTTAAAAGGCTTTATCATCACTATCTTCATACATTCATCTGTTTAAGATGAAAAACTGCCAATCAAATAAACTCTGATTAAACGATGCATTTGTTTCTACTTCTGTAACGTTTAACAAACTATTACAAACGGCACACAACGTTTACCAAACTTTGGTTAGAAAGAAATGCACTCTTGATCTCTTGATAGATATATGATAAGTTGTAAACAGTTTCAGAAAAGGTAGCACTCCAGGGGATTGAAATTCTACTTTGGATCAAATTTTGGGGAATTATGTGACATCTTTGCCCTCTTTTTGCAATATTTGTAAGCAAATGCATGCAGGTTGTTGCCATACAGCAAAAAGAAAATAAGTATCTTTAACCATTCAACTACTGGATATCAAATCTATGAAAAATACTGATTACATACTTTACATAGAGGGTTACTGCTCACAAGGAAGCTATTAAACCAAGAGTTCCAAATGGTGAAGTTGAAATCATCCCTTCGTAAATTTTACGGACGCCATCACGAGTTGGTTGACCGTTATGGAATAACCGTTTCACAAATGATATCGGATATGTTCCTTACGTCGTAACTACAATCCCCTTCCCTTTCTTGTCCATTCGTTTTTGATGCGTTTTGTTTTTTGATTTTGCCATGTGATTATGGACTTTTCAAATTGATTTTCCTCTGAGTTCAGTATTTTTGTGATTTTACTTTCATGAATGTGACCTACCGAATTAGACTATTTACCGGATTTGTAATCACATAAGCAACACGACGGGTGCCACATGTGGAGCAGGATCTGCTTACCCTTCCGGAGCACCTGAGATCACCCCTAGTTTTTGGTGGGGTTCGTGTTGTTTATTCTTTAGTTTTCTATGTTGTGTCATGTGTACTATTGTTTTTCTGTTTTTCTGTTTGTCTTTTTCATTTTTAGCCATGGCGTTGTCAGTTTGTATGAGTTTGACTGTCCCTTTGGTATATTTCGTCCCTCTTTTACATAAACAGTATGCTTTATTTGTAAGAAAGCAAAGAAACGGGAATGGTAAAGTTTATGTATATCGCTATCTTACATAAGTACCAATCCAGTGACAAATCTCATTTTGTGGTGTCATTTCCAAAAAAAGAACAATGCAACTACCATTACATATCAGTGTCCACAATGAAGAAGTTTTTATAAGCATTGGGTTCCTCTTTGTCAAGTTAGTGCAAGTCTCTCATACTGCCCGTATGTGGTCGGCGTGTAATCCACTACCTCACCTAGATTTCTCGGCGCCCGTTGCTGTCTACTCCTTTTTGTTCGTCGTCTTTGCACTCTTCAAGCTCCTTAACAACTGTACTAACCTGTCTCTCTAAGCTCTTACTACCTTGCCCACAAATCCAATTGCTTTATTTCTATGTAGATATTTTAAATGCATGATTTTACTCGTACCTTCTACTGAATATAACCAAATAAACGGAGAATGAGTCCATGGGACACTGATGATACCCCAGCTAGCATATATAACATTATAAAGGGTCATTACTCAAGAAAGGCCACGCAAATTCGCATTTGAACTGTGTATTATGGTAATAATCATTGTGTATACGGCATTTTATAAAATTTGGTTGAGGAAAAATAAAATTAGAGAATGGAAACTAATATTGTTGGGACGTACGCACATACGTACGAACAGACAAGGGTAACACGTAATGCCCACTCCGAAGCGGCGGAGAATCGGTTGTTTTTATACTAAAATTGTGCATACCCGACCAATTCCCGATTATCCCTACGACCCATATACGATCAGGTCGATCTGGTCTGGTCGAGATCAGACATAGATCGTGAAAAGTTGATTTTGTCTAGCTAGTCGAGTAAAGATCGTGTAAAGATCGTGAATTGATCGGAATTATCGAATAAGTATTCATTTTGTTGTCGGGATGGAGTCCTGGTGGAATCGTGAATTGTCGAGTTAAGGTCGTGTACAGTCGGATGTCGGTCGGATAGAAGTCGTAAACAATCCCGATCAAGAATTTAGTTGAGCTTGGTCGTGGAAATTTGGACAATCGGGATCATCGAGTTGATCTGATCGGCAGTGTGAACCTAGCTTTAGTGACTGTATATTAGAAAGAAGTATATGTAGTCAACGCATTGCCTGCTGAAATAGAACGAGTGCAGTATAAATTACAATTTAGGTAGTTTCCATCAGGAATTTCCCTTGGACATTTTTGTAGTCGGCTTTTTCTGGGGGTTTTTTCGAACCATTTGCTATCTTGTACTTGTACTTGTAAACAACACTTTAAAAATCCTGCCCGTTTAATAAAAAGTAGTTTTTATTTTCGTATCAAATGAAGATGTTCTACTTCTGGATATTTATTTTATATTCAAATGGACGTTAAACAGTAGATCATCGTCAACTTAGAAGATCCCAGGGAACCATATTACATGAGAAAATCATTGATTCATGAAATGAAACAGGTCGCACATTCTTTTTTCTTTTTCTTTTGAAAACACTTACTGCAAACTAGTTTTTCACCAGACCATAGACCATCGCTTCTGCATACTCTAGTCGTATTTCCAGAGAAATAATCGTATCCAGAGTCACACTTATACACTACGGTTTCTGTAGGATTATTTCCATTTAATTGCCTTGTAACATGATCACTTTCACCAGGATCTGGACAGGTAATTGCTAAAAGTATAAAAAAAAAAACACACCTGTCCAGTATTTGTATAAAACTACAAAAGATAGGCGGAAGATACCAATGTGAATCAAATTCCGTAACAGTGGCGACGTTGCTTCGCTAAACTATCATGAAGTCAACGTATCGTAGTAAAGAGTACGTAACCGCTGTTTCGGAGTTTGCAATGTGAATGTGATCTTCGAATTCATAAGTCCATTGCAAACAGACAATATCATGGCAAAGACACGATCAAAACACCACATAGAAAATTAAAGACTTAGCAACATGTTCTCTTACAAACAAGGGTTGACATTAGCGATATCTTTTAAAAATTTCCATATAAGCTGGAGGTTTTACATGCCATGTAAACCAGGTCAAATCAACCATTTGATTTCAAATGTCCTGTACAAAGTCAGGAATATGGCAGTTAATATCAAATAGTCCGTTTATTGTTGCACTTCTGTGTTTCTGTTGTTCTGTTGTTTTCTCACAATCGATTAATGACTTTAGAACAGCGTTATGCTACAGAACCTGTTGGTTGTCTTGATATATAGTGATTTAAATTTTAGAAACTTATTTGCATGGGTTGACAAAATCTAAGACATGTAGTGGAATTAAAGCAGAACTTATAGGAACTAACCTAACTACATGTAATAGATAAAATGTTTTTTCTAACTTAATTACAAAATTTACAAGGAAATATTGATTGTCTTTTATTATTATATAAATTTGTTAATGATTGAGATTCACTATAGACTTAAAATAGACAATGGTAGATGTGATGATTATACATTCGGATTGCAGACACACATTTGAGACTCATCAGTATCGCTTGATCGCTCGAATCAATTCAATATCTGGACTTGGTCAATGTAATTGATTCAATATTGATTATAGCCATGCATTTAATAATCCATCTGTAATAGAAAGTCGTTCATGTACATATGTATATATTTGCATTTTATGAATCAACTGTAACAAACATTACCATGTATTGGAACACAACAAATATTTAATTTCTCTAAAACTTGTATTTGTTTTCATATAATATATTGAAAAATTAAGAATAACTGCGTCTATATTACAATTAAGATATGTGGTGTGATTGTCAATGGAACAACTATCAAACAAAGTTCGAAAACAGTGGATGTTAGCAATTAAATGCAACCGTTAGTAATTCGACAATGTGAAAAGCCATACCATATAATCGGCTATAAAAGACCTATTCAAATGAGAAAAACCGACGATTATTTTTTTTATTTTTATTTTATGTCTGTTCCATTACTCAAAGTATCGGTTCCCGAGAGAATCACGGGTATGAAATATGTGGTCCAACAGGAACAGATATATTGTATCTGTTAAGATACAAAATATAAATCCTGGCGACTATGACGAGTTGATTTAGGAGGAACAATTATACGTTAACAACTTATGTTGATGAATTGTAAAGATATCGGAAAGTGCATTTACCCAATAAAAAATACTCCGAAATAAAGAACATATTAATAAATTATTCTAATTTTTGATAATTTAATGTTAGGATCTGTTATATATGTTATCAATAAAATATTCTTAAATAAATCTTAAGCATATGTTTGCCATAATAGAAGTTGTACAGATATCATTATGCATGATATATCAAAGTCAGCAATTCTACCAAATAATATTTTATCTTCATGAATCCCTAATGACTTAAGAAAAAATAGACTTGTTTTTATCTGTTGCTTCGGTATTTCAAGATATTTTTTAAAGAGGGTCGTAAATCAAACCGAATAAGAACCGATAAAGGCCAAGAGTTCAGATCAAGAAATGTACTACTCGTTTTTCAATCAGAGGGAATTAATCATCTCTATGTCTTAAACGAGGTGAAAGCAGCTATTTCAGAAAGAGCAATAAAACCCATTAAGACCAGGATATATCGTTATTTTGCCTATAAACAATCTTACAAATACATAGACAAATTACAAGATTATGCTGAAGGTTATAATAAGACTGTACACAGAACTATTGATATGCCACCGAATGAGGTGTCTAAACAAAATGAAGAAAGCGTTCATCTAGCTACATACTTTGCACGGAAACCTTCTAAGAAAATGCCAAAACATTCGAGATTCAGATTCAAAATAGGAACTCATGTTCGAATAACATATCTAAAAAATGTTTTTACTCGTGAATATGAAGAAAAATGGACCGGAGAGATACTTACAATATCCGATAGATTTTGGAGAAACAACAATGCTGCAATATATCGCCTCCAGGATTACAACGGAAAAGAAATAGTTGGGACCTTTTACTAGAGTGAAGTCCAGAAGGTTACGGTGAAAGATGATAATTTATGGAAAATCAAAAAGATTGTGAAAACCAGAGGAAAGGGGCATAACAAACAATATTTTGTGAAATGGCTTTATTGGCCAGATAGATTTTCATCATGGGTTAACTTCCGCGATTTACAAGACTTGTAAATACTGTATTACTAGTTTAATAAAATATGTTTTTCTTGAAAAGGTTTTGTTGTCTTTGTATTTGAAATATTTGATAGGTTAAACAATTTATAGAATAAATTAATCTTACCGTGTATGTCGTCGTTAATTACACATTTGAATGTGGCGCTAAAATTAGCAGGCCTGGTGACGACAATTGACAATAAAAACCGTGTTGAGAGCTGCAAGGACCGATTTTTTCCTAATCAAATGTGAAACAAATCATTTAAATCTTTATCGTCAAGCTACAACGAAAAACATGGAATTAAACGATAACTATTAATAATAATAATGATTGAAACCTAATTTAATTCAACAGAGCATTACATTTTTACATGTTTATATTATCTCTTAAGTATGACATTCTTCTTTCAAAATCATTTAAATATTAAATTCATGATAATTATCTTTAAGCAAACACACCCAAAGGTCGAGTGTACGTATTACCCTAATTACTCACTATGCATATATTACATATAAATCCTATTAAAAAAAATCAGTATTACATCAAAAATTATAATATGCATTATTACGCAATAAGTCAATTATCAATATTACGCAATTAATGCAATATGCATTATTACACAATTAGTAAATAAGCAATATGCATTATTACATGATAACAGTTATATGCATTATTACGTCATCTTTAAAAAAAAAAAAAAGCGGGAAAAAGTGATCTATACGTATGAGGTTGACTAATTACCCTAATTACTCACTATGCATATATTACATATAAATCCTAGTAAAAAAATCAGTATTACATCAAAACTTATAATATGCATTATTACGCAATAAGTCAATTATCAATATTACGCAATTAATGCAATATGCATTATTTCACAATTAGTAAATAAGCAATATGCGTTATTACATGATAACAGTTATATGCATTATTATGTCATCTTTTAAAAAAACGCGGGAAAAAGTGATCTATACGTATGAGGTTGACTACTATCATGTTTTCTCTAGCTATAGATTGAAAAAAAAAAAAAAAAAAGTCAATAAATCTTATAAATTTTACATTAAGAACATTCAATCAAAAATTAATGTTGAAGTTAATAAAACAAGTATCAAATGAAGCCTATTAACGAAGAACATTAAATTTAAATGTGTTTAAGGCTATTATTAAGATTCAATCTAAATACACATTAAAATGTACAATGTTATATATGATATATGATATTTTGTATAATCACGCCATAACAGTTTCAATTTATACGCGTACATTCACAAATAAAAGGAAACACCTCTATTCAACATTGAGATAAAAAAAAAAAACTGGTATTTCCTTCATTTTGGAACTCTTTTACATAGAGGGAAAAAAGGTTTAAAAAAGGAACACAATATATCCAATACTAAAATACCAGCACACTTACAATCATCGGAATCTGGCTTAGATGAATTTGACTGTGGGGATTGAGATTCTGAACAATCTGCATCACACGGTAGGCACAAAGTTGCCTCGCTTTGAGTTATGTTCTCTGACGTCCCTAAAAAAAGATAATGAACATCTAAAGGAAGGACTATTTGATTTTCGGGGAGAGGAGTTTAGGTAAAAGTATATGACCTAAGTTGATAAACCAATATGGAGTGTTTGTATTATACATGCACACATGTCCAAATTTGTATATATTTTTCATTAGCATTTACAAGAAAATGAAATTTTACCAAGAAGAAGAAGAACAAAAATCATGGTAACAAAATTAAGGGAATTACATAAAAAATCTAAAGAACGAATATGTTGCTTTGTATGTATCACTTGTCATGGGAAAAACACTCAGTCAAAAAGACAAAACGAGAAAAGGGATACAATTTCTTAAATTGCAGATTAGTCGACTATTCTATTATCTGAAGGTTTAAGACCTCGAACACACATCGTAAGTGTGTTAAAACACAATCATATAACGAAGCGGTTAACCAATTTGTGATAGTTCTTCTTATATATCTGATGGACCAGTTGATGTGTAAGGAACACACACCCGCTGATGAAATTTATACAGTATACACGGGTATAACATATCAATTGGGATACATATACGCCATGTAAATGGCAGAAAGGTACATAGATAATTACTACTGAGAAATGGGAAGTTTATAATAGAAAAGGTGTCATCTTCACGTTTTTCATAGATTTTAGTTTGAAGTCGTCCATCTGTGTGGTAAGTAATTAAACTTAGGCTTGTGTGTTTCTGCATTTCATTTCAAAGTATGCCTATTATCATACCGACATGTCTTTGTCAAAGTTATTTTTGCGGTTAACGTTCTTACGAAATATTTGAAACACATGGGGTCATAGATATAAATAGATAACTTTTTTAAGTTAAGGGCTCTAAATGGTAGCTTTTTCAAGTTGAGATCTCAAAAGTTTCGCGTTAATTTGATTTCAGATCAAATAGTGCAACATGCATGTCAAATTAACATACTAGCAAATAATTAATATTTATAGATTATCTTAGATCATCTCAACGAGATTACTTAACTCGCTTGAGTCGGTACGGTGAAAGCAAGAAAGGCAATCGAGTTGAGATGACCAATAATAATCTGTTTAGCGCTATTTTACCTATGACAACGTTGTCAATTTCATTAGCAACGCCACGTGCTTCCTTAGTTTCTAGCGATAAATTTCCATCTAAAGCGAGTAACATGATATGACAAATTATCACAAAAAAGGATTAAAGGACAAATGCACTAAAAAGCGATAATGATATTTACAAGTTCTTTAAGTATATTAACTATTTTAAATATTTAATAAAATATGCTTATATCTTGCAAAAGGAAAACACGAATCCTTTGGAAAATATATGTGCTCCCGTGCTCCTTGTTTCAAATGACCCGAACATGGTTTATTGTTTTTGATAGTAAAACAACTTATAGGTCAAGAATGTACAACACAACTTGTAAAAAGTAGTAAACACATACATTTAGTATAATATATAATACATTAACAGCTTAGTACTTGTACTTTCACCAAAACCTTTTCCTTATATAAGGTTTGCATTGACAGGGAACCGTTTTTATCTCCATGTAAGAATTATCTCCCTTGACTTAATAATTGAAAACAAAGCCGGTTGCGTAAAATAGACAATTGATTACCTTGTCTTTGTAACATGCGAAAGTCACTGTCGGAATGTGGTGTTGTAAATGAACAATAGTCACACGTAGGTGTACTGGCTGGGTCGGGACCGGTAGATCCGAACAATGAAACAGCAGGAAAATATATACGAAAATTGGCTGGAGCTGTTTGGCTGGTTCCATCTGGTTCTGAAAAAAAAATTGCAGGACAGAATGAAAACTTGAGACCAACAACTTGTACTGGCAGCGTTAGTCATTTTAAGTCCTTTATTAGAATGCTATAAAACATAAAACTATGTACAAATGTACAGTTAATTTGCACGGAAGATGTATTCACCAGTTGTGTCAAGAAAATTCTTACCTGATAAGAGATGATAATAAAACAAATTACCAGACACTTTTACCATCTTCATGCAAAGGAATGAAGGCTGATTGGAGAGATTAATATTTAGAAACGTGGTATCACATCTAAAAAACAAAACAAGTAAATAATATACGTACATATATGGAATATGTACATTATCATCTTATTATGTAGGCAATGAAATATAAAATCAACTAAAAAAAAAAATCTTCTTTCAATATCAGTAACGAATGAATGGACGTTCCTATTTCTGATGACGTCCTGTACTTGTAAACGTCTTCATGAATAAGGACATTGTATGCGCTTTTTCGGGTACACGTGCATTTACGTTTAAATATGTGCCTTTTCGAGACACTTGTTTTAAGACTCAATTCAAGCTTCCATTTCAGATCAAAACCTTTGATGGCCGATTTCAAAATGCATGCATTTCCGTAATTTTCGTAAATTCGCGGATAATTGTATGCTAAAAATATTCTTTTTACAAATTTCCTTTTGGCTTATTACAAAAATAAACTGTTAGAAGCGATTGATAAAGTTAACGTGCTAGTACACTCTGTGTAGTATTTGTATCCATCTGATGACTTAAGCCTTTTTCAACTGATTTTATAGTTCGTTCCTTTGTTGTACTGTTACACCACTGTCCCAGGTTAGGAAAAGGTTGGGACCTCCTAAACATGTTTAACTCCGCCATATTCTGTATGTATGTGCCTGTACCAGTTCAGGATCCTGTAATTCAGTGGTTGTCGTTTTTTATGTGTTACATATTTGTTTTTTGTACATACATTAGGTCGTAAGTTTAATCGTTTGAATTGTTTTGCATTGTCATTTGGGGTCTTTTATAGCTGACTATGCGGTAGTGGCTTAGCTCGTTGTTGAAGGTCGTATGGTGGCCTATACTTGTTCATTTCAGTGACGTTTGGTCTCTTGTTTAGAGTTGTCTCATTTGCAATCATACCACATCTTCTTTTTTATATATACAATGTTAAATTTATTACGTATTTTTATCAAATAACATTACACCAATGTATGCATTTATGCATTAACATACTTCCTTGATTGGCCTTTATATTTCCATAAAAATCTATAAAAAAGAGTTTCTGAAGCATAACATGTTTTTTTAAATTAAAAGTAGTATTCAACATTTTTTGGCATTAGGTCAATACTGATGCTGCTGGACTATTTGGACCAGAGAGTAGCCTCCATTTATATTTCTTTAAAACATTGGCTGTTGTCTACATAATTAGTTTCGTTTTACGTCAAATGTTTATTCGTTAAGCATTGTTGTCATTTTTGAATTTGTGATACAATTTTCGATATTGCAAATATCAAATTTGCTATTCTTAATATACTAGTTTTATTTTATACAACTTTTTTCAACATGCTTAGATTTATCTAAAATATTCAATAAACAGTTTCATTTCTCACATACTTAAATACATATACATTTCCTGTGTTTGAAATACAAGTAAAGGCGTCCTTTATTTCACCCGACAGTTTTATATCAAATCCTGTCATTTTATTTGTTGTAAATGTGATAGTCTTTTGTAAAGCAACATCAGTCCACGTGTTTCCGCCGTTGTACAGTTCTGCTGGAAAAGTGCACGTGCTACCTGAAAAAGTCACAGATAGCAAAATTACAGATATTTATACAGGCGAGGATACTTGCTGGATTTGATGTTGAGTCAAAAAGGGGGGAGGTCAGTGGGGACTCACTGACTGCCGCTGCAGTCATGCTTAATAAACGCATTTACAGTTTTGGTATTTAGATGTATTTTGCCTCCGAATGACCTTATATCACCTCCGAATAACCTATTGACGTCAAGCAACAATCACTTTTTAGTTATGACGTCAAATGTTTTGAATTATGATGTCAAAGTTTACGTGAACCTGTGGGATTATATGTGATGGCGGAAAAATTTGCATACAAGTGTAAATACGTCTATTCAGTGATCACTTATGTATTCAACCAAAGGAGTAGGTCCAGTAAGACCCATTTTTGGTCCCAAAATATAGCAGTTTTACAAAATTGATAAAGTGTAATCTTTTAGTAATTTATTGGACAAAAGAATGCTTCTGCTACATAAATATGGGTTGTTTTTGACAATACAATGTACATATATCGGGAAGTAGCACCATTAAGTCATGCTAAATTACTGAAATCTTCATAATTCTAGCATTTCAGTTAAATTTTAGACGGTTTCCTTGTAAAATGAAAGTGGCCGCATTTGTGTTCATCCTTAATATTGAAATGCTAGTTGTGTTTGATGATAACACATAACATATTTAAAGGTTGAGGATGAACACGGATGCGGCCACTTTCATTTTTGACAAAATCCATCTGAAAAGTGACATTTTTCGGCATATTTGGTAGATTTTCATATTTAAGCTTGATTCGGATCGTTTTTTATGACTAAATCAGTTAAAATATTTCGCATAAACTAATTGATCAAATGAAATAGATACTTAAGTGTTTAAAAAGTGGTCAAAATATTTCGTCAGATGAACCTGAAATTTGAGGCCAAAATCGGTCCTTACCAGACCTACTCCTTTGTCACACAAAAGGGGTGGTGGGCCCCTCCCCCTAAATCCGCCTCTTGGAGGGAGCATCTTTGAGAATTAGGAACAGAGAACATTTTTTGACTCAAATAGGTTCTAAAGTTACTTTAAGAACATACATGTGTTTGTCTATCTGTTCTGCCTGAATCTGCACTTGAAACTGTTCGTTATCGTTGTATTTTAGCTTGCTTACTCCAGAAAAGACATACAATTATGGACTTTGGATTAAAAATACGTATCTGATAAATTGTTTGATTATTAATCCGTAATTACGTGATGCTTCGAAAAAAATACAATACACGAACAATATTGAAAGCGAAGGGCTTACCAGGGGAATTGAAGGGAACTCTTTGATGAGACATTTCCCGCAAAACCAAATCAAGTGAGATAGTAGTAGACATGGGTTACATGTAGATACAACATTTGTCAATTGAAAATATATTAGCCTTACTGTTGTTGGCATGGACAAAAATAACAAATAAACGCGCTGATCTGTAAAACATGTTTTTTTTAATTGAGTTACAAAATTATATGGTAAAAACTGGGTTTTTTTCTGATTTTATAGATAATTGACGTTGCGTCGATTATCTCACAACTGAATATTAGACAAACAAATGTGTGAGTTAGCGGCCAAATTACTCACCAATCACCACAAGAATAATCGTTTATTATGTAAAAGTTAGTCATTATTGTTTCATCCAAATCCTATTTGGAGTGAGCCAAGACTCTGTGTTGAAGGCTGTAATGGTTAACATTTTACAAATTGTAACTTGGATGGAGATCTGTCTCCTTGGCACTTATATCACATCTTCTTTTATCTAGTTCAATATGTCATAGTCCGCAGGAAGAAAAGTTATCTAACCTGGACACTTTCCCCGATCAGTCTTTGCTATTATTCCTTAATGCCGTATGCTTATCTAAGAAGCACTTGAGGCGAATCGGCTTCCGCGAGACCACTAAAGCGGTCAACTTTATAAATATTGGTTCGCAGTGTAGGGTATTATGTCTCACTACATGTACGTGTAGTATGGTAAACATCCGATACAATGTGTTGATATACTTAATACAATAAAGTTATCTTTAACAATATGAACCAAAAACTTTATCCGCCTTAAAAAGTACGTAGTATTTGCCACGTACGGGACGCGTAATAAATTAATGTTTTTTGAATATTCTCTAATTTTTAATGTAAAGCCATATATATCATTGCATTTCATCTTTGGCGGATAGTCGACGTCATAACAGTCATACCAAATTTTATCATTCTTATACAAAAATATAATATCTATTTATTTATTTATTCATGAAATGCACATGTATACCCCTGGGGGTTGAAGGCATATACAAACAATACAATACAATATACACAATGGAAAAATGAACATAATTATAAAACATCATATATAAATGATAAAACAGTAATATTTATGCAGGCGTTGTGTCCACTCCCCTCAGTGCAAATGACTTTTTAATGAACGGAACAGTAAGCTGCATAATATCAAATGAAGATAGAATTAATTGTAATCTATCTGTTTCAGACAATGTAAAGTATTCTGGACATATACTGTTGTTTATCTTCGTACATTTTTGATAGCTTTGTGTTCACTTTTTCTTGGCATTGTGAATTCGTTTATTACTTATGAATATGGCTATCCCTTGGGTACAAATGTATCTTGCGCTTCTCTATTATACAATACATATATATTAACACGATGTGATAACTTTTTTAAAAATGATATTCTAAAGTACTAAGCTAGGAAAGACATCGACACAACAAAATATGAGCCTATCTAAAAGAGAAAAACAACGGCCTGATTTATGTTCAGAAATCCGGCGAAAGTTAGTGCAACTTGAAAGTAAACTTACGAAGATGCGATAACGTAAAATTTAAAAGACTTTAAAAAAAAAACTTTAAAAAAATGATCTATATAATGATATATGATATAAATGGCCATTAATTCATTTAAATAATAATATTATCATATTTTTAGCTACGAATAATTTAAACACAAACCTGATTTTTTTGAAAATCATCCATGTTAAAAGCACCACACATTTGATAGCCCGAAATATGTCCATCCTACATGTTAAGGGTATATACATATTATACACTCAAAGTACGTTCTTGTCACGGATGATTTCACAAAATATATCTTCGATACAATATATCATTTTGTATGTTTCACGAACCTAGCCTAATTCAGGCGTGTGGTTTTATGAAATTGATTCCTATTCATATGTTTGTGTTGCATGTTGAATCTGAACACATAATAATTATTAAAGACCGCTGCGTTTTATCTATTTATTTCAATAACTCCTACTGCGCTGGTATTTTGATGCATTCACAACAAATTCGTGTAATAAGTGCCGCAATACTTTTTGAACAGTTGCTTGCATTCTAATATTAAAAGATAACTTGAAGATTAAACATACAAATCATTCAAAATGTTTATTGAAATTTCAAATGAATCAGATTTCAGTTTTTAAATATTCTTTATTATGTTGTTAAGCCAAATTTTAAATCGTATTTCATAAAATGATATACTGGATATATTATGGCATGTAAATAAAAATTACATCACTTGAAGATCAAAGGTCGAAAAGCAAACCATGTTGTGAAAAGAATTTAGTAGAGTCTATTTTATTCGATATAATAAAAACTCGTATAATTATTCACCAGAGGTACATGCGTCGTATGAGGGTCTAAAGGATCTTCATTTCTTATGCCCCATTCATTCTCTGTATTTAAACACCCTGTTAATCTCTATTCTTCAATTTTTTTCATTTTTAAAAACAAATTCCGGCCCATCATTCTATAAACTGTAAACCCTTCCCCTACCCTCGCGTGTTACAAGAAAGTAAACATGGTATTGTTTTATATTACTAAAATCATTGGCGAGACAAGACTGTTGATTGCCTACCGCCCAGTGGCAAATATTTCATATATATTCATGGCAATATCCCTTTCAGATTTGAATTATGGTATTTATCTCAGTATATATCAGGGCATGTTCTGTTTCTGTGGTGTTTGATTTTGTCATGCAAGATGTCTGCGCCGTAGTATCTGTTTTTTAGGAAAAAGCATTGGTTTGGGGAAAAACACTTGGGCTTTTGTGGATAGTTGTCTCTCTAGCCATCATAATTACATTTGTACCACATCTCCTTATATATATATATAACTCGTCTAAACATCAACCCAACAATGTTAGATATGTAAATTTGCTTTCGCAAATTTTTGGTTCTTCCCTCGCCGGGATTCGAACCCATGCTACTGTGATATCGTGACACTAAATCGCCTGCACTGCGTCCCACTAGACCATACGACCACCTGGGCTCTCAAAAAAAGAGCTTTCGCTGGCCGTGTGTTACCTTCCTCGTCAGTTTTAATCTAGCGGCGTACTACAGTACATGATATATAAGGCATGAAGATGTTATTGTTACAGATCAGCTAAATTATCTATAGTAAAGGATCCTACAAATTAATGTAATATACAGTCACAGAAAATATATATACGACATTGTCAGTTCAGCAAAATAAAGATAACTCTTCACCAAATATTATCATTAAAACCTGTATTAATTTTTACTTCTAAGTTTGAAGTTATATATTTGCATAAATTTTTAATAAAATTATCATCATTATTTGTCATAATCCATATAAATAGGTTTTATATACAATTTGCATTTCGTAGTATAGGTTCAAAACATTTGACTTCAATAGTGTTTACACACTTATTTTGTTTCTAGAGTTAATAAAGATTTTAAGAATTAGTTCAATTTTTTTATTAAAGGCGTCAATATCGATACAAATTATTTATTCTAGAAAAGGACAGACACCTTATCCATACCACTTAAGAATTTGTTTAAATGTAACACCAGAAAGACGCCATTTATTATGATACCTTATTCATGTTAGATGTTATGCCATTACCGAGTACTAGTAATATTTTTTACAGATCAGATTGTATTGACTTGTATGGAACACGATGGATGTCATTAGTATAGCAGGACAATACCGATGCAACTGCTTAAGTCCCGTTTGTTTGTGAAAATCGTATTTCCAAATTGTCTTCTAGTTGTACTGTTTGGGGGATATCTATGGGTTTTCCGGTTCGTTTTGTTTTTGTATATGCTTTTTTTCTAACAATGGGTTAAAAAAACTTGGTATCGTATATAGTTATCAAAGGTACCAGGATTATAATCTAGTACGCCAGACGCGCGTTACTTCTATACAAGACTCATCAGTGAAACTCGGATAAAAATAGTTATAAATCCAAGTAAGTACAAAATTGAAGAGCATTGAGGACCCAAAATTCCAAAAAAATGTGCCAAATACGGCAGAGTTAATCTATTCCTGGGATAAGAAATCCTTAGTTTTTTTCAAAAAATTCAAAGTTTTGTAACAGGAAATTTTTAAACAAATTACCATACCATTGATATTCATGTCAACACCGAAGTGCGGACTACTGGGCTTGTGATACCATTTTGGACGTAACGTCCACCAGCAGTGGCATCGACCCAGTGGTGTAAATAGTTATCAAAGGTACCAGGATTATAATCTCGTACGCCAGACGTATCCTATTTTTTTATTTTTAGTTGACTCTGTGTTTCAATAAAACTGAATTTTAGTAAACGGCATTGATAACAAATGCAAAGCTTCCCTAAAACACCGAGTTTCTCCATTATAAAGTCGCTATATTTTAGAGATTGCCAATAATGGACTCTCAATGGGCACTACTAGCGGAGCTTTAATTCCCTGAGGGAATCACCAGCCCAGTAGTCAGCCCTTCTGTGTTGACATAAATTATCATTGATAAGGTCATATTTATAAATTAACTGTATACAAAAGTTTGGAATTTTTGAAATACTAAGGCTTTTCTACTTCAGGAATAGATTACCTTAACTGTATTTGGCAAAACTTACAGGAATTTAGGTCCTCAATGCTCTTCAACTTCGTACTTTATTTTGCCTTTATAACTTTTTTGGATTCGAGCGTCACTGATGTGTCTTATGTAGACGAAACGCGCGTCTGGTGTAAATGCAAAATTTAATCCTGGTATCTATGATGAGTTTATTTGGTTAAATGAAACATTTTTTTACACACATCGTTATCTGTCCAGGCTACTGTATCGCTTTTTAACAATACATGCGTTATCTAAAAAAATAACAACACATCTGTTGGTAAATATAAACGTACTGCAGAAAATAACATAAACATATAAAAAAAATAATGTTTTATTTGGGTTAAAATTTCAACGTCATGACGATTAAATGTTTTACCAACTAACGATTTCTTATCTAAATGAAGGCACCAGTAGTAAACTTCTGTTCAAAAGTCATAAGTCGATTGAGAGAAAACAAATCCGGGTAATCAACTAAAACCGAGGGAAACACGTCAACTATAAGAGGAAAACAAGAAACAACAGAATACTGAAGTGTAAAAAAACCAAACGACAATGCAACATACATAGAAACGAACTTTTAGATAACAGCTGCCATATTCCTGACTTGGTACAGGACATTTTAAGAAAAAATATTGGGTAGGACCTGGTTTTATGGCTAGCCAAACCTCCGCGCTCTATGACCTGAGGTAAACACTGATGCTTTTGTTGTTTCCTTAATTGTGGAATGTGTCGGTGATTTAAATCGAAATCATGATGTAACTGATGTTATCAGTGCAAACATTTAGCTGTGACAGTACATCAATACATATATCTAGAATATCATACAGAGAACAACATGAGCATAATGAAGACAGAGCAATAATATATTTCAGTTTTTATTAAATCATAGTTGTGATACGAATCATTAAATATTATCACGATTTGCTTGGGTTATCTACCTTTGAACAGTATTTAGTCATGCATGCTTAAGCTGTTGCCATTTTACACTCAGTCTGTATGTCACACTCTGAAATAGAACACTCACGGTAAAACCTCAAATCAGTCGATTATAATAGGAAAATATACTGTAACGTTGCTATGTTAGGGTTTTTAAAGAACGCTATTTTTGTCCTTTGATGTATGTTTAAAGTGTATATGACAATTAATGATTTTGCATTATATTTTAAGAAACTGTGTGTTTTTGGTTTTGGTATTGGTATTGGTATCGTTAAGTGGTTAGCTGTATTTGACCTGAGACTCAAAGCTCGAGAGCAAATTCAGCAAAATAGGGTCAATAAAGAAAAAGCTAGTTCAGCCAAATAGGGTCAATACAGAAAAAGCCTGTTCATAACACATTCCGTGAATAATTCTAATTCTTTGATAAAACGATGGAACTTACCGTTATTTCTAAATTATGAATAATAAACACATTTGAACTGGTTTTTTTTTCAGTTACGGTACACTGTTTTTCAATGTTCATGAGATTTCTGATTTCTTTGTATTTAATGGAAAATATGTAACACCATCTACAGTTTTTGACTCCTACTCTTAAATGATAAAGAGCCGATATATTGCTATTTTCAGATTGTCTGTTTAAAATCTTATGTTAAGATGGTTGAAATCAGCTATTTGAATTGCTAACTGTTACAACCTTATTTATTACCCGAATTGCTACCTGCTACTTGCCTGAGTGTCCTCAATGCTCTTCACCTTTGTACTCTATTTGGCCTTTTAAACATTTTTTGATTCGAGCGTCACTGGTGACTCTTTTTTAGACGAAACGCGCGTCTGGCGTAAATATAAAATGTTGATCCTGTTATCTATGCTGAGTTTATTTGAATTTAATAATGTTATCTCTATTTGTCATACTCTTTTAAAATTTACCATGGATTTTGACCAATCTTTTGTTCCGCCGTTTAGTTCGAATTAGAAATTGTCTGTATTTGTGTATGTGTATGTGCATTGCGTTGCTTTGTTTGTTCCATCTTTATACAACACGTAGAATAAACACAAAGAAGGCATACACGTTCGTGAAAAAAGACAGGTTTCACGCTGTAATTTTAACATTCTATCTAACTTGGAATTAAAGCTTTCTAAAATACCGAAAGTAAATCCGTTTGACCACTCTACCAAAGTTCTTTTTTAGCTTAAACTAGTAATCCACAAATATCAATATGCAATGTCTTCAATTTGTTAACATATGTTTTCTGTATATAAATTTTAAGAAAAGCCGCCAAAACCAATTAAAATATTGTTCATATCAACCCATATATTCATCAGTAAGTCGTTCAAACTTGATCAAATCTGTGATATTTTAACCAATCTGTTCGGATTGCAGATGAATTTCTCAAGATATAATGTTTTAAATACTTCACTAAAGTGATAGCTATAAAATTGCACATCGTATTTGTAACATATAAGTCTTCAAATCAGAAAACAGCTGCCGCAAAAAAAAAATAATTCGAATATGGATAATCATTAAGAAATTTGTCTAAATGTGATACTTATAATGGTTCGACTTCACGAATTTTTATCGGTACTTGTGTAAGACTAAGAAGTTTTATTTGAAGAAATAGGCACTACAAAAATGCTATTATATTACAAAGAAGCGTTAAATACAATACCAAGTATTGATACTTTGTTAACTCGTGTCTTTTCAAACCTATGCTTATAAGACAAAATAAGAGTAGATTCATGTCCATTTATTTCGAAAGACAACAGGATAAACAACTCATTACGGACAGGATGTCATATGCACTTTTTACTCCAATGAATGGTCTGGCTTTCAATATCAACTAACCGATTATTGTGATCAGCATTTCCTTGACGCTAATGCACAGGTTATCATAATTTTGCCTTCTTTGAAAATAGTCATCAGAACACGTCCCCGAAAGAATGTTTAATTAAATGTAAAATTTAAAAGAAACTATGTTTTTTCTCATTATCGATGTATATAACAATAACTCGTCAGAGTCTAACTCATACTGTAACTAATGACAAACTAACTGCAATCACAGTTGAAAAACTTACAGAAATGGCAAACTTCACAACATATTTGTTGCTCTGTTCGGGAATCATTGTATACTATCTGGAAAAGATAGACCAACCTGGAAAAGATATACCCAATGATGTTTGTTTATGTTCTTCCTTTGTGCAAAACTATATATTGTAGCTATTTCCAAAATTAAAGAACCAATGCGAGAAATTTACAACACATTTCGAAACACATTTTACTCTCATACATCTTTTTGACCTTTGCAACAATTAACAAATTATGAAAACATATATCGTCGAGATTTCTCATTTCCATGAAATTCCAGGGAATCAATCATGACGAGATACTAACATAACATTTATAAACAAACAGATGACGTATCTCAAAATTACTCAGCTCTAATAACAAACTTGACATTTTTACAAGCAAGACATGCTGTCTTATATTTTTTATGACTATGTTTAAATTCATATATTACATAATAAATAAAAAAAAACGTTGGTGCAACTCTCACATTTACATAAGTCTCCAATTTTAAATTTAGTTACCATGGCTCTTATTTGCTAAAATCAAAAGGGATGAAATTACTTTGAACAATACAGTTCATCAGTATAGCATACATAAAAGTACAATTTACAAATTTCATAGCGTTACAAGCAAAGGCCTAATAAATGTCAGAAATATCAGTCACATATTCTACAGCTTGTGAGTTTTGAAATACATGTCATATAAATATATCTTAACTATTGTTTCTGCACTTAAATCCACAGAGTAAGTACTTTTCAAAATTACAAAGTTCCTTAGTGTTTTCAACGGAAAGTAACTGAGCTAGTTAATAAGTTGAAGGTCTAGACCAATACCGGAGACAACCAATACTGTGAATCATCTTTTCATCTCCTTTCATTGGTCATTCTTAGTAAACAATGATCCAGTGTTCTTCTTTAATTAGTCACGTTTTTATTTTTGTCTTATCATACCAGTAGTGAGCTATCCAATTAGTGGATTTCAAAAGTCGATTGTGAAATATCATTGATGAACTAATCAACTGGTACATCTTTAGAATAATGAGTGCTAAAACAATGGATAAAAATATAGATTACAAATAATTCAACGTGCTGCAACTAAATGAAAAATGAAGGAGGGAAACATGATTATGTGTTTCCTGCAGTAAATTACATCTAAATCGATATTTACAAGTATGGTAAAAAATTACCGAATGAATTGTTCTTTTGCCTCCGATTAAGAGCAAATTACTTCATAATTCACACTTTGAACTCCAGACACATAAGCGCAAGTTTCCGTAAACATGATCAAACTACTTTTTACTAGTTGCATGACTTAATGGTACAAGAAAATGTCTGCTTATAAACATTAATCCCCCCCAAGAAACTCAAATTCAAGACAGTTTCGATTTATAAAATTATCTGCTTTTTGGTCGGACTGTTTTCTTTTTGACATATTCATTCTCAATTTTATTAATCTCAGCTCTTCGTTTATATTTCCATGACATATATATGTACACAACAAATGCCTGCTCATTATTATGTTC
>CM034361.1:100437494-100597150 GCA_019925275.1 Mytilus edulis
ACGGATCAATGCGTTTCACCTGTATACATGTAATTTAATTGTCAAAACAGCTCGTCAATATAAAGAAGTTGACTTCTTATTTTGAAAGGTAAATACAAATTATTTTTGTATTTTTAAGTGAAATTTCCATATATAATTGCATTGTCCAACTAACAGAGTCTCGGTTTTAAATTTCATTTATGTACATTTTGAAAAAAACAATCATTATGAATGAATTAAATTAAATTTGTTTATCTATCTCTTTGAGCCCCCCTCCCTTCCCCCAAGCACCGAAGTTGGTACCGGCATTTGTACAAAGCGCAACATTTGATGAAATTAAACATTTGTAGACTTTTACCATACTGATTTGCCGAGTCCATCTACAATGCCGTCCGAACTGCGTTTGTGGCAAAAGACTTGCGAGTCAATGCTTTCAAAACCAGAAACTGTAGCAGGTGCTCTGAAAGTATGTTGCAAAACAGACTTTCCAAATATTTCTGTTATCTTAAAAATCATAGCTACCATGGGGGTGACGAGTTGCGAATGTGAGCGATCCAACAGTGAGTTATCACTTTTAAAAACCTACCTGAGAACAACTATGGGACAATCGCGTTTAAACGGACTTGCGTTGATGCATGTGCACTACAGTTTGGAACTAAACATTAAACACATTATAGATAACTTTGCAAGGAAACACCCGCGACGCATGATGTTGAATGACCTGATAAACGACTCTTTGTTAAATTAGTAAATTTTGAACAATTTTACGTAGAACTATTTTTACCGATTCGGAACATTTTAGCTAAACTTTTTTTACAGCTTGCCTAATTCAGATGACAGTTGTATGTTGTGCTATTTTAGATTGCAAGATATTGTATAGAGTCTTAAATAAAAATCAGTTTCACATGTCTTTAAATTCCTTAACCTAGGAATATGTGCATTGCATGGTGTTGTCCAAATTCATGATCTTCCATAATGTCGAAGGTATTTTTTAACCTTTTTCATACCATTCAATATTCATTTGGGACCACCCCCAATTTTTTTTTATGGATCCGCCACTGTTTATGGTCATTATGTTTTCTAGTCTGTGCATCCGTGCGTTGGTCCGCCTGTCCCGCTTCAGGTTAAAGTTTTTGGTCGAGGTAGTTTTTGATGAAGTTGAGGTCCAATCAACTCGAAACTTAGTTAATATAGTGCCGATGTGGCATCCGTGTACTATGGACACATTCTTGTTTCCACATGTTTACTTACTTTAATATATATATGCAACTGGTATGACCCCTTAAATAGTAAACATATAAAAAAAAAACAGTAGACAGAATACAGAGTCTCTATATATTAAAGTAGTATAATCGTAAAATTGAGAATGGAAATGGGGAATGTGTCAAAGAGACAACAACCCGACCAAATAAAAAAACAACAGCAGAAGGTCACCAACAGGTCTTCAATGTAGCGAGAAATTCCCGCACCCGGAGGCGTCCTTCAGCTGGCCCCTAAACAAATATATACTAGTTCAGTGATAATGAACGCCATACTAATTTCCAAATTGTACACAAGAAACTAAAATTAAAATAATACAAGACTAACAAAGGCCAGAGGCTCCTGACTTGGGACAGGCGCAAAAATGCGGCGGGGTTAAACATGTTTGTGAGATCTCAACCCTCCCCCTATACCTCTAACCAATGTAGAAAAGTAAACGCATAACAATACGCACATTAAAATTCAGTTCAAGAGAAGTCCGAGTCTGATGTCAGAAGATGTAACCAAAGAAAATAAACAAAATGACAATAATACATAAATAACAACAGACTACTATCAGTTAACTGACATGCCAGCTCCAGACTTCAATTAAACTGACTGAAAGATTATGATTTCATCATATGAACATCAGGCACAATCCTTCCCGTTAGGGGTTTAGTATCATACCATCACAACATATATGAGAAGAACATAACCCGTGTCATGCCAACAACTGTTTTTAGAATAAATGTGTTTAGTTCCGACGCAAAGACCTTATCAGTGACTCAATATTAACGCCAAAATATGCAATCTTTAATGACTTGACAACAGTATCGTAATTATATCCCTTCTTAATAAGTCTATTCAAAGGTTTTGTAAGTTTCTGAGGTGAATACTGACACCTTTGTGCTTTATACAGAATATTTCCATAAAAAATTGGATGTGAAATACCTGAACGTATAAGAAGTCTGCATGTTGAGCTATATTTACGAATGATGTCTTTATACCGATGATAAAATTTAGTAAATGTTTTGACTAGTTTGTGATATCGAAAACCCTGGTGTAATAATTTTTCAGTAATACATAAATTTCTCTCGTTAAAATCTAAAACATTGTTACATACACGACCGAATCGTACAAGTTGAGATATATAAACACCGTAAGATGGTGACAAGGGAACGTCACCATCTAAAAACGGATAATTAACGATAGGAAATGAAAAATCATCCCTTTTATCATAAATTTTAGTATTCAGCTTTCCGTTAGTGATATAGATATCAAGATCGAGGAAAGGGCAGTGGTCATTGTTAGTATTAGCTTTATTTAAAGTAAGTTCAGCAGGATAAATTTCATTAATATACATACTGAAGTCGTCATTATTGAGAGCCAAAATATCATCCAAATATCTAAAAGTATTATTAAATTTGTTTATCAGATGTTGTTTTGATGGGTCTTTGCTTATTTTTGTCATAAATTGTAACTCATAACAATACAAAAAGAGGTCCGCAATAAGTGGTGCACAGTTAGTCCCCATTGGAATTCCGATAATCTGACGATATACGGAATCCCCAAAGCGAACAAAAATGTTATCTAGTAAAAATTCAAGGGCATATATAGTATCAAAGCAGTTTACATGTAAATAAATACGAAAAATAATTGTCCTCTCTAAGGTGGTATAATAGTTGTGGTTCTTGCGATCTAAACACCATGATATGAAGTACGGTCTGATGGGCTTATTTACTTGTCATGTTTTTTTTATCTATCATACGATTGGTTGTACTTGTGCATGTATCAAACCGGAAGTCTTATATATGATTAAAAGTCAGTCTGATGACGGAATCAATATCCGGACTCCTTTTTTTTTATCGTTTTTCTCCAAAAATAACTCAATCTGAATAATCATAAGAATGGATGACAAATGCGACTTTGCATGTTACCTATAGAACACAGAGGTATGATTATTAATTTATCGTGGGAGGAAGAGAAGCGACACACAAAATGAGGTCTTCTCGTTTAGTTAATAGTATAGATATCACTGATGCGTTTTGTTTTAATCTGATACAAATTCCGGAGGACAAAGTATTGGAGTTAAAGTCGAAAATTAAATGGGTATTGGGTAGGAAAAAGATAACTTTAAGGGACCTACAATCTTTGTGTGGGTCATTAGCTTTTTGTGCAAAAGCTTTACCTGCAGGCAGAGCATTTAGACGAATTTATTTGGCTAGTAGTCACGCAAAGAAATCACATCATTATGTCAGAATCACAGAAGGCATGTATCAAGACTTATTGGTATGGAAATTGTTTTTAGACAAATTTAACGGCATTAGTTACATGCTCGACATTGATTGGACTTCAAATTCAGTTTTACAACTATTTACTGACAGCGCTGGTGGTTCAACAAAAGGGTGTGGCTGCTATTTCCAAGGTAAATTGGCTTTTCTTAAATGGCCTGTAGAATGGTCTTGTACTGAAGTTCTCAGGAATATATCATATTTAGAAATGATACCTATTGCACTATCTGTTTATTTATGGGGTAATCTATTTAAAAAAAAGAAAATTTTATTTAATTCGGATGATAATGCCGTGGTTGAAATTTTAAATAAGAAGACGTCCAAATCTATACGAATTATGAACCTTGTTAGACACATAGTATATTGGTCATTATTAGGCAATTTTCACATAAAAACACAGTTCATTCCTGGTTATAAAAATATAACTGCAGATTGTATTTCTCGTAAAAAATTTCAGAAATTCAAAAGTCTGGCTCAGACAGCAGATACACATCCAGATACAATTCCGGAGGAATTTTGGATCATTTTAGGCCAGAAGTAGCAAAGCTATTGGACGCATCGAATTCTCAGAACACATGGAAAACGTATAACAATGTACTTACTTCATTTGTTTCATTTAGATTAGAAGAAGGTTTAGGAAATACATGGCCGCCCAGTATTTCGCATTTAGTAAATTATGTTGCTTATTTATCAAAATTAGGGTATGCTCCTGCAACGGTTAAGGTGTACTTATCCGGTTTAAGCTATTATTTACGAACAAATGAGCTCACAGATTTGACTTCATCGTTCATTATACAAAAATGTTGAAAAGAATGGACAAATTATATGGTGTAGTAGATAGTCGCAAACCTATAACTTTAGAAATATTAGCTCGATTAATAAACTCGTTGCAATTTGTCTGTTGTTCAGTATATGAGTGTATGTTATTTAGATCCATGTTGTCATTAGCATTTTTTGCATTCTTGAGAATTGGTGAAATTACAATTAATAGAAATACGCAACATGTCATTAACAATGATGATGTCAATGTTTCACATCATTCACAATCTGCATATATCACAATTCCCTTTTCGAAAACAGACCAAAAAGGTTTATCTACAACATTGACAGTTGAAAGGTTTAATCAAGTAGATATTCGCCCGGTGAGATTGTTATTAAACTTTATTTCAATCAGACACAAAAACAATGGACCACTTTTTTGTCATTTTAACAAAACCGGTGTAACACGATATCAATTTTCTAGTGTACTATGCAAGACCATGAAATTTATTGATTGTAATTCAAATGAGTACAACACGTATTCATTTCGAATAGGTGCAACTACACATTTTGCTATGAATTGTCATACTGATGAAGAAATTATGACTTTAGGTCGTTGGAAATCTGCGTCCTTTAAACGTTGTATATAAGAATTGAGCTAACCAAATAACTTATAATTTAAGCTTGTCTTAGTAATGAAATATGGATTATTGGTTCTTCAATAATATGCAGTGCTCTTGATCACTCAGAGAACAGACCTTCAGGTAGTAATTTAGGTCTTTTAAAAAATAATAATTATTTTTTGCGATGGGCAGACAAATCTGGTATGAAATGGGACGATGTTGTTGGCACCGTTAACAGCATAATTAATTTATGCAGCAAAATTCCACATGCGTTGATATTGAATTGTGGTGGAAATGACATAGGAAATGTACCATGTGGTGCTCTGCTATATCACATTAAATTCACAATAGCAATTCTGTCTCAAATGCTCCCAAATTACTGTCTTATATGGTCAAGCATTCTTCCCAGGCGTTCATGGCGTTACTCAAGCGATTACCATGCCATGGAAGTTACAAGAAAGAGAATAAATATGGGAGTGAGATCTTATATACTTAAACATGGAGGATACGTTATCAAATATCCAGATTTTGACGACCGTCATCCAGCGCTATATTCTAACAATGGAGTACATCTATCATTTATTGGAAATGATATTTTCTTGAATCAAATTCAATCAGCACTAGAAACATTCATAAAGTATCCACATTGTGTTGTATTTCCTCACGATCACCCTTAATTTAAAATAAACATAGTTCATATTGACAATGGATGGAAATACATTTATTTTGTGAAATTTGGTTATTATATAAATGTTGAATTCGCAATATGTTTTATTATTTTGATTGTTTAAATGTTGTTAAGTTGATTAAAGAATTGGAGATAACTGAATTGTCATGGGTAATTTTTGTGGCGGATTATCATTCTGTACTAAAGTCCGAATGATAATTTTGGCTAAATTTACTTCATTTTTTGCAGACTATGGATAGCCCAGCTGCTAATTCTGAAATATTGCTGAATGGACCGCCCTTCAGTACACCAGCTTTGGATCGCCCAGCTGTGATACAATGATTAGTTCAATCGTCATCAACATTTTATTGATTGACAAATATTTTGGTTGTGTACTGTTGTTGTAACAGTTGTTGTTGTTTTATGAATGAATTTTGATTAAATGTTGCCATGACAATTCAATATCCAAACAAAATTAGTGTTTGTTATTTGTTGTAGTGAAATTCAAATCAAGGCATCAATGGCGTCTGTTCGTCAATTCTGATAATTGGTTAATTTACACCAAGTGATATTTTTGATCAAATGATATATTCAATAACAGTATATTATTTAAAGAGAAATAAAGATTAAAGTTAAATCATGAATATTTTGGTCATGATTTGTTAAACTCAGAACTGTCAAATAAATTTAAGACACAATTCAAAATGTTCAGAATATGTCAAGCCATACTGGGAATAATAAGAATGTCGATAATATGTCGAGAAATTTCAAGACAGTATTCAAATGTCAAGAATTTGTCAAGAAATTTTAAGACCATATTCAGAATGTCGAGAATATGTCGAATAAATTTCATACAAATTTGATATAAATGAGAATTTGTCAAAAAAAATTAAAACACAAGTTATACTTTTGGAGAATGTCGAGTAAAAGTTCATGCAAATCAAGACAAAAACTGGTCTTTTCAGACTTTGTGACTTTCGTAGTGTTAGTCCCTGTACTGTACAGGCAAACGTTGTTGAAACCTCTTGATACGCCAAGCCAACATTGGAACGATCTGATCTTATTTTTCAAAAACCTCAACTTTAGACACGAAAAAACTCATATACCAATAATGGCCATAGTATTCTTGGAAAGACACCACGTTGATACATCCAAGCTTTGTATCTTCCTGCTTTTGTCTATCGTCGACAGCCAATCTCCCTGTATTAACTGTGCTTGTATTTATTTGGAGTTTCCACTGTCTAATAGTGTCCGTCCTACACCTCTAAAATCCATCACCCCTATTACTGTGTTTGCTGTGACAGTCATGTCATCTATACATGCTCTTATTGGTAAATGTCTTCTACCTGATGACATTAATGGTTCCCTTCTTGATTGTTCCAATGACTTCACAATACAGTTCATAGATGCTGCAAACAATACTACTGGCACTTTTTAATCCGTTAATATTCTTACTTATATCCTCTGCCAATCTTTGGTGAAATCTCCTACTGTAAATCTCATCTCAATGAGATCAAAGTATTCATGCAGCATTGTCTTGTTGAGGTATGAAAAAAGTACCTCTACAATGTCAAATCTACCATTTTGTAAGGCTTGAATCTGTAAGTACTAGCAAGATCTAGCCAAAGTCGCTTTTCTTCTTCTTTGCCTCTCTTAAAATCTGTGTCAAAACACTAGTATGTTCAACACATTCGGATACCTCTTGCATGCCCAATTTCTGAACCGATAAGTCTATGAATTCATTACTTAGCAGGAACCTTGTTGATTTTACCATCAATGTTCAGTATAGAGATTGGTCTTAACTGCTCAATTTTCCCGGAGTTCTCTCCCTTCTGAATAAATAATATATCTGCACTATACCATGCATCATTTCTTCTTCTCCAAACTACTCTAAAAAGCTTCAACAATCGTCTCGTTAGCTTTGAACAGTAATGGTATACTCGATACTGAAAACCATATTCTGATGCTGCTCATGTTTTATTCAAAACATACTTAACTTCTTTAAACTTCATTTCTGACTGATCAATTTAATAGTTCTATAGGTCCCTCTGCTAATGCCAGTTTCTAACATTATGCCAGGTCTTCATCTCTTCTTTCATCATAATGGGTACTTCTAAGATGTCCTTCTTCTTCTTCCTTTGAGTTTACAAATAAACAAGATCCCCTTGCTCCAAATGATTTCTTCATATACAGAAAAAAGGTGAGCTGTGAATTAAACTATTTTCTTTGCTCTTTTCTTTCTGTCTCTTATATGTTTTGTTTTTTGCTATTGTTAGTGTTTTAAATTTTTTAAAAGTTTGTTTCCGTAACTGTTGTAGAGGTAACCTTTTCTACGCCATAGCATATCTATAGCATGTTTCTCTATTGTCATAAAAATTCATAATATCTAATAAAATTAATAGATTTAGCTAACAAAGTCCTTATATTTCAATAAGGTAACTTTATTTGTTAATGGAAAATTGTTTTAATGTTAATTAGGCTTAAATCAAAAATTGTTTGCTTTCCCCTCTCTGTGATTAAAGTAAGACAACTCTGGTCAATTTTCCTTACATTCAATCATTATAGGAAGATGATATAGTTCTGTTTTCATTTATAGTCTTTTTTAGAAAAGTTCTAATTGTTTTGGGTAGGTCCCAATTACAATTTTACACTATAGCATTCGGCATCAGTTAGAAGCTTCTGGAATAAAATGGTGGCTATGGTGTACTGTTTTGTGTTTGTGTTTGGCGTTATTACACTTCTTTCATGTATTTGTCTTAAGGGATCGAGTAAAGCAGAATAGTTACATCAGCTTTCTGCTTCATTTGAGTTCTGGCATAATGGTATACACCATACCGATCTTAGAAACAAATGTCTTTACGAGTAGAATGACGAATGCTGTTGGACAGTTTTTGATGCATACCACAACTTGAAACAGTGTATTCTTGACAGCACAATTAATGTTTTTCACCGGCATATTGTACCTCAAATTAAAAGTAGAAAAAAAGTGGTTTTTTTTAAATAATTTCCAGGATATGGCTTTAATAGAGAGCAATTTCATGAATACTGGGAAGATGCTTTTTCTGTGACATAGTCACTTGTTTCAGAATATTTACCCCTATATACCTTAATGGTATATTAAGGTATAACAAAGGAAAGTTTTATTCTGTAACGAGTGCCTGTGATCTGTGATTTAGAGCAGTTTGTCTCAACGCTCTAAGAAAGTTAGTGATGATGAAGGCAGATTTGACCTTGCTTATTTTTTACGTATAAACACGGTACGAATACTTACAGATAACACAAAAATATTTATAAGATAACAAAATAATTTTTTATATTGGTATATATTAATTTTAAACATTTCAAAACAAATAAAAGAAATTATAGATATACATAAATGTCTTTGATAAACTAATGAAAAATACGAGTATCTAGTACATTACAGATTTTGTAACGATTTTAAATTCAATACAAAAACTATATTTATAAGATATGATTATAACCCTGATCAAGGTAGACAATCAACGTATTGACTTTATGAAATTAAACATAGACTCATAGTTCAAAGGAATATAAATCTTGTATACAAATGACACATCAATCGAGTTATTTAGCTGCGAATTCGTGCGCCACCTTCAAGGAAGATTCTAAATTATCAATATAACCACAAGTTGTTAATCTATAGATACTGATGACTAATGAATTCTAACAACAGTCAAGAATATTTGTTTGAATTTTTTTTTAACACTTACTCAGAAAAATGCTCGAACTACTCGACTTTCAAAGCTCATAATTAACGAGTTTACACACTGATCTAATATGGTTGTTAAACATTACAAACCTGTAATCGTATAAGACACTATACACCTCGTGTGCTTGCATTATCTTATCCAAAAATATGTTTATTTCAAGCCTAAATATTTCGACATGTTATTTACATTTGATAAATTTTAGAATCACAATTTCCGGTTAAGATTTGACTAAATACCGAATTCTTGATATCGTCAGGTAAATATGCTTTATCTATACCTCTTCTTTAACCTCCTACGATCCCCTCTCAGTTCCGTTTTCTTCTGTCTGCGGTAACTCTGGCCTTGTGTTCTCAACCTTTTCCCAGATGTAATCAACCTAAATCTCTGCTTTTCTACCAAGTAAATAATGGATGTCATTACTCTCAACTTTCTCTATACATTTCCTGTTAATTCTGCTTCTAATATGCTTTCGAGAAAAACCATCGAAATCTTTCCGTATAACTTTGTCTTCACTACACATGCACTAGCTGGGTACTTAATCTTTTCCATCCTGGGCTCTTATACTTCTCTTCTGACTGTTTTTGTTTATCAGATGTATCTCGTCTCTTTCTGTTAGGTGTTCCATCTCTGTAAGCTGATTTGTGTGTTATCCTAACCCTGGTTCACATGGAGGTTATGATCACTGTGATTTGCTTCCTGAATGGTCTGACCAGATATCTGTGTGATTGGCAAAATGTGGTGGCACACATTGTATTCTACTGTGATGGGTATCGATCATTTATGCAGGCTTTCCCACAAAACATATTCATCCGTTGTCCGTGCTCGTTTCCCTTTTGGGATCTTTTGATGTTTACTGTTTCATGTGAACGTAATATACATGATATATGAACAAAATCACCATTTAAAATATGTGTTTATAAACAATAATTGAATTCGTAAAATCATATTAGAATGCATTAGACTCATTTTCACTCTTCATGACTTTTTTACTTTCTTGCTTTTTTAATATCTTGTTGACATGTTTGAATATAAAAGTTCCACAATTTATTAACAAAGTCAATACAGTATCTTCATAATCAAATTCATATTTTTGTTTGTAATGAATGTATAAAGCCCAGATCATTATCAATTCGTTATCGTGTCAACCTTATCTCTCGACGATATTAAAATAAGGTTATGTGATGGATGTATAGGGCAAACTTCGATATCAAATCGAAATCGACATCTGGTATGTCTGAGTTTGTCATAGATTTACTGTCGACATTGTTGATATCTACATCTTGTTGTGTCATGAATGTTTGAAACAAACATCGACATCAATACGATAGCATGTCAACATTGCCTATATCGAAGATATCTGGTGTGGTTCAAGGCCTTTCTGCGAATAGATTTTTTTTAACGAATGAAAGTCCAAGCAACCTAAGGCAATTGCCTACCATTTTTACCTAGTAGGGACAAAATCTTTACCCCAACTTTGGACCTCAATAAAAAAAGTTCCGTAACTTTACCAAACTTGACCTTTGAGTCTAGGCAACCTAAGGCAATTTTTAACTAGTTGGGACAAATAGCTTTGACGTGGGGAATTTTTATTAATTAAAGAAAGGAGCTCGAGGTAGAAGGGTCAGTTTACCCAAACTTTTGACCTCAATTAAAAACGTTTCGTAATTTTACTCACCTTGGCCTTTAGGACCAGGCAACCCTGAAGGCCGTTCTGTAGCATATAATGGTTTACTTTTATTCATTGACTTGGATGATGAGATGTTTAATTGGCACTCATACCTTATCTTCTCTTATATATTGGTCCGGACCAATCTGACTATACAGGTTTTGGGATAATATAGGTTAAATTTAAACTAACATTTATCTAAACTTTTTTTTTAACAGTTAATATTCAATAAGATGAATAGAATAAAGTAAATAGACAAACATTTAAAACTAAGTATTTGTTTAACAGTATGTCTGAAACCTATTTTGTTACTCTAGCCCAAGGTGTCGCTTGCTAGCACAAGGAACGTCATATATATTTTACGCTTTCATGTTTTGTTCTTGCATTACAAAAAAAAAATGTAATCTAGTTGAAAAATAGATCTCTGATTTCGTCCTACCACGCTATACTACATATGAGAGTTATATATTTTAATTAGATTGGTTCATGCGTGTTGCTTCGAATTTGCTTTGGTTTCTTTTTGTATATAATTCTCAATATTCTAAAAACAAATTGTCTTCCAAAATCAATTTCAGTGAGCATGATTCAATTAATTTATTACTGACTTGTTAAATAAAGGAGATAAACAGATTCAAATAGCGTGACTTTTTCAACATTGTTCAAATAGTTCATGTAATCTCTGTTTTTTGTTTAATTCAAATTCAATTGAACTGTTTTATTAAATCGAGGTTTAACAAATATAAGCTATGTTCTCTGTCATATACATTTGTATCAGATATATTTGACCAACTTCTTATAATATAAGGTGGTACCCAATACTTTCACTAAAATTAATTTGACTCGTTTAATTTTTATAAAATTTTGTCAAAGTATTTACTAAGACCCTTTAACCAAAAAAAATAAAAATTTCAAAAATTTTGAACCAACCGTTTTGTCAGAAAAGTTACACTGGTTATATAGCAGTTTGACAAACACCAATGTTGATCATTGAGAAGCTTAATATTCTTTTTACAACACAACGTAATTAAAACGTAAAGCTGACTTTACAGAGTTATCTCCCTGTAGTGTTAGGTACCACCTTAAGTACAATATTATCGTTAAATTAAATGTGCAATACCATTTTCGGATAAGCTTTTTACAGGTACAGCCAAATTTATTTACCCCATTATAAGGCTATTTAAGTAGGTTAAAGAAAGGGATTTTGGTTTTGACGATTCGCTCATATCGGCCTCATCTTTGAAACAGATATTCCGTAACGGTCAACCAACTCGTGCTGGTGTCGTTATAATCATTAAAGGAATAATTTTAACTCTACGAAAAAATGTACCAGACGGAGTCTAGTTTTTAATCTTCCTTGTAAAACCGGTCACATGAATATTTATTTTCATTACACAATGTTGATTCAGTCGATACGCTAATCTATGTCTACACCAGGAAATGATTGCATAACTGCAAAACGCTTCTAAATCGTCTATTTCTATTGTTCTTCATTTTTTTACTGGATTTAGTTCTCCAACTTTTATGATTATAAATTACTGTATCTTCGTAATTGATTTAGGATATAACCATTAGTAAACTACTATTGCCTTTATCAGCACAGAAGAAACAATTAACAAGACAATGACAATCAAAAGCAAGAAGTGAACAAAGACTCGTAAAACCAAAAGACATTTACATCAACAGTTATAAATAATAAATAAGAAACAACACGAACTCCACTTGAAACCGGGAGTGAAATCAGGTGCTCCGGAAGTGTGAGCATTTCCGGCACCGTTTACGGCACCCGTCATGTTATTTTCGATTCGATTTATATCATGGGGCAAAATACAGATTTCTGAATCTCTCCCATTGTGTATCCAATAATTCTTATTTATCGTACAAATAATTCAGTTTGTTAAACTAACAACTCTTTTGTTTTGGAACACTTTGTAACGCAAACAACCTCATGATTATTAGAAATTGTTTGCAGTTACTGTTCTATAAGTGACCCATCGTGTTTTATCAAACAGTGTTTACATCGGTAAAAGAGAGGGACGAAAGACACCAGAAGGACAGTTTAACTCATAAATCAAAATAAACTGACAACGCCCTGGCTGAAAATGAAAAGGACAAACAGACAAACAATAGTACATATGACACAACATGGAAAACTAAAGAATGAAAACATAAACCCCACCAAAAACTAGGGATGATTTCAGGTGCTCCGGAAGGGTAAGCAGATCCTGCTCCACATGTGGCATCCGTCATGTTGCTTTTGAGATAACAAATCCGGTAAATAGTATTATTCGGTAGGTCACATTCATGAAAGATAAGGGATTGTAGTTACGACGTAAGGAACATATCCGATATCATTTGTGAAACGGTTATTCCATTACAGTCAACTAACTCGTGATGGCGTCCGTAAAATTTACGAACTGATGATTTCAACTTCACCATTTGTAACTCTTGATTTAATAGCTTCCTTGTGAGCAACACACCCTCTATCAAGAAAATCATTATAGGACCTTCATAATATATGATTCTGCTTTTGTGTTTAAGATTTTGGGCGTCGCGGTGAAGGTTTGTCTTGACATGTGATTCTGACACTAATGATTTTGAAATGTTGCGTCCTTGTTTTACTCTCGTGTTAATGTTATCATTTATTTTCTTACTGGGAAAATATATACTATATATATATGATGTACTATATACTATAACTACCGGTTTGTTGATGTTTTTGTCAGATTCATATAAAATTGAGATAGGAAATAAGGAATGTGTAATATTGAGACAACAACCCGACCATAGAACAGACACCAGCAGAAAGTCACCAACAGATCTTCAATGCAGCAATAAATTCCCGCACCCGGAGGCGTATATGTATGTTAATAATTCCGCTTGGCTTAAGAATAAAAATATAACCAAAGCCAGATGCAGTGGAGATTTGTCCTTTATCATATTCATAATATTATATAATACGTTAAAAGACTGATCTCAGAGGAGAATTTAAAACGAAAAGTCTTATTAGTAAGATTTGGTTGCCAGTTCATGAATATTTGTTTCACATTTGACCAATATGTTCCAATCGCGTTATCAAAATTCCGTTTATTGTTCTTCCTTGTGACATTACTTAAAGGATCTACATGAATAGGATCTGTTTACCCCTTCCGGAGTACTTTAGATCAAAAACATAAATTGTGGGATGTGAATTGCACCATTTTATTTTTCCATGATGTGTTTTGTGTACTTTTTTGTCTCCTCATGGTATTTCGTTTTTTTTACCATGGTGTTGTCAGTTTTTCTCAAATATTGCTAAAACATTACGTGACAGGAATACAGCACAATCTAACTCAAATACAACTCAATACAGAGAAACGCATAAATAAATATTGTTATAAAAAAAATGGAAAACAACACGTTTTATAATTTATTGCGTCCGAAGCGCTTTTCTGGATTTACCTTCATCAGGAACGCTCAAAGCCAAACATTTGAAATCCGAATATGTATAAGTACCGAAAATCGTTGAGGAGCTTTATGTCAAAAATACCTAAAATAAATAGCCAAATTCATCTAAAGCCAACTTTGCCTGAGGGAGTTGAAGCCTAAGTTTCATAATAATTTCAAAATTTATAAACAGACAATTTTAGTAAAGTTTGTTAAATCATGTCAGTACCGAAGCACTGACTACTGAGCTGATGATACCCTCGGGGACTGATAGTCCACCAGCAGAGGTATCGACCCAGTGATGTAAAAAATGGAAAACAACACGTTTTATAATTTATTGCGTCCGAAGCGCTTTTCTGGATTTACCTTCATCAGGAACGCTCAAAGCCAAACATTTGAAATCCGAAGATGTATAAGTACCGAAAATCGTTGAAGAGCTTTATGTCAAAAATACCTAAAATAAATAGCCAAATTCATCTAAAGCCAACTTTGCCTGAGGGAGTTGAAGCCTAAGTTTCATAATAATTTCAAAATTTATAAACAGACAATTTTAGTAAAGTTTGTTAAATCATGTCAGTACCGAAGCACTGACTACTGAGCTGATGATACCCTCGGGGACTGATAGTCTGATTATAATGTATTAGCTACATGTAAACCGCAGAATAAAAACTCATACAAGTAAATGGGAAGACAACAAAAAATTAACAAATTTAATACTACAACTTTATGGATATGAAATGAATAGATCCTATAAAAATAGGCCAAATAATCTCTAAAAATGCCAGATATGAATGTATAATAAATACTCTACAATCTGCGATTGAAGAAAAAATGTTTATCTTATATAAAAAATATATTTGCTATTATCAGTTCATCAATTATAATCATCCATTTCGATATAACATGAACAAATATTAAATTAATTACAGAGATAACTTTGTATTTGATATCCCCGTAATTATTTTATCGAGATCCCATAATTACAGTTTTGTTTCTTATTAATTCTGATTCAGAATAGTAGATGGATAACATTGTGAATATCATAAGCATTTCATATTTCTTTCTAGTATCTGTTTACATTACAGAACATAAAAAAAACATTGAAAAGGTAAAATTATACTACTTCTACAAATATCCAATACAATGTCGCTGTACATCGTATTTACATGGTTTCAATGGTGAAGTATTCATCATGGTCATTCTTTATTAAAGATATCCAATGAACGCACACAACCGTCGTCCTCTAAATGTAATAAATGTAATAGCTTTGTCATTATTTAACATAATCATTTTGAATATTACCGAGTATATCTTAACGTATAATGCAATTTTCTTAACTGCTTACACAGTTATAGCCCTGTATGGGTGGCAAAAATTGAAAAGAATATACGCTGATAACAGATGAATATTGAGACATGCCTAGAAGAAAGCGTCTATTCATTCGACGAACCATTTGTTTTTCTTTTGGAGTTCTTGCAATTGCCTAGATAATGTTCTGGTCATAGTATAATATAGACTATTGGATATTACATACAAGAAAACTGTCGAACAAATAATTTAAAGGTGTCATGTTGAAGTTATTATCAAGATTTAAACATTTAAAAAAAAAGAGGAATAGTTGCCAGTTATTGAATATATATTTCAACCTTTGCCCAATATGTCCTAGTACTTTTGATAACTAATTCCAATTGTCGTAACAAATATTCCGTTTTTTTTCTCGATTGTGACATTACTTAATGAAACTCTTCTTTCAATGCGATCCTACACGAATTGTATCCCCTCCGGTGCACCTGAGATTAAATACAGATATGGTGCGATGTTACTTGCTCCATTTTATTTTTCCATGAAGTGTTTTGAGTACTTTTTTGTCTTTTAGTGACATTTCCGTTTTTTTTTACCATGGCATTGTCAGTTTCTTAAAATATGTACCTTCGTGAGTAGGCTCTACCTAATACACTTTGCCACTTGAGATCAAACCCAGTTTTGGTGGGTATTGAGGTGCTTAATTTTTCGTTGATAATGATCGTTCAAGATCTGCTTTTCGTAAAATCCACCTCTTCTTTAAACTACTGGTGCAAATTATGACGGAAACAAAACAGAACTTGCAACATGTGTTATGAGGTTTGTGTTTAAAGACAATGAATGGCTACAAGCCTACAATTGAACGTGTTATCAGAAATGGAATGATACTATTTCATTGTTAAATTCAGTTTTTTTTAATCCCATGCTAAAGTTTTGATATGTTGCATTATGATTAGCTTTATTTGTGTTTGATACCTACAAAATTCATCAATTGCTAAACGAATCACATGACTATCCTTTGATTTTGAGTAAATAAATTAGCGTACATTTTGAAATCTAGAATATGTATATTGATCACATGTTATATATTACCATAAATATATATATAAATATATTATCTTACCCACATGTCTGGCATTCACTGAAAAATTCCATCCATTTATTATAACATGTAAAGTTTAAAATAGTCAAACTAGATCGTCCTTGAACTTGGTTGCCGTACTTTATTTTTATTTTTTTATTTTGAGGTATTTAGCCACTTCATCTTTTGTTCATTTTGACGACATGTTTTCTGTTCATCGTATTACTCCAAAAATATTCCTTTGAGGTATTGTAATCGAATTCATTCACCTTTCGTGTATGGTTGAACTTCATAATGATTAGATTTGAAAACGTATATTGAAATAAATACTTTTTGTTGGCATGTTTTCATAAAATTTATTAAGGCGTATTACACAACAAGAATTCTTTCCGTGAAGTAGGCTATAATAAACTCATCATAGATACCAGAATCAAAATTGTATATTTCCGCCAGACGCGCGTTTCGTCTACAAAAGACTCATCAGTGACGCTCGAATCGAAACATGTTTAAAAGGCCAAATAGAATACGAAGTTGAAGAGCATTGAAGACCAAAAATTCCTAAAGGTTTTGCCAAATACAGCTTAGGTAATCTATTCCTGAGGAAGAAAAAGTCGCCTCGACAAAAGAGATACTAGATGGACAGTCAAACTAATAAATCGAAAATAAACTGACGCCATGGCTTAAAATGAAAAGGACAAACAGACACACAATAGTACACCTGACACAACATAGAAAACTAAAAAATAACCAACACGACCCTACCAAAAACTAGGGGTGATATCAGGTGCTCTGGAAGGGTAAGCAGATCCTGCTCCACATGTGGCACCCGCCGTGTTGCACATGTTATAACAACATGAACAAATCCGGTAAATAGTAAAATTCAGTAGGTCACATTCATGAATTGAACGGGATTGTAGTTAAGACGTAAGGAACATATCTGATAGCATTTGTGAAACGGTTATTCCATAACGGTCAACAAACTTGTTGTGACGTCCTTAAAATTTACGAAGGGATGAATTCAACTTCACCGTTAAACTCTTGGTTTAATAGCTTTCCTGTGAGCAAATGTGTTACAAATAATTCAAGGAAAAATTAATTCGCTTAAATGACAAAATAATGATATGATACCGACCATGCCTAAATAACTTGTTTCAATAAACCTCTCTTTGTTAAAACAATTACTCACTTCCCATGACGGTTATATGTTTTGATCGATATTTGACTCATCTTTATGGGGTATTTATTAAAAACAACGACAAACACTGAACTACAGGCTCCCACAGTTGGACAAGCACATATATATTGTAGAGAGGTTAAGACAGTGGTGCAAAAGCCCGACACAAAACAAACTCATTACTGTATAAAATGATAATTTGAAAACAAATACAATATACAGCAATAAACCATAATCACTGATTTACTGGCAGATATGTTTCAAAGTTAAATTAAGGCCTTGTTTATTGTATAAAACATTTGGTGTTTAGTAGAATTACTTTATAAATAACCGAATTGAACTAAAAATTCAACAGAACTGTAATTAATGCGAAGTAATGCTATAATTTATTTTGTCGTTTTTGCTAAAATGAAATTGGTTTTTTTTAAGGAAATCCTTGACAAAATTAGGCAATATTTTTCTGTGTTTATACTTTGTTTGAATGAAAGAAAATGAGATGTCCGATAAAACCTGTATGGTAAAATCATGAAAATAGAGAGTTATTTATATTCTTACTTACAGCTTATGTCCTCTATCGACGCTGCAATATAAATAAGTATAAACATAATCTATGTTACTGATAAACTGAATCGGCACACCTTATGATATATTCAAATTTATTAATTTCTTTCAAATTGCTGGTTTATTCGTCGCTTGTTATTTGATAGATATTTTGACATCACTATAATTGAACTTTTTGATTGCAAGTAATAATCCCTCTGATAACAATTACGCTATTTGTTTTATTACATGAAATTGATCATTATGCAATTATTGTATCTTCATTGATAACTGAAGTGAAGTTGATACGGAATATTTATCAACAAGGCCTTAGTACCCTCCGATGATTTTTTTTTAGAAATAGGACGAGGCGTTCTTTGGCATAACCCTGGTTCATCATCTTTCTGCTCAGACACTGGTGACGTTTTACAAATTCTGAGTAGAAGCTGCAAGCTCTTCAATATCGAATAACTTGGGAAATGTATATCCAATATGCAGTTAAAGTTGGTATATTGCTACTAATGTGGGAGAAATTGATAATTTCAAAATTAAAATCACCTCGTTTGTCATAGATTCTGGAACTGAGATGACTGTGTATGTCAAATTCGAGGTATAAGTCTAACAATGTATTTTAAATTAAGGAATATATTTCCCGAGTACAAAGCTCTGGTAAGTTGCCAGGATTTGACTATACTTGTTGTCCATTTAGGTTAATATCCATTCATCTTTTTCATAAGCTCTGGGTTTTCAAATATTCTTGCCTCAAACACCACTAAAGACACATTGATTGTCGAAATGCACATTTGGTGCAGCAAAATTGATACTGTGTATGTTCGTAATACCTAAGCGTTTCTGGCATATATATTTGTGCGATTTATAAAGAGGAAGATAAGTTTTCTATAAGAAAAACATACAAATAGGCAAACACGTTTTGTAACTTTGTTTGGCAAGATATCCTCATAGTCTCATATAAAATTCAAGGTAAGTATTTTATATCAAAAGGTGCCTTGTTTCATACTTTTTTTTAGTCAAATATATTATAAACGAAATAAGTACTAAGTATATCATTGATATGATAAAGTCGACTTTTCATGTAAAGTCACTAGGTTTTGTCTATATCAATTTCGATATATGTTGCCTTAGCTCTATCAGGTAAAAATCTTTGTTGCGAAATCTAGTTCTTTAATCGCTCTTCAACTTTGTAATTTAGTTTGATTTCTATTTTTGTTATTCTAGCACCACTAAAGAAGACATAGTAAATTAAACAAGCGTATGTTTACAGCCCTTGGCTGGTATAAACCTCCCAAAAACGTGTATGGTTTGATGGTGCATGGCATATAGTGCACTGGTAGTAGATGACTGTTTGGTGCTAGGGGAATGGTGTAATGATGTAACGTGCAATCGGTATTTTTTAAAAATAAATAAATACTTTGTGTATGGTGCAAAGGTGTAAAATATATGGTGTAATGGCACAGGGTGTTCATTGTTAAGGTGTTAGTGGTAAATTTACACCATCCAAGGACTGTTTAAGAGTGAAATCTATAAAAAAAAAAATGTTATCCTTTAGCTACACTCTGTTCAAAATCAGAGTGTTAAGCTAGGTCACTTCAAAATCAGCAGAGACTTTACTCCTATTAAAATTATTAATAAAAAGTAAAAACAAAAAGGCATTATGGTAGGTTGGTGTTGCTAGCTTTAAATGTTCTTTGTTGGTTTTTCTAAACCTCTGTTGTTCGTTTTGGTCTTTTTCTATATTTTGCCATGGCGTTGTCAGTTTATTTTCGACTGATGAGTTTGGTATCTTTTGTATGTCTTATAAAGTACAAGAGAGGCGAAAGATACCAGAGGGTCATTCAAACTCATTAGATGCTTAGATGACGTGGTTGAAATAATTTAAAGGTAATGGTCATAAAAATATAAAACGGAAAGTCTCTAATAAAATTAAAAAAAATACAAATACAAATCAAAGGAATAGATAACAACTGTCATAGTCCTGACTTGGTACAGTCATTTTCTTATGTGTAAAATGATGGATTATTTTTGGTTATCGAAAGTACCAGGATTATAATTTAGTACGCCAGACGCGCGTTTCGTCTACATAAGACTCATCAGTGACGCTCATATCAAAATAGTTATAAAGCCAAACAATACAAAGTTGAAGAGGATAGAGGATCTAAAATAAAATAAAACCTGGATTTATAGCGTTGACCGTGTGCACGGTTAAGAATTTCTAGACAAAAAACGAATTTCGATCAACGCTTTCACACTCCAATAGATTTACAAAAGAAACATTCAATTCTGAATGACAAATGATGATACATAAAGTTATTTAGATTTAAAGTCGTATAATAAAAAAGCAAAATTAATTATTACATTTGCTTTGTTTTATAGCGATTAAGATAATATCACAATGTTGACAACTGTACCCCTATTTTTGACATTTGTACATATTGTGTTTGTGCATTTTGTTTACGCAACATTATAAACATAATGGAAATTTATGCGATTGTCATTCATGTGAGAGATTAGCTATATAGGCAAGCTAAAAAAAACCAGGTTAAATCCACAATCTTCTACATATGAAAATGCCTTTACCAATATAGGAATATGACAGTTGTTATTCATTCGTTTGGTGTATTTGAGCTATTGGTTTTGATTTGGGACTTTTTGGAATTTTCATCGGAGTTAAAACACTCGTCAAAATACACAGCGATAACATGGTATTGGCCTAAGGATTGTTTTAATATTTGGATCATTTCATCAGCTCCATTGAAATAATGTACATGTATATCTCTGTTAAAATTACATTTGTAGCACATCATACTTTGGTTTGTTTCTTGTCAATAAACTGAAATATTATACAAATCCATTTTTCATTTGGAATTATACCCTTCAGGGGGAATAACGACGAGATATAAAAAGAATGTAATATGATTGTATACTGTTGAAGTGAAATAATAAGATAGAAGCTAATTTAATTCGACGCTATATAAAAACACTTAACAGCGGATTGACATCATTGATTATGTATTCATGTGACCTGTAGTTTTACCCATTTACCTGAGATTGATTACGAATCGAATGTTTTAGTCTTGTTTAGTATTTAAGATGACAAGAATGCCCTCATTGAAAGTAAAACAAAGGTGAACTACACCTTGACTGATTCGATCAACGAAACAATTATTTGTATAAAGGTAAGTTTCATGATTAACTTATTTTTCAAGCTATACTATTAAATCAAACAGATTTAAAAAAAAAAAAAAAATTATTGCACTAGGTCATCAATTATTCATATTTATGTTTATATCGGCTGGTGTTGCCGTCGACAGTCTTTTGTAAGTCACAATCTACCGAAATTTAGAAATAAAGTCAGGAAACTGAACAAGTAATTTGTTTCCAGTTACTTTTCCCTGGTGCTGATTCTTCTTTATGTATGTATGACTCTAAACTGCGATGGGGTACTTTAAAAGTTTGAAGATTACGCTTAAATGCGATGGTCTACGTCAATACGCAATAGCGATCGTTGCTTATTTCTTAATGCGATCAATTGACATGCTACGGTGTGATGGTATGATATGCTAAAATTTGAAGGTTTTTGATACGCTTAAGTGCGATAGTGTAACGGGAATGGGTTTCAGTCAATGGTTGCCGTTTGTTGCTGTGTTTCTATTAGTATGTCATGTATTGTCAAACCATACCGTTATTGTCCTCTTATGAATTTTTACACTAAGTAATTTTGCGGTCTTATATAGCTTGAGCTAAAGCTTCCCATTGAAGTTCATAATGTAATTTGGTGCAAACATCAACGACATTTGGTTTTTTGTGTAATGTTATTTTATTGACTTTTATACCACATTTTCCTGATATAATGTTGTTTTTTTATCCATTGTTTTGCACATGAATCAGTGCGGTTTTGGTTTCTCTTGTCTGTATTTTCTTGTGTAGTTCAAACCCTCATCTGCACATTCTAGTTTATCGTCATGTCCATTTATGTTTGTACAAACAGCTTGGGACAGTATAACGTTGTAAAAAAATGCGCTTTTCTGAATTTACCTTCATCGGGGACGCTCAAAGCCAAACATTTGAAATCCGAGGATGTATATAAAGTACCGAAACTGTTGAAGATCTTTAAGTCATAAACGTCTATAATTTTGTAAAGAAAAGCATTTTTCGTGAAAAAAACCCATCTTTAGATTATATCGAAGCATCGGACTTTAGCATATCCTATTAAATAGTACAAATCATCGCACTCAATTGCGTAAAACCATCACACTTTAACGTAGGCCATCATACTTTATACACTTAATAAATATATGGAAATTATTGAAAAAATTAAAATCAAATCAAACTCACCTTCTAAAACTGAAAAAAAAAAAAAAAATAGAATTAGTGATTTGCATACTATCGGTATAGAGGAGTTGTTTTATTGGCCCTAAAATTCTTCAAAAATACTAGTTGTGATAATATTTTTGGATTTTTAATTTATCCAATTGTTTTATTTGAAACAGCTTATCAACAATTAAGTCATTAGTTTGTTTTGTAACGTCCTAAACGTAGGTTAATTTCGTTAAAACATGATTTACATTTTAACAGTTTTGACAACATTTGAAACTTTTCAACGGCTTTAACCCAGGCCACAAATATGTGTGGTGAAATATTATTTATAAAACGTATGATTTACTTTTCAATCAAGACTTAGATGTTTAAGTCTTTGCGCAAATTATGAAATCATTAAAAAGGTAAAAAAAAAAAACAAGTTGAAACTTTTATAGAGAGATGGACTGTATCAGATGAGGAATATGACAGTTGCCATCTATTTGTTTGATGTGTTTCAATATTTAAATATTGTTGCATTTATTTGTACTGTTATCCTGCCATATAATGTTGTCAATTTAGTGTTTATTTTACATTGTCATAAAAGCGCGAGGTTTGGTTATCTACAAAACCATGGTCAAACCACCATGTTTTTCTTAAAATGTCCTGTACCAACTGAAGAAAATGGCAGTTGTTATCTTATAGTTGGATTATGTGTGTGTTGCATTGCCTTTTACTTTTGTGTTGAACTTTAGCATTTCTGTTGTTTCGATGTTTTCCCTTTATTGAATTTTCCTAAGTTTTAGATTCTAATACGGATGTGTTTTCTCTCAATCAATTGATGACGTTCTGACAGTAGTTTACTAATGTTGCCTTTTACTAAGCTTTTGATTTTGCCATTTCATTATGTGTTTTTAACTTTACGCTGTCATTGCAATGTGAAACAGTCAAATATTAAAACTTGTTTTATCAAATGAAATGAAGTGAGTATGAACATAACAGTTTTTAGATGTACTAGTATTCAACAGTTGGTTTTCTTTTTTTCAAACATAACACAAATTTTACATTTGATTACATATAAATAAGCGTTGTTGGTTTTGTTTGATAAATTTGTCCAAACAGTTTAATACATGAATGCATAGATAATACTTTCCTTATCACCGGACATTTCCCATTTATTTTAAAGTTGATAAGTAACATTACACAGCTCTTGCAACATGTGTAAAAATGTCGGGCTATTATGTTACTTTTAATCCCAATGCTCAAAAATAGTCAATTTACCATAGGTAAGAAAAAAACTGAAATGTTACTCGTGTTTTCAAAATGTCTTAAATTTAATATGAAATTGTATAACAAAAACGAAAAAAAAGTAAAACATGTACTTACCTTTCAAAGCTGTAACAAAGAAGAAAACATATGGTCTTAATACATCTGGTGATATAACAACATTGTAGTAAATAAACTCATCTAAGATACCAGGAGTAAGTTTTATATATACGCCAGACGCACGTTTCGTCTACAAAAGACTCATCAGTGACGCGCAAATCCAAAAAAGGTAAAAAAAAAAGTACAAAGTTAAAGAGCATTGAGATCCAAAATTTCTAAAAGTGTTGCTTAATACAGCTAAGTTAATATATGCCTGAGGTAGAAAAGCCTTAGTACATGTAGTATTTCAAAAAAAATCTAAATTTTGTAAACAGTTAATTTATAAATATAACAATATCAATGATAATTCATGTCAGCACAAAAAGTGCTGACTACTGGGCTTGTGATACCCTCGGGGAAATAAATCTCCACCAGCAGTGGCATCGACCAAACGGCGAAACGTATATTCCATAACGGTCAATTAACTCGTGATGGCGTCCGTAAATAATGAAGACTGTCCTAATTTTCATCATCTCAGTAGTAAGTACTATGGTACTGACATGATTTATAACAAACCTTTTTGAATTGACAAATTTGACCTTAAATAAATAAGGCTATTTGTTTTAGGTATTTTTGTCATATAGCTCTTCAAATGATTCGGTACTTATACTCGGACGCATGAAATTATTGAACGTGTTGTTTTCAATTTTTGTTATACGACAAATTGTATGGTCTTTTTATAGCACAATTCAGTTCCTTAACTATAACGAATCACTTTTTGTTTTACCAAACTCATTAGAGACAAGTCTGAATTAAATACAATTGATAATAAATTCAACACAACTTAATTTTCTTTTGTTGATACTTTTTTCGTGAAACGATAAAACATTCTCTAAATAAACTGTCGACATTAATATATAGGAAATTACCTTGAATATATCAAATATTAACAATAGATTATGATATTTCAGTTTTACACTAGAAACTGTACACAACATATACGACAAAAGCGATGATGTTCTTTCCCTTTAGTTAACTTTTATCTTTTACGCCATCTCTTTTTTGTTTGGGTGATAATTAATCATGCTCTTTATCGATCTGATGAGTTAAGACTTTATTAAAATGTTTTTTTAGTCCTCGCGACATTTTATATATGTGCCTGTCCCATGACAAGAGCCTGTAATTCAGTGGTAGCCATGTGTTGCTATGTAGCATATTTGTTTTTGTTCATTACTTATTATTCAAACGATGAAAGATCTGTGTTGCAAATTTCAAAAATGAAATCAAATTGAAACTCTACTGACATAGTACAAAAAACTTCCAATTGAAAACCAATGTATGAAAAGGAAAAACTTGCGGTAAAGAAAAGAATAAGTTTCTTCAAAACCATATTCAACTTCGTATGCATATAGTATGAATATAGAAGTGTGTGGTTCTACATCTAGCGTTATAAACCATTTAAGGTGTATCATATGTGATAAATAAGTTGTTTCTATCATTTCTTTTTTTTTATTTTGACAGTTTTTTTGTACATGTATATGTTACAGTGAATTTGTATAATCAGTGATTATGTAGAATCCCTGAAATTTTCAGGGATTATGTAGAATCACTGGTCAGTTTAGGGATTATATATAATCACTACAATTTTCAGGGATTATGTATAATCACTAGAAAAAAAGTCAGGGATTATACATAATAACTGGAATGAAGAAATAGTTTTAATTTATAAAGAAAATGAATAAAAGTCAAATAATTTATGCTATAAATGATCATAATAAAACAGCATTACACTGTATAAACATACACTGTAAAATGTTAAGCACAAAATATCAAAATGATAACCCTATTTTGTTTTTAAATGTTAGGCACAATATATTAAAATGTGAAACACAATATATTTAAATAAATGCCTCACATCTGTTATTACCACAATATCCACATTTTAGAAACCCTTTTCATTCACGTAACGAATCAGATTTTATGACCCGCTTAAGAGAAATAAAGTGTTCAGTAAAAACAACTGTAGGTACCCCCCCCCCCCCCCCCCCCAAAAAAAAAAGGGAATTAGCAAGATCGAACTGGTTCGAGCAAGAAGCCAAGTTTTTTGGCCAGGCGATATCCTTTTTTCAGACTTTTGGTGAACAACAAGTGAAACTGCGAGCTACTGCTCACTGATGATATCCCCGCCGCAAGTGGATAATATTAATAGTGTAAAAAAATGCAAGTGTTCGGTAAACAGGAAGTTGTCGAGTGATGAATCTGAAAACGCATCACACGGTATAGCTGACTTATATAAATCCTGAAACCAAATTTCAGAAATCCTTGTATTGTAATTCCTGAGAAAAATGTGACGAAAATTTTCAACTTGGCTATCATTTGTAAAATCATACAAGTGTTCGGTAAACAGGAAGTTGTCGAGTGATGGATCTGAAAACGCATCACACGGTATAGCTGACTTATATAAATCCTGAAACCAAATTTCAGAAATCCTTGTATTGTAGTTCCTGAGAAAAATGTGACGAAAATTTTCAACTTGTCTATCATGTGTAAAATCGTACAAGTGTTCGGTAAACAGGAAGTTGTAAAGTGATCAATCTGAAAACGCATCACACGGTAAAGCTGACTTAGATAAACCCTGAAACCAAATTTCAGAAATCCTTGTATTGTAGTTCCTGAGAAAAATGTGACGAAAAATTTCAACTTGGCTATCATGTGTAAAATCATACAAGTGTTCGGTAAACAGGAAGTTGCCAAGTGATCAATCTGAAAACGCATCACACGGTATAGCTGACTTAGTTAAACCCTGAAACCAAATTTCAGAAATCCATGTATTGTAGTTCCTGAGAAAAATGTGACGAAAGTTTCATGGGACGGACTGACTGACGGATGGACGGACTGATGGACAGACAGAGGTAAAACAGTATACCCATCTTTTTTAAAGCGGGGGTATAATTATCATTAAGTTTTTTGGTATTCCTTTTCTTTTTTACCCTGTGGAATCATGCTAAGAGAATATTACACCAAATGCCAGCTTCCTCTAAACTTTTGTTTTAATTGTCAATCCTTAGTTTTTCTATACATTTAGATGCGTAAGTTCTCTCTGTCTAAATTTCTTGTTCATTTGAACAAAAAAAAAAAACAAAAAAAAAAAAAAAAAAAAAAACATATGTAACATAATCGTCTTCACCATTTGTTTTCCATGTACCACACATAACATGCTCTGTGGATTTACAAATAGAACATGAATATCCATTGGACTCTGGCTTTTAATAAACAAACAATACATGTAAAGTTATCGCTTTAAAGTGAATCTTGATAATATTAATTTTGAAAGTGTTCAACTTTATCTCTAAACCTTCAGTTGGTTGTATCTTTAAGATCATCCTCTGTGTTTAAAAGCAAAATTATTTCATCTACAAGGAATATGAAAGTATGATTTACTTGTGTCTAATCCATTTTGCTTTAATTCAGCAAATAAAGTATCTTTAAACTAAACTATGAAAGTAAAAAATTATGATTAGTCTATATGTATTATTCTTTTTTATCAAACAAAGGATCCTTAAATTATTCATAATCCCTGAAAAAAAATATAAGGGAATTTGTAAAATAATTATTAAAATGTTCAGTGATTATGTAAAATCACTGGTCATTTTCAGGGATTGTATATTATTACTAATGATTTTAGTGATTTTACATATTCCCTGAAAAATCTGGATTATACAAATTCACTGTAACATATATATATATATATATATAAACATTCATTTAGATATAAATACTTACACTGGATTTAAACTGAAATTATAAAACACAATTTAAGAAATGAAAAGCACATACTATTTAGAAACACCTTGAAAATAAATGCACAAACGGGTAAGGTCAATATATTTTACATTAACAACTCATACACTTTAATTTTTTGTTCCTTCATTTAGATCATGTATGCTACCTTTCTATTTTACACTTTGTGTACAGACATGACCCTGATAACAGCTTAACTGTCACGATACAGCTGATAAATGACCATCATGAATGTTACACAGACATTTATTGTAAGCATTTGACCACACATTTTGAATACTGTACTTGTACTTTTTTTCGCGGGTACTTAATTTTAGAAATTGTGTATTTTAAACAAGTTCGCGGGTATTTGTTTTTCGAAATATTTTCAAGATAAATCTCGGAAAATTAAAAAATCGTTAAACAGCTACAATTATTGCTTCGTCTGGCAATATGAACTGTATTAAAAGTGAAGGCGTAAATAACCGTCTGGTATAATGTATTTTAAATATAGCACAGTCCTCTCGACAACTTGGTCGGCTGAAAGCTTTCAACTATTAGGAAGTGTCGTCACACATTGACCAATTCCGAGCGCATTGTACTCTCAATACGACATAGCATAGCCGTCGTGAATGACTTCAGTTAAATATCTATGATAGAGATTCTCATTTGCGTTGTCTTTGTATGTGGTACGGGTGCCATCTGTGGGCATCTTACTAGCTTTAGATGATGATTTGCTGTTGACAAGCTTCAAACCATCTAAGATATAATTTCAAAATGGTATATATTCGTATAGACAACTGGTGTCAGTTTTTGGACAGTTTGAAGCTTGCATTTATGACAGCCTGTCATCTTAGATGACAAATCTAGACTTTTACCTCTCTTGATAAACATGGTATCTGATGTATAGTTGCCTCTTTTGCAATCATACCATAAATTTCCTATTTGATATAGACTCTCTAATTCAAAACAAATATCTGTTTATTTAAGAATTGTAGTGGTGTAAAAAACAAGCTTAAAATTAAAATAAGTAAAAGTAAAGATGCAATACTTTTTTTTTGGTGATGTAATAAAGCTACTTACTCAGAAATCATTTCTGTTCTGAAATGATAATCGATAGAAATAACTATATATTATTGAATATACTGCATGCAGAACATACTGTTTTCATCAATTGATTTTGTTATTTATTAAGGCTAATAGTAAAAAGACATAAATTAGCTTAATGTTTTGCAAAAAATTCTGATAGATGCTTAAATGGTTATTGAGAAAATGATATACTTGCTGGATGATTTCCGGTTAAGATAAAACTCTTACAGAACTAAACTGTTTTTTATGGTGAAAATGTAAGTCTTATCGAGAAGAAATTAAAAAAAAAATGTGTTATTTGCAAACTCCTAGATTTATAAAGTATATATCAGTATGTCAAAAACAATGAAACACTTAATACAATGCCTAATATAGATATAGATAGGAAACACCGGTAGCTAATGTCTGCAAAACGTCATATTCGGAAAGTGCATTGGGAAATTTATTTGCATTGCATGCATGTGAAGAACGTTAGAAGGTTGGTTGATTGCTGCTTGCATCGAATTCCATAGTTAATGATGTTTGGCTTTTAATAAACTTTGTACACATGTAAATGAAATAAGAAAGTTTTGAATTCAATGGGAAATGACAGTTTCATAGAGAAAAAGCCGTAGTTCGGATCTAATTAGTGGGGAAATATGTTTTGCACAGTAGAAAACCATTTAATGAAACCAAAGTTTAAGAGAATAGAAGATAACGTTCTTCACCGCTGGTTTACTCACCAAGGGTAACACCAGCCCAGGAGACATTTAGTGTTGACATGAGTTAACATTGATATAGTTATAACTATAAACAAACTGTCGTTTTTAATTAAGTGTATATAAGTGGTTTTCGAACCCAGGAATAAATACATTTTGCATTTTTTACATCTTCGATTTAATGGTCAATGTTTATATAAATGAAGATGTGGTATAAGTGCTAATGAGAGAACTCTCCATCCAGGTCAAAATAAAGTTTTGTTTTACATAGAACACGCGTACAACGTACACATTATTTATCCTGGTATTTATTATGAGTTTTCTTACAAATGGCATCTGTATATATTTAATTAAGAATAAAGCTAAAACTATATATGAATTATGCACTAAATTTTTATCTTATCGTATATCATCGTTCTATTGACGTTGTTCAAATAGTCGACAATCCCCAGGACATTTCTAAAAGATTGAGAATGGCAATGGGGAATGTGTTAAAGAGACAACTACGCGACCAAAGAGCTAAATCAGTCAAAAGCAACCAATGGGTTTCCAACACAGTATGATGACACCGTTGTAAGGCGTCAAAGCAAAGAGATATAATCATTCAAGACGTTATAAATATTTGGAGTAGAGAAAATTCTAAAAAAAAAATAGCAATGATATTGATTTAAAAATTACAACGCCGAATGAGAAGCGTAATTATTTGCTGTTATTCTAAAAAATAGTTTGTACAAGAACATTAGATTGATAGGAGTTATAGTTTATCCAAACATTATAAATAGATATGCACTGAATACAAATACACATAAAAATAGGGACGACATATTCTACCTATGAAAGCAATTCAACCTCCACTTTCTGTAGTTTTAAATTTCGTCATGGTTAATATACAAATTATGCACATATAGTAACAAACATCGATTGTATTTACAGTTTAATGAAGGTAATCATAACTTTATTTTATATCCTACGCTTTTGTATAAAAAAGAAGCCCCTAATTTACTCGCGAAAAAAACATATATTCATAATCGGACATACTGATTGAGGGATAGGTGTGTCCTGATTAGAAACTCAATCTATACAAGACCAATATGTCAAAATGTATCTAAGCGTCACTAGTAGGTCTTGTGTGGACAAAATGCACTTCTGGTGTATTAAAATTTTAAACTTGTTGCCTTTGGTTAGCTATTATTCGTGTGTTTCTTTGTCAATTGTGTTCTCTTATTTATTTATATTGTAGTCCTGTTATGTTGTGTTGTCATTTTAATGTTATATTTTACATGACCATAAAAGAGGGAGGTTTGGCATGCACAAAACCAGGTTCAACCCACCATTTTTTCCTTTAAAAATGTCCTGTACCAAGGCAGGAATATGGCCATTGTTATATTATAGTTCGTTTATGTGTGTGTTACATTTTAACGTTGTGTTTCCGTTGTCTCGTTTGTTTTCTCTTATTTTTGAGTGTGAATTCACTATAAGACGTGTCACGGTACTTATCTATCCCAAATTCATGTATTTGGTTTTGACGTTATATTTGTTATTCTCTTAGGATTTTGTCTAATGCTTAGTCCGTTTCTGTGTGTATTACATTTTAATGTTGTGTCGTTGTTCTTCTCTTATATTTAATGCATTTCCCTCAGTTTTAGTTTGTTACCCCGATTGTTTTTTGTCCATGGATTTATGAGTTTTGAACAGCGGTATACAACTGTTGCCTTTATTTATGATACATATTGAATATTTAGGAACTCTCTTTTAGGGGGCAATCAGGAGAAGATCAATTCATTTTTAAAGGGGTTCCCACTACGAGATAAATGGGGCTGTTTCTAATCATTCAGATGCAGTGATTGTTCAATAAAAGGGGTCCAACATGCGGAACCCTCTTCCACCGAGATCCATCATTTGGCGACTAAAAGCAATACCGGAGCTAGAATCCCCGTTGTTTTGAAATTCAATATTCAGAATAAAGGCAAACGCCATTGGAATTTCCTAAGATAATTATTTTTTTCTCATATCTTGAAACAATTTGTAGTGAACACTATTAGTTATTTCTGATGTTTATACTATTTGAATAAAATAAACAATTTACAATATTCTGGTCAAACTCCATTGATATTCGTAACAATATATCTATCTAACTTACACTTGTTTCAGAAATAGAAATATAAAGTATGAAGTATAACAATAGAACAAGGGGTGTAATATATTATTAGTTACATATTTGTTCATGTTAACGTGTGCTGAACGAATTATGAATCCACAATATTTTACCCTTTGCTGTTCTGAAAATTGTTATTACATCGACACATGTCATGGCATATTGTCGTTCTAGAACTTATCTTTATCCCGTTAAGTTAATAGGCCCTTTGAGAATAATTTTTGACATGTAAAAAAAGGATAGAGCGAAATCATATAAAAAATACCGTTATTATAAAGTCGTATAAATAAATAAGAACATATAAGTTTAAATGATAAAGACGAAACACAATAATTTATGGGATATAAGTCCATTTCCGCAAGTTCCTGTGTGTAAAACACCTGTACCGTTTGTGACTTTGCAAGTTTAATTCAAGATTTGTTTTGCCGTAATCACCTTACTCGTTTCTCTACCTACATCGTGTAATAACAAAAAATACAGAGAAAGTATAAGTGAGATTACTTTGCAGAAATCTCTTGATATGAATTTTAAACTAGGACCAATAAGGTTATCAGAACTTTAAACAAAATTGTTAATAATATTATCTTCACAATAACAATCAGGTTTTTGATTATTTTTTTAATTATATCTTCTTTTCATTTTATTAACCAGTCTACAACCAATAGAACGAATTATAATTAACAGATTATTAGTTATGTTAAGTGTATTTTCCATGTCATTATGATTCAAGTAATGACCTAGCAATTTGATCGAAGTACACACATATCTGTTTCAAATAAGAAGCATTTTTTTTAAAGTTCAGTGCTGTCAAGTGTATACAGTTAGAGTCTTTAAATTACGTTTTTGTATATTTAAAAAAAATTAACTACAAACGTAGTTGAAATGTAACATTGTAACACGATATGCACGAATACAGATTTCATTAAATTTTCTTTACATTTGAAGTTTATTACAGACATTATAATTTATATCTAATAACTCCGTGTTTGCTATATTGGTAATTTGGAGGTTATGTTTTGCCATCTTTTGTATTCATCGAACGTTTGAACTCCTTTAACGATATTTTGACAAATGATGTTATAATCTAGCACATGTATCTACTATCCAAAGAATTTATCATAACAGGACACAAATCTTATCGACATATTTTCTTTTATGTTGCCTACATACCCACAATATGTGTTCAATGTATTAAAATCAGTTCACAAATTAAAAAATACATACCCACATCCATTACAACTGTATCTGTGTCTTTTAGCTGTGCTTCTGGAAAAATTACACATAATATCAGGATAAGTAAAATTAAAAAAAAAGCCTTAACATTAGTACATTTTCAACAATCTTTGCTATTGTTGTATATTACACAAACGCAAATGCAGTTTTAAACGTTTAAAAAAATAGAAAAGATTAATCACACTGAACACATTATGTGTTTTTTCGGTATGATCTATAATTCGACAATAAAAATAAAGTGATCTTATTTTAGCCGTATTAATTTCTGTTTAAAGTCAGGATATGTCTGATTTATGTTTTCCTCAATATAGGTTTAAGGGGATCAATAATTAATAAGTGCAATTATGAAAACTGAGAAAATGTCATGTACATCCAAATAGTAGATCGTTAGGAGCATTAGCTGTCTAATTCATATTGATCAATTTTGTGCATTGAACTACAACTGCAGGCAGGATTGATTATACATTTAAACACCTAAGCTGTACAACTTTTGAACTTTAAATTCTCTATAAAAATGGACGTCACACGAAACAGCAAAACATATAAATGAACTACAACTAGAAATACATAAACGTTTGTCGATTTATATGGAATAGTCCATTGGTTTTACATTTTGAATGATTTTACACTACTTATTTTTGGAACCCTTGTTAGGTATATAAATGAACTACAACTAGAAATACATAAACGTTTGTTGATTTATTTGGAATAGTCCATTGGTTTTACATTTGGAATGATTTTACAATACTTATTTTTGGAACCCTTTATAGGTTGCAGCTCGATGTGAACCAAATCTCAGATTGAAGACCTATAATGATTCACTTTTTACAAATTGTGACTTGTATGGAGAGTTGTCTTATTTAACACTCATACCACATCTCTTCTTGTATCTATATAAGACAAACAAAGTCCAAAAGTTCCGGTTTTAAGACAGTCAAAACAAATGCCGCGTGGTTAATATAATGATAATGGAAATGGGGAATATGTCAGAGAGACAACAAACCGACCAAAGAGCAGAAAACAGCCGAAAACCAATTAAGGGTCTTCAACGCAAAGGAAAAAAAGGACCACGGAGGTGGTCCTCAGCTGGCCCATAAATACAAATTGGTAATAGTTCAGTGAAAATGGAATTCACATTAAATTTCAAAACATAAATGAACTAAAATTAAAACAAAAACATACAAGGTTAAAAAAAGGTCAGAGACTCCTGTCTTGGGACAGGTGCAAAACTAAGTGGTATTAAAGTTATTATATCAGATTTGAACCCTCCCCATATATCTATACCAAATGTAGAATACAGAAATGCATAGCAATACGCACAGTTAAAAAGAAGAGTACGATGCCTTAATAGGTGAAAAAAACTTAAATAAGCAAAACGACAATGATACATAAATTAACAATGGACTACTAGCAGTTACTGACATGCCATCTCCAGACCCCAATTAAGAATGTTTTATTAGATCCCAACCCTTCCTAAATAGATCTAGCCAATGTAGAATAAGCCGCGAAATCAAATGTCTATCCAAATTATTAAAACTTCAAAAGAAACAATTTATAATGCATGGACTCGTTATAATGTGTGTATTAAGGATGTATTCTTCTTTTTTCCAAAACAGCAATGAATTTGATAAATATCATAATCAAACTTAACTCTGTTAATAAATTTGGTATTTCCAATAAACAGTTTTTGAGTAATAAATTTTTCAAATTTTATTACTCATCTAGTAAGGTTTTATCCAAAATCTTGAGAACATGTGTGAGGGATACAACAAATGATTTTACCAGAAACACGTACATCCAACATCCCTTTTTCTTTTCAAATTTTTAAGACATGTATTTATTCAATCATTTAGAACAAAGAAGTTGAAAGAACATGCATTTTGTACTTAAAACGTAGAACAATCAAAAATTGACAAAATTGACAACATGCTAAATTTGACACAAAAAAGCATCAAAATATGATCAAACTTTCTTATATTAACATCTACCTATAGTTTGTTTAATTCAAATTTATTCAGATTTGTCCCCTTCATATTTATTGAAAGTATGACAAAAAGTTTAATTGTGGAATGGTGATATTTTTCGTGAAAAAAGCCCAAGAAAAGGTTAAAATTCATGAAAAATGGGAAATCATCAAAATTAGGTACTTATAAAGGGTCGTAGCGAAAAAAGAAGTGCACCACCATATGATTTTTACCGCACCAATTATTTTTTTTACAGTTATATAAACCCAAAAAAACAGGTTTAGAACAAAAGTTCAATTCTAGAAATTGTTTTGCCCTCAGAGGTGAACATCCTTAAAGACAAGATGTCATTTTATTTCATGTAATCGAAAGCGATGAATAACACTGAAAAAGTAAGAATATGTGCTATGATTTCTAACGAGACAATTGTTAAGAAAAGACAAACTGACACATACATAAATAATTATGTGTATAGGTAACTGAAAGCCGCCAAGAAATATCAAATAGTCAGCCGTATCAAATATTTATCTATTTAAGGCCCCAAAATAACAAATGTAAAACGATTCAAACGAGAAAATTAAATGCCTTATTTATCATGTTTATGTACAAAATAAAAAAATGAAGAAATAAACATGTTACACAGAAACAAACGCAACCACTGAATTACAGTCTCCTAACTTTGGATAGACAAACAGAATGCAGTGTACATTTTTGTAATTAGGAAATCCTTTGCAATTACTTTCAATTAAATTCTTTTAAAGTCTCTTAAAAAAAGACGATATTTTCTTCATACGGTAATACATATCAATAGATTGTTTTCCTTGCATGTAGAATGCATTTGATGCTGTAAATTTCGGATTAGTATCTCTTATGTTCAAACTTGGATATTTACATTTGGGGTTCTGTTTACAGCACCAGATGCACATTTCGACATTAAATGTTTCTTTAGTGATGATTGAGATCAAAAATATTAAAAATCGAAAATTTATTGAAAAATTGTAAAAGCGAGAAAAACAGTACCAATAGTCCGATAACGAGTTAACATGAGGCAAATATTTTCCTAGATAAAAACAAAATTCCAACCATTTTCGTTTGGATATGCCTTAAACAAGTCAGAATTGTGACAGTTTTTTTCACTTCTTCCGTTGAAGCGTTTTATCTAAGGAGGTTCTATGAACACCCCTTTTTTTAATTCGCCTTCTCATTTTATTCCAGAAGTGTTTAAACATTAATTTCAAATCACACATGTTTTGATTTCACGTTTGGTACGATTATAAAAAAATACTACTGTCAATGTAAGACCAAATAACAAGAAATAAACATAAAAGTGTCCTCAAAAATAAGAAAAATTTGCAAGATATATAGAAATTTTAACATATGGTCCGAGTACACAGTTATTTCGTAGTGCAATTTCAAGAATGTTTTTACAGTGTGTTGTACTACTTTTGGGACAAATTATATCAAAATTATAGAAAACTTCATCAGCTCTAACTCAAAATATGGACAATTTTATGTAAAGGGGGTCTTGAAATCTTTTGAAAGCTTCCGAAATGCTATTTTTTTACCTTTTTCAACTGGACCAATCACTACTTTACATTATTATTCATGAATCAAATTTTTTAACAGTGTAGTTTTATCCCCCTTCTTGCTACTTGAGGCATGAAACAGAAAGAAATAAATTTGGAAGGGGTATAAACAAAATTGACAAGTAACACACAGTCCACACTAGGGACTTTCTTCGTGGACAACGAAAATCGAGGGACGATAACTGTGTACTCGGACCATATGCTTTGTTTGAAGATTCATAGACATGACACTAATAATGCAGGACCAAGACTAAAATTGGAAAAAAGGAATTCAAATTATCTCCGGTTCACTTGAAAAATCTCGATAAAAGATAACTCAAATGTACATTAAGTTATATAACTTACTGCTTTCAAAATACAGCATGTGCAAAAACGATGTGTCCGATATTTGAAGACATTTTTGTTTACCAAATAAACGCATTAATTTGTTTTGAAATGCTTTGACTTTTGCTTGAATCCTTCATTGCAAAGGCAAACAACATTTAAATTGCACATCAATACAGAATTGTTTTAAATAACTGAAATATAATGTACCTTATTCCCAATACCCCGAATAGTTTGTCTACTTCGTACCGTGCTGCATTTCTTTTAACATATGTAACTAAATTAACTTCCGGAATCTTTTTCGTGCCTTCAACTCTGAATTCAGAATTCATTTTTCTTAGTTTGTTCATCATTGCAGCGGTGTTTGTTAGCCTTTTTGCGTCACTGTAGGCTTTTTGGTGAGCATTTGCCTTAGTCAATGCATTTTTTAGCTCGTTGCTAATAGACTGTGAGGTCAACAGATACTTTGATTCTTTCTCTTTTACTGCTTTAATAAGGTCGTTCACTTTCTTATCAATAAGTTCTTTTAGGAGACATCCTTCTGATTGAATAGCCTGAATGACGTCTTTAACGTTGCACTGGTATTCAAGTTTTCCTTGATCTATTTCTGTTATATTTAATTGTATATTTTGAAAATTAACTCGAATTTTCGTTTCCAACTCAGCCGTTAATGTTTCAGTTGATTCTCCTTGTAAATTACGTTTTTTGAATTCTGCAGTTGCACACTTTTCACAGTTAGGAATATCATGCTGTTTGCAATGATTACTTTTCTTTTTGGTGTTATGATCCTTACGAAAAGTATGAGTCTTAGCCAAAGATGTCCGCAAATGTGAAGTTTTACATTCATCGCAAAACAGCTGTTTACACTGATCGCAGAAATTCTTTCCAAAATTAGTTAAACAAATTTCACAGGATTTAGAAGCCGACTGAGCCATTTTTGTTTTTGTATGCACAGGTATGACTTATTTTAAATGATCGATGTATACTGCAAAGGTAACACCCTTACCGATCTTTAAATATTTGTTCTTTTTAAAGAATTATAAACAAATCTATACTTACAGTGTTTTGACAAATATTATTTTCATCATGACGTATATACCACTGGGAGAGTCAGCGTATATTTTATAGAGCGCAAGGCTGGTAGGTTTTCTGTTGTTAATTTGTTTACTTTAACAATGATCTAGAAATACAAAGATCATGCTTCAAAAAGTCTATTCCCTTTTTGTCGATAGTTCAGATCTAAGTCGATGTGTACATTGTGTTTCTATATGTGTGAAGGACATTTTTTTCACCGAAAAAAATATCAAAATAGTATTCTTACACATATCGTGTTTGAAAACAGCCTCATGGGAACACAGAAAGTCAGCAAGGAATTGAGCTTTAACTGTTTTTGATAGTAATCCTGATAGCCAGTTTAAAAGTTCGTTCCACAAATGTAACATGTATATCTTCATAAATCAATTATTTGTCAAATGATAAAAGTCATTTTCGAAAGAAAACTTGCTTAGTTCCAATCGCATTCGTAGGATTTGCCCATTCCATTTTTTTTACAAAAGACTAGTAAAAGGTCCTTTACTGAGACATCATCATGTACATTGTTTTCAAATTCAAAACTGCTAATTTCTTTATTTGGATTTCCTTGATTTAAGGGTAGATTGAATAAAGGAAAATCTGGTATTAAAAAAATCACAACAAAAGATTTAGTTGAACAATGCCCTGCAATGTTGTTAGGTTTCGTCATCTAGCATGTAGCAAAGTTGTAAAAATTTAGAGGAATAATTGTTGAAGTGAATAGAGCAGACAAATATTAATTGCTTAGATTGAGAAAGGAATTTTGAAATTATGCTTTTTATCTAAATCGACAACTTCAATACAGAAAAAGAAAACCACAAAATAACGAAGGATTAAAAACATTTCATAGAAAACTTAAGAGCAGCAAGACCCAACTGCAATTCTTGCTGATCCCTGGTGTTTTTAAAGGGTAATCGTATCAGATAAAAACAGTTGAAGTTTAACTCATGCAAGATATTTCCTATGTTTAGTTTCCCAATACTGTAATATTCAATTACAAACCACTTGTTCCTGTTAACTACATTTTAATAGTGTATGCATTGTAATGCACTAAAAGTTTGTCAATTGAATGAAAAAAAAATGCTAAAGAAAATAGTCATATATATGCCGAGAATTCACAAATGTCTAGCAATTTGTTTATTATCTGAACTTATTTCCCTACATGGTCTGTTTTAAAATGCTCTACAGAAAAATAAAATATGTACCCTATTGAATATTTGAACAATAAAGCACTTAACGTCTATTCAAATATATCTATTTTAAAATATTAATATATCGTGTACAGATGACAAGTTAATTATATTATATCAAAAGCATGTATTTGATTTGTTTAACATTTTATCGAACTGCCAAGCAATTTAATACAGAAGGTCAAAAGGTAAGACTAAAAGATCCATTTAACGTTTAATGTTTAAAAGTTGTATGGATATTATATTACATTTATAATTTTTTGGTTGCTATAAAAAGTCATTTTACAACGATCTGATCTACTAGATACTAAAGCTATATACATGTATATATTCACTGATTAAACAAACTGTTAAACTCTTATATATTTATATTGGAGATTTTATATATTAATTTATTTGATTTCATACATTTTAATCAGAGCATACACAATCTGTACCACCCTTTATTGATATTGTTTTTGTGTTTATATATATAAAGTTATCAAAGATACCAGGATACTAATTTAATACGCCAAACGCTTGTTTCGTCTACATTAGACTCATCAGTGACACTCAGATATAAAAAAAGTTATAAAGCCAAACAAGTACAAGAGCAGGTATAAGTCTAAACAAAATAGTCTAGTCAATCTGGCAAACAACATGCAACTAATTCACTGAAAAAAAGTCTGTTACTGTCTATGAACAACATACTAATATATATTTTTAAGAAAGTTGGGTAAATAATCAAACTGTTTGGTAGTAAACATAAGGTTATTTGAGTAGTATTCCCGTAATTGACCAACTTGAAAAAATCAATCACACAAAAATGTTCTGTAAACAATTGAAATAATTAGATATCACACGTGGTTTTAGCAATTTAAAAGAAAACTATTACGCTATTACAAATGAATCATTTTCCTCCCTCTTTCAAATTTCAATCTGGGAGATGAGTTTTATTCTAAAAAAGAACATTTAACATTTCTTTTTCTGGTTGAAAGACTGAATATATTTAAAGTAAATGAGAGAAGATATGAAAGTATTTAAATTCTCCAACCTAATAAAAAATAGTATTGACAAAAAATGTTAGGCTTTTTCGATGATAGAGTATTTTCATGAATTCAGGGTGACGTTATGTATTTCAAGTAAATAAGACAGAATCCGAAACGACTAAAAGTAAAACCAAAAGACATAATTTTCTAATTAAACAGGAGAAACTAAACTTTAAGCCCGGTGTATTTGCCGTGTTTCGCTTCATCAGTGGTCCAATATAACATATGAAATTAAACAACTAAGCATAAAAAAAACCCGCAAGTATACAACTTATTGAGTCTACAACTGATGAAGCCGGTCTCATGGACCCCCCTCCCAAAAAAAAAGAAAGAAAAAAAACACGGCAAAAACACCGGCCTATCATTTATGCCAATGGGTGAGCTCGGCTGCGTTTATTCGAATATATTATGATTGGGCCTAGTCCTCTTCTCATCACACTTGCAGTGAACATCATGGACTTCAATGTAAGTCCCGTCAACTTAATGCAACAATTTGCTATGAAATGAATATAACAACGCACATTTAAAACAAAATATAAAACTATGAACCTATATATTAATTAAACGACCTCAAAACTGGTCGTTTTTAGAATTTAATCGACATTTTAACAAATTACTTATTTACATCGTTCAAATATAAATTTCTCAGGACACCGCCCAAGTTATTTCAAACTTATCTTAGTAGATGGCAGATGAAAAACCACAGTTAGCAATCTCCACCGTAAAATTTTACTAAGGAAATTACAACTCTATAAAACCGCATTTAAACAGTCAAACTACTGAACTGGTACTTTTGTGATATCCTAATCATTGAATGACGTGTCTCATATACAACCTTTTAATCAGAAATTTTTTAAGTTCGCTTACATTACTTCTTGGAATTATGTGGTACTACGAAAATATACTCTCTCTCAAAAAAACTAATACAACTACGTACAAAAACTTGCTTCTAAAACTTGTAAAGGAATATAACTTAACAACGACTGAATACGACAGCAACATCTATTTGTGCCTCGAGTTGACAAAGAAACAGCAGCAGTAGTATTTTCCTACTAGTAAAGGATCATTCTGATTCAAACAAAAAATTCTCTGAATCTGACATTATAAAGATGCTTAATTTCTTAATTGACAACATATTGTTTACGTTCGGAGGACGTGTTTTTAACAGACAATCAGCCTGCCAATGGAAACCAACTGTGTGTCTCTTTTTGCCGACTTGATTTTTATTATTATCATGCTGACTTCATACGGGAACTCCTTAGGAAGAATGATAAGAAGTTAGACATATCATTTAACTTTACTTTGCACTATATAGATGATACTCTCTGATTAAGTAATTAAAAATTCAGGACTATGTTGAACGCATCTTACCAATCGAACCAGAGATAAAGGATACAACATATTAAGTTAAGTCGGCCTCATATTTTGACTTCAATCTACGACTGGACAAAACGTGTCGGTTGAAAACAACACTTTACGAATAAAAAAGAGATGATTTCAGCTTTCGAACTTTCCATTTCTATGCACCCGCAGACAGGATATATATCTCCTAATTGATACGATATTTCCGGGCTTGTTTTTCCTATCATGCTTTTTAATAACAAAGGGTTGCTGCTCACAAGAAAGCTATTAAACCAAGAGTTCCAAATGGTCAAATTGATATCATCCCTTCGTAAATTTTACGGCCGCCATCACAAGTTGGTTGACCGTTATGGAATAACCATTTAACAGATGATATTGGATATGTTCCTTGCGTTGTAACTACAATCCCCTTCCTTTTTATGATTGTAAGCTACATAATTGGATTATTTAGAGGATTTGTTACAGCATGAGCAATGCGACGGGTGTTACATGTGGAACAGGATCTGCGTAACATTCCGGAGCACCTGAGATCAGTCCCAGTTTTAGTGGTGTTCGTGTTGCTCATTCTTTAGTTTTATATGTTATGTCATGTCTACTATTGTTTGTCTGTTTTTAGTTTTCATTTTAGCCATGATGTTGTCAGTTTATTTTGGATTCTGAGTTTGACTGTCCCTCTTGTATCTTTCTTCCCCCTGTTATAGTATATACTGGTAACATAAATACGTATTGGTAGGATTACATGTCTAAATGCGGGATGCTGGAATTTGAGCTAGCACGTTAAACCGGGCTCATTTACAAGGAAACATGCAAATGAAGAAGAGAACGTATTTATCTGGAATGAAGAAGATACATAATACCGCCCATTGGGAAGTATCAAAAGGTACTTGTGAAGATAACCAAAAGTATTGTGGTAAAGATGGTGACGTTAAAGAACAAGGATCTACAGTGATCAATGGGAAAAAGAAAGTTGATATGCCAAAGGCAGTACTTCAGGTATTAGAAGGAGTTATGTCCAAAGCAGGGTTTATAATGATATTGTATTAGCATGTTCTCGTCCTGAATCTGCATGTTCTTGGGTCGGGTTATTGTCTCTTTGAAATATTCAATTCTGAATTTTTACTTGAAATGCCGCCGATCATTAGACAGCCATCCATCATCATCGTCATCTTCCTCATCTTAGTTACAAGTGCTTCAATTGATAATATGTTGACGCTTGATAAACACATATTGTTATTAGATTCAAAAAAGAAATTATAAGGAAAGCAAATCTGTTTATTTATATTAATGTTTATAAAGTATCTACTTATAGTGAAAAAAATTTTGCAACACAAAGATAAAAAAAAAGCTCTGTTATTTATATTAAAAAAAGAATTTTTATGTCTTAAACATAAAATTGTATTTGCTATTTTTGACCAAAATAAGGTCATAGAAGGAACAAAAGAAAACATTGAAATAAGTTATTGTACAGCAATTAGTGCGTATTATGACAATTAATTTGATTATTTCAGATGCCTCTTCATTTGCAATCAAAATGCAATGTATAGAAAACTACTTGTAAGTCCTGTACAGTAATCTCAGCTGACATACTTGATGCACAGTGTTGTATCTAAATATAAAAAAATACAAAGTAAAGTACATCTAGCACTATTGTTGCCTCAATGTCTCTATCAAACAATGATAACTACATTCTTATGCACATACAATTTTTATGTGAAATGTTACATTTACACATTAGAATCACAATGAATCATACTCGCTAATTTAAATATCAAATAGTAAAATAAATAGATATCGAAGCATTTTGTTTTTAATGATTACCATCGGTTGACCGAGGTCAAACGGCATCTATGACGTCGTTGAACAATCGGTTAATACCGAGAGGTTATAACATAAGCATTATGACATAGGAAATATATGGGAAACTGCACGTATATGAAAGTCGTCGATATGAACGTCCGACATTTATATATATACGAATTAAAGTAAAACATTATATAATTGTTGGTTTTGAAATCACACACCATTGTTATTGTTTCTTTTTGTTTCAATTGTTCTTTTTGAAAATTATTAGCACATGTAAAACAAAATCTACTTATTCTTCCGAAGCATCTAAGACTACCAGAAGTTTATTGTGGTGTTTATTGGCTCGTTCTTCAGTTTTCGATGTTGCATTTTGTTTCGGACGAAAAAAATTGTTAAACGTGTTGTTTTTCATTTTTTACATCACTGGGTCGAAACCTCTGCTGCTGGACTATCAGTTTCTGAGGGTATCATCAGCTCACTAGTAAGTACTTTGGTACTGACATGATTTAACAAACTGAAGTAAAATTGTCCGATTATAAATTTTAGAATCATTAAAAAAATTATGCATGCTAAGCCTTCAACTCCCTCGGCAAATTTGGCTTTAGATGAATTTGGCTATTTATTTTAGGAATTTTTGAAATTTAGCTCTTCACCGGTTTCGTAACTTTTACGTTTTCGGATTTCAAATGTTTTGCTTTGAGCGTTCCTGATGAAGGTAAATCCAGAAAAGCGCCTCTGAGGCAAGAAATTATCAAACGAATTCGTTTCAATTTTTGTATACTAGTGTATGTCTTTTTTTTTTAGCTTTTTTTTCTATTCCTTAATTCGGTCTCAGTACGGTTCACTATAACAGTTTGTAGTAAGATATGCGATAAGTAAGCTAAACACTATCTCCGGCTAAGTTGACCACTGATGATTTTGCTATACATGATTATATTTTAAATATCCGTATGGTTGTAATGTTTTCTATCAGAAAATATATGAAGCTATCCATACGTTTTGTTTCGAAAGTACATTATACTGTAAACCAACTTTTTCTCGCGAGCAATTTTTTTTTCGCGACTTTCTCGAGTAGAAAAAAAACGCGAATTTAATTCGTCGCGAATATGTAAAACTTCCATTATTCCTTAAAAAACTTCATCAAGTAAATCAGAAAATCGCGAAATTAAATACCCGCAAAGTGGTCTAGAAAGGGTAAAACACGAAATTAAGTATCCGCGAAATAAGTTGGTTGACAGTATACGTTTTCCAAACGTCATATAAACATTTTTTACATTCTATAATTTGTCAACTTTGTCTTTCATGATATAAATTGCAAAAAATCGTTTAATGAAAAACAAATATTTGTGAAAGTTGATTTTGCGGTTACACCAAATCAAGACACGCGTAAACAAGTTCACAGTTTAAGATCAATTAATGTGCTTTCGTGTTACTGGTGTTTCATTTTATCAAATGGGATTCCTACTTTGCGCTTATACATATATATATATATATATATATGTCATATTGCCATCCATTTGTTTATATAAAAATTGTGTCATTAACCTTGAATCCAGTTTCTTCTTCGACTTCGAATTATGTACAATACCAGATCAGTGTTTGTGTTTGCAATATGCAAGTAGGAATTTTGTATAATGATACTTCAATTTCTATTGCTTATAACATTTCAATGTTTTCAATGTATATATAACGTTACAAAACAGCATTTAGTTTGCAAGATTTTTTAAGTCAAAATGTGTTAATGGGTTGATGTTTCAAGACTTTTACTACCTGTAGAAACCGGGTATAATCCATCATTTTCTCTTTGAAAGTACATAATCCAAGTCAGGAATATCGTATTGCTTTTCACTTGTTCCTATGACACATATGATGTTGGTTTCATTTTGTCAGTTTTCATGGACTTCCGCTTTTTGAATTTGTCTTTGAGTTATGTATGTTGTTATACTTTTTTAACTCATACAATTTACTTATATTTCTAATTGAATTGTATAACAAATTTCAATATCATTTGACCTACATCTTCAAAAAAAAACTAGAAGCAGAAAAAAACCTTACCCAAATTTGTTACAACCACTGAAAAGGAAAACTAATTAATAACAACTAAGATAACTATATCCCATTGATACTTATATACGTGTACAATGCTTATGTGTCTTTTGAGCCAAAAGATATTGCAATATACGATTATGTCTCTATACGACGGTTTGATGAAAGACACCAAATAATGAAAACATCATCAGTCTTTAAAAAATAGGTTTATCTTAGATTTAAAGAAAAAAATAATAGTAAACATTGTTTGAAAAACAAATGTAAGAAATGACATTTACGGTTCCTTCATTTTTGGTTTGTTATCCTGATTGGGCTCTTCAATGATCTAAGAAATGTTAAAATCAATGAACCAATTTGCTTTCATTTAACATGTCGACATTGATGTTACTATACGAAAGAAGTAAATCAAACAGTTTCGTTACAACAAATAATTATAATTGTTGTATCCATATTTCAAAATAGTTCCAACAGTTTGTCAGCCTAAAATCTATTTTTGATGAATATATAACATAAGTTGTTGTTGTCCCCTGTAGTGAAACGACCGTTAAGAGGAAGAACACGAGCGTTAGAAAAGGTCCAAGACATAACATGAAATGCAAATACTTATAAATATATGCCATACAAAAACAATACTTACAGGTATTGGCCTCTGTAAAAAATTATAAAGTAATTGTACAAAGAGATAATAAATGAGTTTATCATATAACGAATTCAATCAATATTAAAAAAGAGGACGGATCAATTTTTGATTTTGAGATAAAAGAAAATAAAAAAAGAAGGAAATGGTAGAAATTATAACTTGGTTCCAAATGGACAACTTTTGGTTCTCTATCTAATTCTTTTAATTTGAGTAACACTTAGTACTAGCTTAGCTTTATAACTCTTTTTATCGAACGTCACTGATGAGACAAAACGTGTGTCTGGCGTATTATATCATAATCTTGATACCTTTGATAACTATTTAAATGATAACATAATTGTAGTACCATACACTCATCTTCATGTTATTTTTTCCCTAGTAATTCGTTGACCTTAAACTTTTGTTTGATTAAAAGTTCTGACATTTAATATCTCTACAGTAATGCTGGAGTGTTAAGTTTTTAAAATGATTTAAAAAAAACGTTGAAGTGCTGATAAAAACTTCAAGAACAATGTGTAAATGTGAAACCTAGATTGACATGATGTGTTGTTACTGTTGTCAGACGAACAAATATCCTACGTCACTGTTTATTTGATAGAAATGTATCAGTAATTCAGAACCAAAAATAATAATTACAAATAGTAAAACCGACAGAATTATTGAACGATTTGTTGAGTATTCAAATTTGTACCTGGTAAATGAGGGTGGTAAAGGGTTATTTTCGTGCAACGTGATTGCCGTTTTTTATTACACGTTCAACGTGTTTTTACTTTTAATTTGACGTTCAGTCGTGCAAGACGGGTGCTTCGTTCAACGTGTTCTGCTTTTTTAATTTTAAGTGCATCATGATTTTCAAAGTCTTATTTTGCGTGCTCGGTATTTTTCAAATAAAATTCAAACACTTGGCAGGGATCGTCAAGAAATACTTTTTTAAAAGCCGTAAACAAATTATATCATAAATGTGTATACTAAATCGGGATACCAAGTAAAACAAAGAGTTAATATATGGGCGTTTTTTCAATAAAAACGTACTTTCTTGTCCCAGCCACTTTAACAAAAAAATGTGTTGGATCTTTGCAAGTAATTTTTGTGCAGTCAGTACATTGAATTAGATATAACATTTTTAAGCAAAGAAACAGTTTATGTTAAAAGGGATTGATAAGATATTGATTCCTGAATGGTCTAAAACAACCAAAATGGCATGTCCCTAGACCGCCTGTTTAACATTCATACTTTAAAATATCGTAAAAAAATGTAGAAATAAATATTAATTTTACTTAATATAAGTTCCTTAATAATTCAAAAGTATGTTTAGAGCCAACATATTTTAATAAACAGCTTTTAACATTGGATTTTGTTATTTCAGAAGGTGTGTCCACTACGAAACGAAGTCATTAAAACATGCTAATAAACAGTTTTATAAAATCAATGTAATTTTTTGTTTGCAAGAGATATACACATTAGGGTCTTATAAAAGAAGTGATGGTTTTATAACGGCAATTAAATTGTTGGTAAGAAAAATTGAGCACATCAAATGGACCAGAGTGATACCGTATTTTTGTAAATGTCCACTACGAAACGGGTCAAATCTCCTTGAGTAACTGGTTTTAAAATTAGGAAAAAAATATCAGTGTACAGCTTAATAATACAGTCAGTCTTGTTACTATTGCAATACAGGGGTTGTGAGAAAAAAATAAAACATGTGAACATGTCCCCTCCGAAACGGTCACCTACGAAACAAGTTTGGGAGAAAAACGTTTCGTAGTGGACACTACCACTACCATGCAGTCTTTTTTTACTCTTTTTTTAATTATATTCGTGCAAAGCAAATATAAAAGGTTAGTTTCATGTAATTTTTATTATGTTTTTATTAACATAGAATAGGGTTGATGTCAACTACGAAACTTTTTGTCCACTACGAAACGGTTTTGTCAACTACGAAACACATCAAAATGTCCACTACGTAACATAAGTACCTTCATATGTGAAGTACTGTCTAATCTTTATCGATAAAACAATGATTCTCCAATTTAGAAAAAAATGAGATTTTTCTAGTATATAAAGTAAACAAACTGGAATGTCTATAAGAAAAATTTTAAATTGCAATAATATGTGTTTTTAGAAGCAGTTTCGTAGGGGACAAAAGTCCCCTTCGAAACAGTACACAAATTATGAAAATAATATCATTTTAAAGATATTTAAGATTGCACTTTTTGTTTACAAACAGGTCTATGATAGAGGTATTCAAAATAACTCTTGAAAATAAATTTTAGACTAGTTGATTTTCCATTTTTTTTTTAGGTCTGAAAGGAACGCATTTATTGAAAAACGCCCATATACAAGAAGACAGTGACTCAGTCACAAAAGGTTCAAATAAAAGTATTTATTTTTCGTGCAACGTTCATCACAGAAATTATGTCTTATTTCACGTTTTTTTTCGTGCAGGCACCCCCCTTTACCACCCTCGTAAATCATGATAAAACTTAATAATAATATCAAGACTGCAAAACTCATCAAAGATACCAGACATGCATCGTAAATTAGTTACGCATGCCCAGTGGAGCTCAAATAAAAATTTACATGACTTATTTTAACACAAAGGCTGTCCTGTGACTGTACTTATTGTAGAATTGTAATACATACATGTATACCTTTCTTGTAACACCGAGGTAAAACAACGCGTGGTGATTCAAACAATACCAACCACTATACGTAGAATTGATAAAGTCGAATGAGACCATACAAAAGCATTGATTAATGACAAATAATTTTGATGTACAAATGCATCGTAAAAGGGGTTTTATTATGTTTCTTTGTTGAACTTTGAACATGATTGTGATAAAGATTCCGACATATAGAAAACTATCTTTGAGAGTCGCACATCATCAACATATTTTATTGATAGCAACGAATTAATGTATAGCACCAACATAGTAACAATTCAAATAGGGGGTTAACATCACATCATGTAATTATCGTGTACTCGTAAATTTTAAGGGTAGGCTGTAACACTTATGAGGCAAAAAGAACTTTTTATTTTGCTCTTTTGGAGTGTGTTATACTTTATTATATGGGTAAATTAAGGCCGTACATTGACCTATAATGGTTTACTTTTTTAAATTGTTATTTGGATGGAGAGCTGTCTCATTGGCACTCACACCACATCTTCCTATATCTATACATTAAGGAATTTGCTCAATTATCCAATTTGGTATCCGGTGAATAGTTGTCCAATCGTCAATAATACCACATTGTTTTATCTTTATATCAAGCACTCTTGTCGTTTGTACTTTTTTTTTTGTTATTCGAAATTTGATGCAGTTAAGCGTCATGTGTTTTGCCTTTCTGAAATATGAAAGTGTTATGATATTGTTATTGTCAAGTTACTCATTTTGACCTAATGTGTTGTGTGTGGCCCAATAAGACGTTTATATGATTGGGTTGTTCACTATTTATATTTATTTACAAAAAATGTTCACAAATTGCTGGAGTAACCATTTATATTGAGGAAATTATAAGAGCTTTGCATTTGATACATTGATACAATCGTATTCTTAAAAGTTCTCTGGGGTTGTTGGATTGACACTTTCAATTTATAAACAAAATCAAACTAGTCTGTGAACTAAGTTTAGATAATATTCCGTTTGGATTCCGAAAAAGGTCCAAGACATAACATGAATCATAATTCTGTGCTCTTCAGATTTTTACTTGTTTGGCTTAATAAATATTTTGATATGAGCGTCACTGATGAGTCTTATCTAGACGAAACGCGCGTCTGGCGTACTAAATTATAATCCTGGTACCTTTGAGAACTGTTTCATCAATCCAGTATTATATGTTTATTATTTACTGATTGAGTTATAGGGGAAAAAATAACATCTGTTTACGATTCTTTTCTTTCTGTTTCTTAACTTGATTTGGCGCTTCATTAATGTTCTAAGAAATGCAAAGATTGATGAACCATTTTTGCTTTCATTTAACAAGCACATTGATGTTATAGTACGAAAGAAGTAAATCAAACAGTAACGTTATAACAAATAATAATCATTGTTTGTTTCAATATTTCAAAATAGTTCTAACAGTTTGTCAGCCTAAAATCTATTATTGACGAATATATATCCTTAGTTGTTGTTATGTCCTTTAGTATGAAAGCCGTTTAGAGAAGGAACACGAATGTTAGAAAAGGGTCCAAGGCATAGCACGAAATACACATACTTATTATAATTACATTCCACACTATAATAATACTTACAGGTGTAGGACTCTGTAAAAGATTATAGAATAAATTAAAGAAATTGTACAAAGAGATAATAAATGAGTTTACAATTAAACAAATTAAATCCGTATGAAAAAAGAAGACGGATCAATCTTAACTTTTATTGTAAAAAACATTAGCAGACTATGTAAAATTAGTACATAATTGTATTGTAGTACCATACAATCACATTAAAGTTATTTTTCCCCTAGGAATTCATTGACATTAAACTTTTATTTCATACAAACTTTCTGATTTTTAACAGCTAATTGATAGTTTGATTTCTGATACATTACAATAAATATTATCTGATATTCCGCTGTCTATGAAGTTTAATCTGAAATACATTTTTTAGTCTTAGTTTCTATCGGAAAGGAGATTTTAATTATTTTTTTCTCATTTTTAATAACAGCATTAATGGTACAAAATTTACTGCACAAGATCCACATTCCGACATTTAATATCTCTTCAATAACTAGTGCGGAGTAATAACTATTTAAAACGATTTCGAAAAACGTTGAAGTGCTGATGAAACCAACAAGAACCAGATTTTAAAGTAAAACTCAGATTGACATGATGTTTTTTTGCTGTTTTCAGACGAACATATACCCTACGTCACTGTTTATGTGATATTACTATACCAGTAAGTCAGACTTAGAAATAGAAAAACCGACAGAATTATTAAAAATGAAGATTTCATGGAATTTTCAAGTTTTTCCCTTGTGAATCATGATAACACTTAATAATAATATTAGGACAGCAAAACTCATTAAAGATAAAATAGTTATCAAAGGTACCAGGATTATAATTAAGTACGCCAGACGCGCGTTTCGTCTACATAAAACTCATCATTGACGCTCTTTTCAAAATATTTTTAAAGCCAAACTAGTACAAAGTTGAAGAGCATTGAGGATCCTGAATTCCAAAAAGTTATGCCAAATACGGCTAAGGTAATCTATGCTTGGGATAGGAAAATCCTTAGTTTTTCGAAAAATTCAAAAGTGTTAACTATTGGGCTGGTGATACCCTTTAGGACGAAACGTCTACCAGCAGTGGCATCGACCCATTGGTGTAAATAGTTCACATATTGGTTATTCATACATTTCAAAAATATGACGTCACACTCGACCTCGGATGAGTCGAACCTCGGATGAGTCGAATACTTTCGTCTGGTCCCTTCGACTTCGACACAACGAGGTTCGACTGTACATAATAGTTATCAAAGGTACCAGGATTATAATTTAGTACGCCAGACGCGCGTTTCGTCTACATAAGACTCATCAGTGACGCTCATATCAAAATACTTTTATATTTATATTTTGTTTGCCTTTTATTCTGCGGTATTTACCCATTATTTTGTATTCTGTCAACCCAAATGCAATCTAGAAACTCGCTAGTACAACATATATCAGTTGTAAAACATATAATATGACCATTATTATTTCTCCTGCTTTAGTGGAACGTCACTTCGAAGCGGCGGCTCGCTATTTTATTAATTAGCAACCTTTACGATGGACTCGAAAACAGCGACGTCACAATACAGTCACGACACTATAGCGGCGCCGAGAGCTATGCGTATAAACAATAGTGTGATTTCCCTTTAAATAATGCAATGTTACACTTCTGTCTCAGTTTACGGTAAAGGTGGGTGCCTGTTTAAACGCGCTGCATTATTTTGCACCTGTCCTAAATCAGGAGCCTGTCAGGAGATTATGCATCTAAGACTAGAATATCAATCATGTCAATCAGTAAACATTAATTAGTCCAAACGCTAATTTTTTTTACCAACTAAGGAATGGATTACTTAACCGTATTTGCAAAACTTTTTTGAACTTTGTGTTGTGCACTTCAACTTCGTATTAGTTTTGGTTTCCAATTATTATGATTTGTGCGCATGGTATCTTTACTAGGTTTTAAATTCTTCTAAAAAAATTAAGAATATTGGAACATTGGAAAAACTTCTTCTGCCGTTAACACTTTAAATGAAATGTTTCTATTTTTTTGTATTTTATCGAGAAAGTGTGTACTAATCCGGTATTAACTTTCAACTTGAACAACGGTTAATAGTTATTGTCTTTGACATATTTATTTCTGTATTTGTATGATTTTTTAGTCAGTTTGGCTGTATGTCTGTGATGTTTATTTATACAGTTTTGGCTACTGATTCACATTGTCAACAATAGTATACCGCTGTTCGAAATTCATAAATCGATAGAGAAAAAACAAATCCGGGTTACAAACTAAAACTTAAACTGAGGGAAACGCATTAAATATAAGAGAACTACGATACCCCAGAATCACAATATTAAAATAAAACACACAAAAAAACGAACTATAATATAACAATGGCCATATCCCTGACTTGGTACAGGGCATTTTAAAATAAAAATGGTGGGTTGAACCTGGTTTTTTGGCATGCCAAACCTACCGCGTTAACATCGTCCAATGTTGTCAGTATACCGAAACTAAAACAACTGTCGTACAAAATGTCGCATTAAATAAGGTTGGATTTTAAAACAGGTTTATCCCACCAGTCAGATATATGACAATGGTTGTCAACTAATAATGTTTTGGACAACGTTTGAATTTATCAGGTGTCATGGACGTCCCCTTTTAACATTTACATAAGAGGTATTTCTATTATACTTTATTGATATCAGAGACGCCTTCAATATCATAGTGTAGGACAGATACACGAAAAGACAAATGCAAATGCAAATGTTTCGTTGTCATTTGTTTACCTCCAGCGAAATAAACCATTACAACATACATGGCATATCAGTACCACTTTTACTAAAATGTGCGTTTTGACGATAAACGGTTCCAGGCCAACTTAATAATTTGAGATATAAAACGTGTTAATAAATTGAAGAGACTATAAACCAAACGATCAACAAAATTACCAAAGTCGGACAAAGAGAATATTGCTTAATTTACCATAACAGGGTCATTTTGTGGCCAGAAACTTGAGGATCATGCTGAAATATGTCCATGATTTTACCTAGTGATAAGACAATATTTACTATTGTTTTATCAAACACCTCTATTCTTACCCAACACTTTACCAAATTCAAAAATATTCTTAGAATTTTAAAGCTTTTACTCAAAACAGTAGGTATAATTCATTTAAGAAAACTCTGAATGCCAAGAAAAAAAAACGATAAGACCTAATGGCGTCTCAATGAAAGAACATTGTTGAATCTGTATACAGTTTAGATCTCATGCAGTTAAAATTACACACATCGAATGTACAAATAATGTATGTTACGTGTAAAAAGGTGTAAAATTTGTAAAACAAATATAGATATAAAAAGATGTGGTATGTGGCAATGAGACAAATATGTATTATTATTCAAAACAAGTTAGCGTACGCTGAAATGTCACGCCTTCTTTACAAGCTAGAGATATTATGTTGATATTATGTGGATAGTCCTATTTATAAAGCTTTACTTCATTATTACAAAAACTCAAAATGATCCAAGAAAATGCGGTCAAGGTCATATGAAACAAACGAGAAATACATGCACACCTTGCAATCATTTAATACACTAAATATAGTTGACCAATTGCTTATAGCTTCTAAAAACAGACTTAAGACAGTACACTCAACAATGACCAATGGACCATGACAATGAAGTCAAGGTCCGATGAATCATGACATTGAGATCAAGGTTCGATGGACCATGCCAGTTGAACATGTACACTTAACAATACTCCCATACACCAAATATACAAGACATATTGCTTATTGTATCTGAGTTGTAGACCTGACCACCTTAACTTAACATTGTTTACTGATCCATGAAATGATGAATATGTATATCTGATGAGGACTTTGCTAGGTACTCGCATTCCATATACAGTATATAAATATTTTTTACTCATAATAAGAGAGAAATTAACATTACAATTTTTTATATTTTAAATTCGTCAGTGAACCATGAAAATGAGGTCAAGGACAATGGACTTGTGGTTGTCGGAAATTTGTAACATAAGGCATCTAGATACAAAATCTGAAGCATTCAGGTCTTCCACCTTCTAAAATATAAAGCTTTTAAGAAGTTAGTTAACGCTGACGCCGATTCATTATTCCTATTTCGAGCTTTCTGCGACAAAAGTCGCAGGCCCGACAAGAAGAGAGTTTTTATTTATATGTCAAAGAAACCAAACTAAACAGGATAGAAGATGTTTTTTTATTTTGTCTTCACAACATAATTGAAGCTTTCCTTTTCTCCGATATATTCTAAAAGGTATTCATAAAATGGCAGCTTTCTTATTATAAAGTTTATTAATAGTTTACATATATGTTACGGAAATGTTCAAATTGTCGTTTTTTTCTCGTAAATGACTTCACTCAATGAAACGCATCACATATTTAAATAAGATCTACTTACCTCTCTGGGGCACTTGAGACCAAACACAGAATTAGTAGGTTTCGAATTGCCCAGTTTTCATTTTTCGAAGTTTTTTTTATGTCTTCGTTGTATTTTTATTTACCATGGCGTTGTCAATTTCTCTTTGACTTGTTGTTGTTAAACACCTGCTTCTGGTATCATTAACCTGCTTTTCGAACTACTGGCAGGATGGCAATGACTTAACAATTGAAGCTTTTTATCATGTATGGAATAACAATATATCAATATGTTGGCCAACATGGATTTAATATATTATAACCTTCATTGGAAGTGACTTATTGTGTTAACAAAGACCGGTTTAACAATCACAAAAACGTTCAATCTCAAATTAAATTACATTTGTGTACCTGTATTTTAATACTATCTGTAAACGGAGTTCTTGTATCAAAATAAGTTTGGGAGAGATTTATAATGATAATAATAATACTCATTTCGGAGTCCTTGAGGTGCAAATATCTTGTTCCCGAATTATACATAATCGCTTGTGGGAACTTTTATCATTTTCATCAATTTAATGATCTTTATGATTGTTATTGTCGGCACTAATGGGACACCTATTATTATAGGCGACATCGTGTACTCTGTGACCTTTGGGTCAGACCTTTTTCATACAATAGACAACGTAGGACTCGAAATTGTATCGAAAAATACTCTTCTTATAGCTTTAAGAACAAAACAAAACTGTGCTGACTGTTTGATGTTTAAAAAAAGAAAACAAATATACAATTGGCAAATTGAAAACCACATTCACAATAAGAAAAGGGAACATATATTCAGGCACTGTCTTTCAGTAGCTGCGAACACTTTTCGATCTTTTGTCCTGGAGTCAGATGAAATTGAGTCTACGATTTCATCTGGCCAGTCAACCCTTTCTAAACTAGTTTTTTTACAATTTTATCACCAATGTTCAATCAATTGGTGCACTACGGTCAACGTATACAGAATATCTACGTATATTGAAAATCTATTACCATGCAGTTATACTGTTATTTTTATATAGAAAGCAATTGTCTGTCGTTAACACAGAATTAGAAATGTATACTTTTGCAACAAAAATGCAGGGAAGAACAAATGAAAAAAACAAATACAAATTAACCTCTAAATCAGGAATCAAAATCAAAACAACACAAGCAAACAGTAAAAGTGGACAGCATATATGTTATCATTTAAACCAATGTATATTATTATTTAAACTTCATTTTTGTTTGATAATAAATTTATTACATTTCAATGTCAAAATTAAATCAAGTTGATAAACATTAGTTATATGTATCTATTCAATATACACTTATCTCTAAAGTAAAATCATTTTATAATAAATACTCCGTATATTTTCTCAAAAGGCATATGTACATCATGTTGTATTTGACTGTCTTGTTCTGTACAGTGACAAATAGAGTATTTTTGTTTTTATTTTTTTTTTTTATGATAGACAAAGCATACACAACATTTCTTATTAACTGGTTTAAATGCACACTAAAGAATCATGTATGTGCTTTAAGAATTGATCTTTAAGAATATTAATAAAAAACAAAAGTAGATTTCCTATTTTCTAATTTAAAAGAAAAACACAAAAAATTATAATAAACACAAATAGAACCAGTCAATGCATCCATGTAGGACTCCTATCATATTTATTAAATCGTCAAATATTATTTTTTTTCTAATATATAATAAGGACAATAAGTAGGATAAAGGCAGAGAAGGAAACCAAACAATAAAAAAAGGCGAAATTCAAATTGCCATTCTGACACTTTTTCAAAGTTGAAAATTATTTTTTTACTTAAATATAATTTGAATGCCAGATTGATGTAATGTTGCTTTATACTCAATTTTTTTTTCTATAATATCTACTCAAGAATGTTCTATGTGATTAACAAGTTTAAGGAAATGCAGATTTTAACCTTTGAAAAACATAACATAGTGTCTGTTTAAGACATATTCATTACATTTTTTGTATGTTCACGTACTTGACCTTATATGTTAAAGACTACACTTACAATACTAAAAGTACAATTTGATATTTGTACTCTCTTGTTCTATATTGAAAAATGTATCAAGTGATTGTAAAAGTTCACAAACATTAGGATAATAGGAGGAAAATGTGAGATTGATGAAAAACTTGAAAGTACAAATTGTCGTATAATATATATCTTTCAAATAAGGATTTGCAAAATGGTTAACAATAGTGTCATTAATAACATTTACGTTACTAGTTGTACAGCTCTGGGGCTTGTTTCTTCAATAAATTTCTAATTTCTGATCACCAAGTCCTCTATTACAAAAATCATAATTGCAATACAAACACTAAAGATCTGATGATTAATATATAGATAGCTACTCGTAAGTCCTTCCAAGTTATTTCAGGTGAAATTCTTAGCATGGTCATTCTGTTTTACAGTTCTTCTATTAAAGAATGAACAGTATCCATTCTAAAGTAATAAAATACCGAGTAAAGTACATTACCATACATGCCATATATGTCTCTATTAAACAATTATAGATGTATACACAAATTCATACTTTTTCGGTGAAATGTAATATTTATAACACTTAAACTTGCTCGCTGCGATAAGTATACAAAAAAGTAAAATATAGACCATCTCGATTTGTTTTTTGTGAATAATTTACATGTTTAATCCACTATTTTCTACATACGAAAATGCCTGTACAAAGTCAGGATTATGACAGTGGTTGTCAATTTGTTTGATATGTTTAAGCTCTTGATTTTGTTATTTCGCTACGGACTTTCCAGTTTGAATTTTCCTCGGGGTTCGGTATTTTTTATTTTTTTTTATTTTTTACAATTGTGGACCTGATGTTATTCTTAGTAGTTGATATCATTGAACAATCGGTACTTACTGTGATGAAATGACATATTAATCATTGTGACAAAGTAAATGTTTTTGAATTTCCCGATAGAAAAAGTCGTCTATAGAACGTACGTCACGATATTCATATATGTACGAATAGATGTAACAGAATTAAATGGTTGGTTTTGAAATCACCCTGTTCCTAAGTCTGTTCGTTCTGGATTTTTTTGTTACGACTTTTTGGCAAATGTGAAACAAAATCTGATAAACCGTCCAAAGCACCAGACTACCATAGGTATGTAAGGGGGTTCATATTGTATAGTCTTTAGCTTTCGAAGTTATATTTTTTTATATTGTTATTTATTTGAATATTGATCATGTTTATATTTGTCTTTAGCATTTATTCTGTTTCGATTTTTGTACAAAACCACACCAGTGTTTGTGTTTTTCATATGCAAGTAGTAATTTGTAGAACAATCCTTTGTTGTCTTTTCTTTGTTTCAGCACATGTGTATGTTTTCAATATTCATTCTGTTAAAAAAAAAGCTGCATACATTTTATGTTGATATAATTTTCAGTTCAAAATACCTGTTTCAAGTCACGAAGCGTTTCACTTGTTCCGATGATTGATTGTTTGATTTTGTCATTTTTGTATAGACTTCCACTAAAAAAATCTTGACTTTGTCTAAGATTTCAGTATGTTGTTATATTTTTTATAACAATTTACTTATATTATTAGATAAAGTGTATGACAAATTTTAAAATCATTTGATCTACATCTTAAAAACAAAAAGAACTAAGAAGCAAAAAAAAAAAAAAAACTTACTCACATTTCTTACAATCACTGAAAATCAAAAATTATTAACAAAAACTAAGATAACTAACTATGCTGAGCTAATACTAATATTAATGTGAAATTATTATGTATCTTTTGAACGCAAAAAATATTGCAATATACAAATATTTCTCTATAAAACAGTTTGATGAAAGACAACAAAATGATGAAATCATCATCAGTTTAAAAAAAAATGTTATCTTAGATTTAAAGAAAAGCATAACAATAAACGTTGTTTGTAAGACAAATATATCAAATAAAATCATGATATATACCAGGATTAAATTTTGTATTTACGCCAGACGCGGGTTTCGTCTACAAAAGACTCATCAGTTAAAAATAATAGTGGATAATTAATCAATAGATAAAACAACATGAAGTCAATATTTTTCACTACTTGTCTATCACAGCTCTGGTCGATGATTTGGTTTTCATAATTCTGTGTTTCCTTAATCTAGTAATATATGTTTATTATTCAGTAAAAAAGTTATAGGAAAAAAAGAATAACATTTTCATACGATTCCTTCATTTATGTTTGCTATCTTAATTGGGCTTTTCAATGATCAAAGAACTGTTAAGATCGATCAGCCAATTTGCTTTTATTTCACAGAGCGACATTGGCGGTATCGTACAAAAAAAAAAGGAAATTTAAACAGTTTCGTTATTACAGACATTGTTTGCTTCAATATTTCAAAACAGTTCTAACAGTTTGTCATCCTTCGCTTTATCATTGACGAATATATGACATAAGTTGTTGGTATGCCCTTTAGTGTAAAGGCCGTTTAGAGAAAGAACACGAGCGCTAGAAAAGGTCCAAGACATAAAATACAAATACTTATTATAAATATACCATAGCAATACTTACAGGTATTGGTACCTGTAAAAGATTATAGAATAACTTAAAGTAATGGTACAAAGAGATAATAAATGAGTTGATAATTTAACAACTCAAATGAATATTAAGAAAGAAGACTTTGAGATAAAACAAAAATAGTAGAAATTAAAACTCGGTTCCAAATAGACATCTTTTGGTTTTATATCTAGTTCTTTTCATTTGTATACTACTTTAAAATGAGTACATATATTGTATTTCCATACAATCACATTCATTTATTTTTTTCCTTGTTAATTATTGACTTTTGTGTAATGAAAATTTCTGATTGACTTAATGAGAGGGTCCACAGTTTATCCCTGGACGATGGACCATTGCAAACACAGGGCCCCTTGTGTATACTTCCCTTGGTTATACAAGGTAAATTATATGCATGTGATTTTCAATAAGTTTATTTCAAGTCTTAAAAAAAAATCATACATTTTCGAATTAAAAAAAACTTTCTGATTTTAACTGCTTATTGATAGTTTGATATCTGATACATTACATAATGAAATTAACTTATATTCCGCTATCTATAAACCATGAATTTTAATTTGACGCAGTGTTAGTTTCTATCACAACGGAGATTTTATTTTTTTTCTCATTTCTACTTACAGCATTAATGATATAAAATTGACTGCACCAGATTAACATTTCGACATTAATATCCCTTCAGTAATGTAGAGTATTAAGTAGCTGTCTGTCTAAGAATCATGCAAACAGTGGCATACTGATGATCTCAGATTTTGATAAAAATTTGCATAACACTTCATATTGATGGTCTAAGTTAGCATTCAAAATAAAACTTTCGTCAGTCTTTCGTTGCTAGGCAAAATGAAGCCATTTAGTTTCCATCATTCCATAGCAACTTGGTGTGAAATTTTGGGCAAAATCAGAAAAATCACCAATTTTTAAGTTAGATTAGAAAAAAAAATTCATGCTTTAAGTAAAAATGTAATTTATTGCATGAAAGATACATATAAGTATAATACATTAGGCATAGATCATAGACAGATATTCTCAAAAAAAAAATTTAACTGCTAGCCAAGCATTATATAGTTTTGATTCTTAGAATTTATTGACAATTTTGAAATTTTACAACATATTCATTGGTCTTTTTCTCAAGTTATCTGAAAGATCATTTAATATCATGCATATGTCAACAACTATTGGTACTTTGACTTCATAAAACAAAATTCAAATGAGTCGGAAACATACAGCATTTCCGTTGCTAGGCAACCATAAAATGATCCATTTTTCAAGTTGGTGGAAACAGAACCATACAAAACATACATTTATTACATACTCAAATTTAAAATATGTCTTAATATCTTATCAATTCACATTTCCATATTCACTATGTAATTTTAAAGAGTAAATGAACTATTTAAAATATCCTGAGTCACCATGGTAACCAAATTTTCCATAGCAACATAACAAAAAATGGTGTTTTTTTTCGACATTTTTCCAGCAAAAAAAACAACAATTTTAATATTTTTTGGAACAAGATTTTACTTATCAAGCCTATTGACAATCTGTTTTCATGTGCAGCGTATTAACTTATTGTTTGCAATATCAGATGACCCCTATTTATTTGGAACATTTGCCACAATTTATCAACATTTTTAATTTTTTGTATTTAACTTTTCCTTTCTGAAAACCCTATTCTTCCGTTCAATTTTTTTTTAAATAGAATATAAAAAGTGTCCACACTGAAAACTTAATAATTATATGACAAGGACATTGACTTTTAATTTATAAGGCAACATTAGCAAAAAATTTCTTTAAAAGAAAAGGGAGTTATTTTGTTCTGTACTTTTATTTACTGTATTTACTTATACATACATGAAGTCACAATAACTTTAATTCTCTATAAACAAGAACTAAATTTACAAGGACATTGTATAGACTGTAAAAAGGAATCACTAGTTCTGATCACACTTGTTGCCACTATCTTTACCGTAATTTTGCACATTTTATCCCTAGATGTCTAAATTAATTTAAAATTAGTTTTCCTGTTTTTCTGCATGTGGATAATAAAGGATTGTAAATGAGAATAATATAACTAACCCTATATATATATATATAGAATAACCATACATTGTCTCAAAATATAAAATTTATTTGTACAAGGATTAGAAACAGGAAGAAATCAAGGCTTTCCTGAATATTTCTATCCTGTTTCGAGTTGAGTAAAAATAAAATTTATATCGTGCGACAATGTATGGTTATTCTCTTTATACTGCAGCTCTAAAATTTCTTACAAATAAAATATTTTGGGTAAAAACCAATATTTTGAATTTGAAGTGGATGACGTCAAGATTCCGTGGACCTGTATTATTTAATGACTTCATCAATAAAACTCTATGGAAACACATTGTCAACGTCACAAAGAAGGTGATATACCTTCAGTGACGGTATATCACATAAAAATATACTGCCAATGCATTTTGACTGCTCAAATAAAAGGATTGCAGTATAAATAAAAATATGGTTTACAATGACAAAATCTGTTGTCAACTTATTCTATTCAAAAAAATGAATTAAGCTATATCATTTTGTAATTATGCTTTTATAAAAACAATGTGTTAAAAACAATGTGTAACTTAAAAAAAACTGCGTTCAGTATAAATGACACAACTGAGAACACAAATTACACAGTACTATTAAGAAAATCAATGTTAGATTAAAGCTGTTATTTCTTCAATGGCTTCAAACCTCTCGATAAATAAAGGCAACAGTAGTATACCGCTGTTCAAAACTCATAAATCCAGGGACAAAAAACAAAATCGGGGTAACAAACTAAAACCGAGGGAAACGCATTAAATATAAGAGGAGAACAACGACATAACACCGAAACGTAACACACACAGAAACGGACCAAGCATCAGACAAAACACCACGAGAATAACAAATATAACAAGAAAACCAAATACATGAATTTGGGATAGACAAGTACCGTGCCACGTCTGATCTCAATATCTCAAAAATAAAAGAAAACACAAACGACTCAACGTTAAAATGCAACACACACAGAAACGAACAATAATATAACAATGGCCATCTTCCTGACTTGGTACAGGACACTTTTAAAGGGGAATAAAAGTGGTGGGTTGAACCTGGTTTTGTGGCATGCCAAACCTCGCACTTTAATGGCAAAGTTAAATATAACATTGAAATGACAACATAATATTACAGGACTACATACAAATAAATAGGAGAACATATTAGACAAAGAAAAACATGATTAATAGATAACAAAAAGCATCAGGTTTAAAATTCAATACGCCAAAAACGCGCCTTGTCCACACAGGACTTACAAGTGACGCCCAGATATAAAATATGGAAAGTGAAAAAAGAACAAAGTTGTACAGCACTGGCGATAGAAAGTTGAAAAGGTTTCGCCAAATACGGCATTGTTTTTATGCCCGGGATAAGAACATTCTTATTATATAGAACAATTCATACTATTGCAAACAGTAAATTTTAACAAATGAATATGAAAGAGATATACATAATGAAACTGAAGTATTAACTAATTACAGAAAACTAAACCCGAATACATAATGCTATTAAAGTTTAACACAGAATAGACACACCCGAATCAGTCCAGGCGTCAACGTAATTACAAAAATGTGACGTCACATACGATGGCGAAAAGGTACAAACGTTATGCCACATTTGAAATTATGAAATTTAGAAACAGCATGACGTCACATATGAAAAACTATCAAAGTGAGATAGATAGATAAGATAAGAGCTACTGCACTGTCAATATCCTCGGAAGACTTTGATGGCATTTTTTTCTCTGCATTTAACCGAGAAAAGTAAGATGTGATTTGACAATCAGTCAAATATTCACTGTTGCAAAACTTTTTGGTACCATTCTCTAGTGCAACTCTCATATTTCTTGCTAGAGTGCCAGCATTCATTTTGTTCCAACTCTTTTCACCATCTTCAAATATTGACTTCAGATATAATTTAACTTTGTCTGAAAATCGCACATGCTTCTTTTCTTTTTTTAAGGCCCAACCTTGTTGTTCTTTGGCTATATCTTGTGAGATATTTGGTTGAGAATCATCAGTTCGATTATAATTCAATATTTCAGACAAGGTTATACAAGCATCATACCATCTGAGCTTTATCTTGTCATAAGTTGACATTTGCTGAAGATCGTAGTTATGATCACCAATCAAACAATGCATATGCATATCCATAAATGAGGTAAAGGTCTGAACACAACCTTATTGACAACTGAAACCATCACCTGAAGAACTCTGCTTTATGGATCCTTCCACCTTCATTGGAGGTTTAAAATCAGCAATCACTTTCAATGACCTGAAAAAAGTTTATAAAATTCAAAAACATCTTTTTATAAAAATAATCATGATTATACATGTATGTATTTTAATAAAACATAATTGTGTGAACAGAAACATTACCAATATGGTTTCAAGTCATTAATTGCTATTTATCATATTGGTTTTTGTTTTAACAGTTGTTATTATATGAAACTTTACATATATAATGTCAAACTATCTAAACAGAAGTATTTTTTGTCAATAGTTTAAGGTTGTACTGTGACCTGTAGCTGCTTACATCTACATCATTATCATTCATTTGGTAGATTGTAGATAGTGGTCCATGAATTGATTTTGTGTCATCAATTTATTTCAATACCCAAATCTATTCTTTTGAATTACTAATTCACTTAAAATTGGAACCCGTTGTTTTCATGCTATAGAACATCATAGACAAATAACCTATTATCCAAATCAATGTCAGGATAGGCATATTTGCTAGGCAGCTGAAATAACATATACCATGCAAAATATTATTATGTTTAGTAAATTGTACCAACTTTTCATCATGACTAATCATTTGTCCCTGAACAGATATATTTCTCCCTTGGCCAATACCATATGCTTTCCACATAGTTATTTGCATATTTTCTTGAAATTCTATGTTGGATATTTTGGAGATTCCTTTGATAAGACCAGTTGCTTTATGATCATCCAAAGTATTTGTGACATCCACATGAGCTGCTTGGCATCCAGAAACTCCCCCATAATCATCTATTGCAGACTTCATATCTGAAGCACAAACTTCATTTTTTCTATTTGAAACGCACTGTCTGATTTCCCGTCTCATGTGTGCTATTTTGGCATCACAGTATGATTTTCCGCTTTGGGCTTCACTGAAGTCATATCTTTTTATATAAACTCCTACAAAGAAAACTATTAAGAAAACTATACATCAAAAGATTTCTTCAATTGTTTCATAGCTATGGCCGGTTACCTTATGAACTTGCATATAAAAATTAGGCTGTGTATGTCAGACCAGTACGAAGTAACGGTCAATATTCCAATCTGATCATCATGCTCTAATCCTTAATATTTAGTCTTTATTATCATGTTCTACTCCTATCCCTCCATAAACTGTTTGTGTGCAATAAAGTATTTTTAGATTAGAAAATCAAATAAGAAAATCAAGTTACATTTGATAAATACTTCTCAAAGGTAAATTCTTAACCTACATACAACATACCTGTCCTTTCACTTATAAAAGGAATGGAGAACCAAAGGTTACCACAATGGTAACAGCCAGCATTGTCACTGCGTAAGAAGACAGTTTTGATATTTGACAACTGACTCTTGATGGTCTGCAAAGTATGCTCCAAAAGTGCAGACACAGTGTACCAGTCCTGTTTGGTTGCCTCTACACAATGTGCAAATGTTCTGTGCTGAAATAGAAAAGACATTTTTTAAAGATGTTTGCTGGTCATGTTTTGGAATTTTTGTCAGACTTTAGGAATCCTCAAGTTTTATCCATTTGACTGTCATAAATATTTTTGACTGCTTACCCCTACGTTATCATAAATCTTTTACTTGTTCAATAGTAAGCCATTTTTATGATCTTACAAAATCTTTTCAATAGTTATTTAGAAATGAAACTGGTAAAAAAAATCGAGAAATAACGTTTTCCTGCCAAATATCTTTGGTTAATATCTCATTGACCTATGATTTTTTTTTCTTTTGCATCCAGATATCTTTTGACAGAAGATTGATCACAATGTTTGACTTATTTTATAGATACATATCTTGAACCAAATTGTGTACAATTTGCATTACCCCTTCTTTGTAATGAAACTTTTTGAGAATCTCAATCATATAATGCCAGTGTGCACCTCCTATTTTGTACTTGATCAAATTGATTTTTGGGGTTTCCAATACCAAAACATGAAATTTGCAAGGAGCAGGGGTATAATTTTGTGAGCTCTGATCACAGGACCTCTAGTTTTTATTTACTTTTATTTCATTTATTTAAAAAGAATAAATAAGTTTTTCTTTTAGGTAGGGGGTGGTGGGGGCGTGGGTGGTAGGTATACCCAAAAAACTCTTTTTTATATAAAAAAAAAATAATACTAACCTTCAACTCTTCATTCTCTGACTTATAAATACAAACAGAGACAGTTGACACCTTTCTGTCCAGACCAGTCACTTTGGTTTTCCCTAAAAGACATGGGTAAGAATTTCATGGCCCAGTCCATGACTATGACTGCTTGTTCTGATGAAAGGCTCTTCAAAAGATCACTGCGGCCTTTGTCTTGGTTGATGGTTCTTACAATGTGTTTTTCAGTGGCGGATGCAGAAAAAAATTGGGGGGTGGTCCCAAATGAATATTGAATGGAATGAAAAAGGTTAAAAAATACCTTCGACATTATGGAAGATCATGAATTTGGACAACACCATGCAATGCACATATTCCTAGGTAAAGGAATTTAAAGACATCTAAAACTGATTTTTATTTAATACTCTATACAATATCTTGCAATCTAAAATAGCACAACATACAACTATCATCTGAATTAGGCAAACTGTAAAAAAAAGTTTGGCTAAAATGTACCCGAATCGGTAAAAATAGTTCTACGTAAAATTGTTTAAAATTTACTAATTTAACAAAAAGTCGTTAGTTGTCCCATAGTTGTTCTCAGGTAGGTTTTTAAAAGTGATAACTCAATGTTGGGTCGCTCACATTCGCAACTCGTCACCCCCATGGTAGCTATGATTTTTAAGATAACAGAAATATTTGGAAAGTCTGTTTTGCAACATACTTTCAGAGCACCAGCTACAGTTTCTGGTTTTGAAAGCATTGACTCGCAAGTCTTTTGCCACAAACGCAGTTCGGACGGCATTGTAGATGGACTCGGCAAATCAGTATGGTAAAAGTCTACAAAATGTTTAATTTCATCAAATGTTGCGCTTTGTACAAATGCCGGTACCAACTTCAGTGCTTGAATTGCTGTTGATGTAAGGCGCGAAAATCTTGCTTCCGTGCCACTCAGTACATTGTCAAGATTGGGATACCGATGACACGTCTGTAGTAAATTTCTGGTGTGTCTGCAGGACAATTTTCCAGTTGGGTTTGTCGACCGCACCGTCTAGGTATTGAGGGCTCTACAGCGACGGTCTTTGCAAGTTCTTCGGTCTCTGCAAACCATTTACTAAACTGTTCGTTGATAATTTTGCGTACATCGGTTAAAGCTTCTTTTACAACTGAGACAGATTTATAAGCTGCTACGATGTCTAAAGTCCGTCCCTAAAGATTTGTGCTCAAGCGTCTGGTGAACGCCATACAGTTTTTCACTACGACCAGTGTAATCAAAAATTGAAAGTTAGTTATTGAGGCATGTAATGTTGAGGACTCGGATGACGTCTCTCTGTTGAAATTTTGCGACGACATCATTTTGGAGCTGTTTTGACAATCTAATTACATGTATACAGGTGAAACGCATTGATCCGTATTCTATCATTGTGACACCTCCAGGTACCCAGGTAATCCATAACCAATTAGTGCGATGAAAGGATTAAGCTTTAAGTGTTAATTTGTTAATTTGCTTCTGTAGTTATTGAAAAAATAGACACCTTTAAAAAAATTGAGGTCCGTCATGGGGGTGATCCGGTGCGCCGTGGGACCACCCCCTGGATCCGTCACTCTCTTCCAATCTGTTATTCTTTCACAGGCTGATTCAATGTCGCCATATATGTCAGATAGTAAATCTGGTGGAAGTTCATCTTCAATAGTCAGAAAATATTTCAGTTTAGTTTACTTTCTTATTACAATAATTTTAAAATCTATCTAAACTGACACTGTTGTTGATGCACTGAGTTACAGATCAATTACTGATGACAAACCACTACTTCAAAACCATGGCATATATTAACTATGTGATATATAGAGATTTATTTCGAAGTAAATCATCAATAATTTTTTTAGCATATATCAAGGAGACATGTAGAGCTTTCAGGAGATGTGCTGGAGTAAAGTTATTGCAAAAACTTTATATCAAATTTGTGAGGTATGTCACATATTGTTTTGTTTTGATTTGAGGACTCACAGTTATGAAATTATTGTATATTTACGATATAGACATTCTGAAATGTAGGAAATAAAACTGATGATCCTTTTTAAAAAATTCAAATAACAAGAATGTGTTCATATTACACGGATGCCCCACTCGCACAATCTTTTTTATGTTATGGACCGTGAAATGGGTGTCGAAACTATAATTTGTCATTAAAATTAGAAAGATCATATCATAGTGAACATGTGTACTAAGTTTAAAGTTGTTTGGACTTCAACTTCATCAAAAACTACCTTGACCAAAAACTTTAACCCGACACAGGACTCTCATTATCGATGTTCAGTGGACCGTGAAATTGGTGTCAAAACTATAATTCGGAATTACATGTAGAAAGATCATATAATAGGGAACAAGTGCAATAAGTTTCAATTTAATTGGACTTCAACTTCATCAAAACTACGTTGACCAAAAACTTTAACCTGACAGGGGACAGACGGACAAACGAACAGACCCACAGACCAGTAAACATAATGGCCCTCTACTATCGTAGGTGGGGCACATAAATAATATTTTTGACATTGTAATTCTGTATTTGTTATACTAACAGTGTATCATACCTCCTAAATTTCGGATCTGGTCTTTTACTTCCAGAACAGTGTTGGTGAATAAATCACACCTGTCACAACTTGTGTCATGAATGTGATCACTGCACAGCTACTGATGTTTCTGATCCATAGGATCAGAAAAGGCAAAACTAATGCAGTGATCAGCACATTTATCCTTTTGCTTAATGTGAGCCTTGAAATCTGTTTTCAAGTAAATCTTTGCTGCTAACAGGTTCTCTCTGCATTCCTTAAGTTGTATTAGCTTTTCATTATCTGACACATATCTTTCAATGCTTGACAGAGTTGATAATAGAGTCTCAAATCCCAAAGCACCATCTGCTGCAACATTATCCAGTCCTTTTAAATTAGTTCTTTTTGATGCAAGACATGCAGCTCAAATTTTGAAAAGAGTGGCTCTGGACAAAGTGAGAAATCTGTTTCTTGGCAGAATGATTGATAAATTGTCACTAGTGTTGAGTGACATGCTGTCCTTACAACCTGTGGGATTGTGATGACTTCTCCATTTCGTAAATGCATCTGCTTAGTGCCAACTGAAGTTACCTGAAAATTAAATACATTACAGACAAATACTTAGGACACATAACAGTTTTACTTTAAAACATGTTTCATAATCTATCACATTCTGAAATACTGATTATGCAAAATTTTGTCAGGTATTCATCTTAATGTCATCTTATCAATATAATATTATCATTTTAAAATTTTTAGGTTTAGCAGGCCTGCCTTCAATTCATGAATACATTCAAAATAAACAAATGGTTTCAAAGTCAGTTCTTACAAATAAATTAGATTTTACAAATTGATTAGATGGGCTTCCATGGAAGAAGTATGTAGCACATAAGATAAACTACATGACCTAGTTGTACAAAAAAGTAAGAATGCAAACAGTGAATTAATAGAAATAGCGAATAAAATGATACATTATATTGGAAATTCATGTTTGTTAAATGGCCATCATTCAAGATGGCTTCCAAACAATCAATATATATGTAGTCCTCAGATGACAGTCCTTGTCATTTGTGATGCATGTACCATATGACTATATAATACCTTCCTGCAGCAAGCGTTTAACTAGTTAGTCAAAGTGAACACAGTTACCAAGAAACTGCAAATGTGTAAAGGCAGTATTAAGTTTTACTACTCTGTGTACATGTGGAGGCACAAAATTGAACACAACACGTTTAATAATTTCTTATGTCCGAAGCGCTTTCTTGACATTGTGATAGCATGTGATAGACAGATTGTGGTTTGACATTTCATTTATTGTGAGATATTTTTAGCGTCAATTGAGATCATTTGAGCAGTTGATGTTCTTATAACATTAATTGTATGATATGAAACTCATTATGTCTGCAATCAAGGTTTTTGAAAGCTGTTTCATGTAAACACTACGCATTGAACTTTTTCAACAAATTTTGCAGACAAAAGTTATTAATTATCATAATTATTCACACATATGTTACAGAACATATAAAAAATCCATCGATTACATGTAAATATTTCCAGTTGTACAACGTGACAAAATTCAAAAAATTCAATTGACCCTACATGATTTCTTATTTTTAGCAAAAATAGCATAGTAAAAAAAACTTACCAACAATATAATCATACATTTCTTTGAAGGGTTTCTCATAAATTCCGGGTGGATCGACTTTCCGTTCAGGAAAAATCATTGCAAGAAAGTAAACAAGAGATGCAACTGCCGATTTACGGACTATCACTTCTGCGAAAAACATTTTATATTGACCAAATACTGGCTGAAAATAACAAATATCTACAAAAAATAAACATTTTATAAATAAATAAAGACAAATTAAAATACCATTGATTAAATTTAAGCCTGAAAAGAAATATGTTAACGTGGAACTGAAAGGGTTTTGATATTTCATGTCAGCACTTTTGTGCAAAAGTGCTGACATGAACTGTCATTGATATGGTTATATATATATAAACAAACTGTTTACACAATTTTGACTTTTTAAAATGCTAAGGCTTTTCTACCTCAGGCATAGATTACTTTAGCTGTATTTGGCAAAACTTTTAGGAATTTTGGTCCTCAATGCTCTTTTAACTTCATACTTTATTTGGCCCTTTTAACTTTTTTGGATTCGAGCGTCACTGATGAGTCTTTTGTAGACGAAACGCGCGTCTGGCGTATATTACCTTAGATTACCTTAGCCATAGATTACCTTAGCCGTATTTGGCACAACTTTTTGGAATTTTGAATCCTCAATGCTCTTCAACTTTGTACTTGTTTGGCTTTATAAATATTTTGATATGAGCGTCACTGATGAGTCTTATGTAGACGAAACGCGCGTCTGGCGTACAAAATTATAATCCTGGTACCTTTGATAACTATTAACACCACTGGGTCGATGCCACTGCTGGTGGACGTTTCGTCCCCGAGGGTATCACCAGCCCTGTAGTCAACACTTCGGTGTTGACATGAATATCAATAATGTGGTCATTTTTATAAATTTCCTGTTTCCCAAACTTTAAATTTTTGAAAAAAACTAAGGATTTTCTTATTCCAGGCATAGATTACCTTAGCCGTATTTGGCACAACTTTTTGGAATTTTGGATCCTCAATGCTCTCCAACTTTGTACTTGTTTGGCTTTATAAATATTTTGATATGAGTGTCACTGATGAGTCTTATGTAGACGAAACGCGCGTCTGGCGTACACAATTATAATCCTGGTACCTTTGATAACTATGTATATACAAAATTTAGTCCTGGATATATGATGAGTTTATTTGAGTTTACTTTCACTTTGTACAAGAATAAGCCATTTTCTATAAGTTGAAAGATATAATGTTTATTTCAAATAATGAATTATTATCAATAAAAAATGCTTATGATTAAAATAATGTCATAGGGTAAAATAAGAACCTTTTTTTTTCTTACAAATATAATGTATATTATTTAGAAAGAAAGTTTTAATCAAATATCATACAGTAATTGAATTCCAAAACGCAATTGTCTAAAGTAAACTGTAAACGGTTATGAATCTAAACTGTCCATTTGAATATTGAAGTTTTAACTTTTTTTATCTTCAGAATAACAAATTTGATTTTCAAAAACAAACCAAATCTAAAAAATATACGTCTTCCCAAATTCTTACCTTTCCAGTAGTTCTCATCAAATGCAAATGTAACCATGCAACAAAATATAAAATCATGCATAATTTAGCTTACCAGGTAAAACACCTACTGATATATTTTTGTATATTAACAGAGCATATGTGACGAACGAAAATACATGATTATGTTTTACAGTTGATTTATTCGATAAGTATAGGTAAATGTCATACATGTAGTATGTTAGATTATGAACAAAAAGTAAAATAACGAAAAATTACCGAACTCCAAGGAAAATTCAAAACAGAATGTCCCGAGTAATGTGGCGAAATCAAAACCTCAAACACATCAAATAAATGGACAACAATTTTCATATTAATGTCTTGGTTCAAGCATTTTCTCATGGTTAAATCTGGTTCTATAGCTAGCTCAAACTCTCACTATTATGACAGTCGTAAAAAAATATATTATATCTACAGCGATGTTTTAAGAAAAAAAACCAGACAAAATAGGTAAATACGTTGTATTATTATTTTAATCACTATAGAATCAAACAAATATATAAACAAACATTTACCACGGCTGAATAACACAATGACGGGATGTATCAGTACAGATGTTAAGCCAAACCACACACAACAAAGAAACACAAAAAGCCACACAGACAAAGCACATTGAAAAAAAAACGACAAAAAAAAGTAAAACTTATCATGGAACAAAAATTACTTCTTTTTAAATATACTTGAAAGTTACATTTGTATTTTATGACCTGGTCCTGATTTTAGTATGTCTGCATATCGTATCCTCATTGTCCTAATAAGGGAGATCTACTTTTCAGAAAATGGCAGGTTCATCTAGGGTTCTGAAAACACTATTTAAACTTATCTCAAAGACATATACCTGGTACAGGAAAATTGGTACCATAAATATTATTAGTTATTCCTACAAATGTCTGATTTTTGTTTATTGTCTAAATGCATGCAAATTTTGGTAAACGTCAAGCATTTCATTAATGAAAATAAACAAATACGTAGGCAATTGTAAACGATTACCAAAATTTCAAACTTTTTTCTGATAAATTTAATCATAGTTAATCAATCAAAATGATACTACGGAACACATCAAAAATGCAGCTAAGAGTTCTATTTGTCAACAAAAAATAACTAAGTTGTTTGGGTGTAAAAACTAATGTTTTTCAAAATTATTTTTAGAATCATGTTTTGCAGTTGTCCTTATAATTCCCAAAATTTCTGTTTAAACTTGTTTAACCACGACCAATAATCGTGTTTTAGCAGCACTTTCATTACATATTAAAAACTAGTATAAACTTTTAATATCAACGAAGCAGTTTGTTCGAATTAAGTAGGTAGTTTATTATTCTAAAGGAGCATTATTTAAGAACACACATTGTTAGTTTACTCTAGTAAAATTCTTTTTTAGAGGGAAAACAAGCAGCCAATCGAATTCAATTGAAGGACTTTTATCTTAAAGAACAAGAATGTCATTCCGAACAAAACTTTTCTTTTCGTCATAATCAAAACTCTTTTTTCAATTCGCCGTTTCAGAATCTAATGTATTCTATGTAATATTTTTAAAAGTGTAAACAAAAAACGTTCTGATTGGTTATAAAATGTCATAAACAATGGAAATTTGACCAATGCAAAGACATTTGCCTGGTTATTTGTATACAAAATGTTAATCAGTGTACCTCTTACCAAACAAAAGTAAACTAGTATACAAAGTCTTGAAATAGCCAACTTACAGTAAAAACATAATATTAGTAAAAGGCAGGACGAAAATAGATATCAAACAATAAAAAGTAGTTTATTGTTGGCAATATAATCATCATATACTGTTGTACAGGTATGCTATTTCAAGAACAAAGTCGTAAAAAAATTAAAATGATCGAACTCTTTTGGGAATATAATTGGTACCGTTGATGTTTGAATTTCGAATATGTACAAATTTCAGCATACGATGACGCACAATTTGACATTTAAGTCCGTCGGTACTAGAATTTCAAATACATTTATTTTTCAAATAAATTTCAATTTTAAAATATTTAAGAAACCATTGATATTAATGGATAGATTTCCATCGTGCATGGTTCCGATTCTTTTTATGTGAAGAATTAAGGTGCTTTTTGGCTCAAAATATTGAATTGAGATTTCTCTTTTGTCGGTCTGGTGGATCATGGGATGCTATTAAATGATCGAAATGCGCATCTGGTGCTGTAAACTCTGTAACACCAAACTATGTTTAAGTTATAGAAAGAAGTTAACTGTTTTCAGGAACAGCAGAACATAAAAAGGTACGTTGGTGATTCCCTTGCTTTCAAATGACAAAATATTACAAATCTTCTTTACATGAGCACCTTATATATGGGATATAACAAATGTATAGCCTATCATGTCACCAATTGAAGACCACCTTGAAAAATTTAAAGTTAAAAAATAACACCTTCAATTCAAATTGATTTATTCTTTTTTCCGTACAACATATTTTATCAAGACATTTATTGTTTTTTCCGTACAACATATTTTATCAAGACATTAACTTATTTAAACAACTCAATCAATTAAATTGATTATTGAGTCAATACATGTTTAGATGTTATATCTGTGAGTTCTGTCAAGTCTGATCATATGTGCAGCTTTCTCCCCAATCATCATGACTGGTGCGTTTGTATGACATGAAGGAATATATCTCATAACAGAGGCATCTGCCACTCTCAGGTTCTTGATACCAATAACCCTGTAAGACAAAAGTATGTTGATTTGTAAAATTAAGTAATGCGTTTAATATTTATTCTGTCTATGAAAAATAAAATCGAAACGGTGGTGCATTGAACGTGTTTAAATTTGTTTAAAGGTTATTTCGAATAGATAAACAAAAGTATATTACTGTCAGTCCTGAAAATGTTATCCGAGACTCCAGTCAGTCCTGATAATGTTATCCGACACTCCATTTTTAAGGAATAATTAATAAAAAAAAACGTTTATGACGTAACGATCACATGTTATGAATGTCACTTGCTGGACAGAAAACGTTCAGTCAACCGAAAAACCTTTACATCAAAATTCAAATATTCACATATGCATTTATAACATATCTTATGCAGTAAAATACACGAATATTATATATTTCGTATATTTTAAATCAACGAAATGTGGATAACTGAATTTCCAATGAATGCAGAATATGAAACAGAAAGTAATATATGAACAGTTGTTATGCTCTTGAAATTTCAAAAGAATTGAAAATCTAATCCGTTCAAAACAGTATCACATATACTGATATATGGATGGAATGATATAAAAGAGGGGCGAAAGATACCAGAGTGACAGTCAAACTCATAGATCGAAAATCAACAGACAACGCCTTGTCTAAAAATAAACAGACAAACAGCCAGATAAAGTACAAAAAACAAAACAAAGAAAACTAAAGACTAAGCAACACGAACCCAACAAAACTGGGGTAATATAATATAACCATCAAAGGACATGAATGCTGTGTATGATGTAGTGTGAGATCGAGTTTTATTAGATTGTCATCTTTGACAAAAAAGGACCACTTTACACAAAAAAATGTCATAAAATGTTTATATGTGCAATGTCTTTAATAGACAGTGTAATAGACAGTATACCTTAACATCTTTGTATATGCCCCTTTTAAACACAATCTTTTTAGTATTGGCTCATATATTCATACGCATAACACTATCTTAACATGAGGTTATTTTCATTCAGTGTTTGAAGTTTTGTTTTAAGATCAAGCAATCTACAGAAAAGTACAAAGCATCAATGTACACAAATATGATAGACACAAACCTTCGGAATATCTCAAAGATATAATTTCAAATCTATGAGTTAAAAAGTCCAAACAGTGGCGTTGACATCTATGTTACCTTAATACGTTGCTAACAATAACAATGCGTTATAAATAGTAATATAGTAATATAGATATTTGGATGTATAATAGCAAACTATGTTGTGAAAATAAATCTCACATTAAGCATCACTTTACCTTAATCTTGAATCGACTACAACCGAAGGGTCATTAACTGATCCCATTCTACATGTACCTATAAAATGAGTTGCCGTCGTTAGTAAATGACGTCCAATACACCTCCAGTAATTATCCGAATCAAAAATTTCTTCACTACAATGTCCAGGTACATCTTGTCTCACCAAAGTAGCCCCAATAGATTTCCATGCTTTAGTTTGTTCCAACGAACGCATTAACCGAATGCCTGAAATTATATTTAAACGTATTTCAATACCGTAACGAGGTATACATGGTATATACTTTATATACATTGTCCATTGATAGTAAGTTTATTTTGTACTTTTATTAAATGAAGGCAACAGTAGTATACCGCTGTTCAAAATTCATAAATCGATAGAGAAAAAACAAATCCGGGTTACAAACTAAAACTAAGGGACACGTATCAAATATAAGAGAACTACGACACAACAGAGATACAACACCGAAATGTAACATACACAGGAACGAACTACAATGTAACAAAATATATTCTTAAATAAAACAGTATTTATGATAATTTAATCGTTATTACAGAATTTTGTAAAAATGTAATAAGATATTAGCTTACACATTTTTAACTATTGAAAAGTAAAAAAATAAAAAGGAATCTGGACTGCTTTCAAAATAGAAATAATTAATTAATCAACAACTTAATTGGAAAAACAATCTTAAGAAAGATAATGTCAATTATTGCAATACTGGTACTTTCAACAAGTACATGTCGAACAATACTGTCCGTTCTACTGTTAAGTCTATTTGCGGTAAAGTCCATTTGATGAGGCTCAGTACTTGTACACCCCGTCACTGTGTTGTTGTGCTATGATGACTTTTTAAAATATGGATTTTCGTTTTTGCTGATGTGCTGTGTATGTTTGCCTGTTTGTGTGTTTCTTTGTTTCTTTGTTTGTTTTTATAGTGATTAAGATTATAATAAGTGTTGACTGCTGTACCCCTACTTTTGACATTTTTTGTTGGTTTGTTTTGTTCACACATCGTAGTCAATATAAAGAAATCTTATACGTCTGTCATACAAGTGAGAGGTTGAATTAACTATAAAACAAGAATTAATCTTCCATTTTCTACATAAGAAGATACCTGTACAAAGTCAGGAAAATGACAGTTGTTATCCATTAGTTTGATGTGTGCGATTTGCCATTTGATAAGGGAGTTTCCGTTTTGATTTTTTCTTAAAGCTCAGTATTGTTATTTTACTTTTTTCTTTCTAGTTGTTACAGTATAGTTGTTATATCAATATTCATACCTCTAAACAAAGTCTTCAATGTCCTCTGGGTGAGAAAGATATCGTGGATCTATGAAAGGAGAACTAAACGGTGACTTGCTCGATAGCCGTAAATGACCTTTACTTCTTGGTTGTAATAAAAACATTTTCACTATGAAACTATTTTGATCAACACGTTTTAAATGTTCTTTTACAATCTGAAATGTAATATGGGTATGAAATAATTAACGTATGCCAAAAGAAATATACTGTCATGTGTTATTGGAAACTACTTTCTTTAATTAATCAAACGCAATAAATACTTTTGATGGAATGATGATTAGACGAATTTTGTTCCCCATATTCAATCACTAATCAAATAACAAAATAGAGAACAAATGAATGTCGTTTCACAATAAATTAGATACGAAAATTCGGGGAAGCAACACTTTGTCTGGAGTTAAAAGATAGCTCATTTAACATTGAGACGTACACAATGATATATATATATATAGCATATACCGTATACACTTTAAATTAGAAGAAAAAGATTTGAGTAGAATCGTTCAAAAGTACAGTCTACTGGTACGTAAACCTATAGCTTGTATTCCAGCTAACCGGAACTGATATTCCGGATGTGATTTTGATTTAATATTGAACTAAGCGAGATTTAATAGCACTATAACTTGATAAATTGTTATCGAACTATTTAAATACCTTATACATTATCAATTATCAATCAAGTAAACTCCCCAAAACGCCATTGCATTTGTTTTATGACAATTCTCATGAAATAAGATTTTTAAAATGTCGCTATATTAACGGATGAATCATTCTGCTTTCATTGTTCTTATAGTATACAGACAAGAGAAAGTTAAAAATAATCTATTTGTACAAATATAATGATTAAGAAGAAAATGTTAACAAAGATACTTGATATTAATTGAAACTTATTTTATATGTTACTTCTTTTTTAAATGCCAGGTATGGATCAAGAACCAAACCCTCTTCATATGCCTTGTTAGTAATCTGAAGTTCAATTTGTGGACCTCTTGTATATAGCGGGTTGACATTTTGAAGAATTATTCCTTCAACTTCGTTTCTTGAAAAGATTCCTTCAAATACAAATTAAGAAATTGATATAGACGTTGATGACATGAATATCAATTATATAGATATAGGAAGATGTGGTGTGAGTGCCAATGAGACAACTCTCCATACAAATAACAATTTAAAAAGTAAACCATTATAGGTTAAAGTACGGCCTTCAACACGGAGCCTTAGCTCACACCGAACAACAAGCTATAAAGGGCCCCAAAATTACTAGTGTAAAACCATTCAAACATGGTTATTTATAACATTTCCTGATGACAAATTTATATTTTTCGAAAACTAAGTATTTTCTTATCCTTTGGAAAAGATAGCCCTTTGCCCTTTAAGTACTACTTTTTGAATTTTGGGTCCTAATGATATTCAACTTTGTACTTTGTTATTTATACAAGGCTTTATAACTATTTCGATTGGAGCGTCCCGGGATGAGTCTTATGTAGGCGAAACGTGCGTCTGGCGTATTGAATTATAATCCAGGTACCTTGAATAACTATTATGTTCAAAAGTCTTTTTTATTATTTCCTTTTTCATTTTACTCTGCGTTGTCATGTGATAAAACAATGCATTTATTTTGACCGTTATAAATTGTTGAAGAGCAAATGATTTTCTGAAAGGATTTTTTTTTTTGTATTTTGTTACTGGAGCATTGCAATTGGTCTTATGTAAATAAAAACTATGTAGTCTTTTTTACTAAACTTTGATACCATCTTGTTTACTTACTTGAATATAACAAATGATGATGCATTTTAATAGTATTTTACACCATATATAAATCTTATCATCTAGGAGTAAATTTTAGGTGGTACAATGATAAAAAAAGCCCAAATGTGATCATGAAAAAAAGAACCGAAATTCATTGAAAGTTAAGTTGCGTTACTTGCCTTCTCTGTTGAAAATATAATCGAGAATTCTTTCTGGTTCTGAAGACCTTTTTATTGTTAATATTTAATGGTGCAGTTATGTTATATTGAACAGCAAACAGTAGGTGATCATACAAATTTTGTCCAACAGGCAAATCAACTTTTAACGGTATCTGTAAAGGAAGACATATCACTTTGTGTGAATTTTAATTCTGAGACGACAAAAATAGCAAGGATGTAAAAGCTTTATATTTCATTTTATAATTTATCTTAACATAAAGCCTAAATGATTACAAAAATTGAGCTGTATCCTGATTTTCTTTCTGCATTTGACTAACTTTCGTTAATTATTGTAAAACATTAATTGTATTAGTCTATCGTTATATATTTTAAAGGAAGTGATAGAAACTACTACCGCAAATATAGCAATTGTAAAAGTGAAATAGTATTTTTGTAATATTTTATAATAATGCTTTTGTATTGGATTGACAGAACATGTCCACTATTTCACTTTTTGTTGGAATCAGCACATTTTACTCTAACATTGTTTGGCACTTTTTAAATTTTGTCACGTGTTTCATAATAAGCTTTTGTATTGGATTGACAGAACATGTCCACTATTTCACTTTTTGTTGGAATCAGCACATTTTACTCTAACATTGTTTGGCACTTTTAAATTTTTTCACGTGTTTTACTCTAAACGTATAGTAATAATAAACCTAGTTACTACAAATCAATGAGGGAGAAGTGAATACATCAATGATATAGCCTGCAGACGACACAAATAAGCAAAGGATAGTTAAAAGCAATATATATGCATTTAACATATGAAGGATAAAGTTGATACTATCTAAACATAAATTTGTTCTGCTGTTTCATTTGAAAAAAAACCCAACACAATTTGGAAGGAAACTGGTGAGTGTTACTGATTTCAATTTCTTCTTTGGACCTAACTTTTCTTAACTATATTGAGAAACATAACTGTACTTAGTTTATCGTTTTAAACTTAAAAGGAGTAGGTTCAGTAAGACCCCTTTTTGGCTCCAAAATAAAGCAGTTTTACAAAATTATGAAAATGTAATCTTTTAGCTATTTATTGGAAAGTAGAATGCTTCTGCTACACAAATATGGGCCTTTTTGACAATACAATGCACATATATCGGTACTAACATCATTTAAATCATGATAAATTACTGAAAGATTCACAATTTTGCATTTTAGTTAAATTTTAGACGATTTCCGTCATAAATGAAAGTGGCCGCATTCGTGTTTTATTCATAATATTGAAATGCAAGTTGTATTTGATGATAATACATAACATATATAAAGGTTGAGGATGAACACGGATTTTCATTTTTGACAAAAACCATCTGAAAAGTGACGATGTTTTGCATATTTAAAAGATTTTTCATTTTAAGCCTGAATCGGAGCGTTTTTAATGACTAATCAGTTGAAATCTTTCACTTAAACTAATTGAATCAATTGAAATATACACTTAAGTGTTTAAAAAGTGTTCAAAATATTTCGTTAGATGAACTTGAAATTTGAGGCCAAAATTGGCCTTACCGGACCTACTCCTTTGAGTGAAAGCAAAAAACCTAGCAAACGTGCAAAATCATCATAAAAATTAAAATATTTGTGAAAATACATTTTTTTTGGTTACCTTCATTTGTTGGAGATGTTTGCGAGGGCCGATCCCGAGAGCATTAAAATTTGAGCAGAGCTTATAAATCCAGCTGAAAGAATAACTTCATGTTTTGCGAATATCCGTCGTCTCTTTCCATCTTTTAAAAATTCAACTCCAACAGCTTTGTTACTTCTTATTAAAACCTGTATGTCATAGATAATAGATATACGTTTAGTTAAACTACATGATCTATAAGGAGGATAAGTTACGCAATGGGATCCAAACATGATTTAGTAAAATATTTGTATATGGAAACATATATTTGAATACGAATACCTGCTTAAGTTTAAGGATAATCTTTAACCTTCAAATTTAATATTCGATGGTTTCGACTTTAAATAATCAATTTAAGAACTTGTTGTTGCCGTCGACGTATTCAAGTACTATGACTTACTAATAAATTTATTTATATACAGAGTAATATTCAAATTACAAGGAATTATAGAATATACGTATGTATTACCCTGATATGCCCTGGCATTGCCGTAAAATGTTGATTGTACATGTATTGCAAATTTGGTCTTATTGGAGTTGTTCTTTCTTAAATTCAAAGTTTTATGCTATGAAAGAATGTAGCAAGACTGTTTGGACCTTTATTTTTGACCATTATAAAATAGAGAGATATTAGATTTCGGACGTACCGATTGTAGATATGACTATATGATACCAAAATATTTACAAAGGATCTAAAAAGAGTTGTCAACCTTGTTACCTAGAACGAAACTGACTCCTGTAATTTTTATTTCTAATGTTGCCTTTGTAACCAGATATGTGCTACAACGTTTCTTTTAACATTCAAATACTTCTTTTATAAGAAACCTCAAAATTAATAATGAAAATAAAAAGTTGTTGCCTTTTATTGATAAAAGGGCCATTCATAACATTGATAGGCTAAAGTTATATGATACAACAACACATAACATTTTAATGTATAACTAGGTTTTCGAAGTTCATTCTATGAAATAAGTCCATTATAATGCAAAATTGTGTTAATCAATCAAAATGGTACTGTTAAATCGCAAAAAATCCAAAATGGTGAATGGGCAAAACAATTTATTTCTAGATAACAAAGTCTCATTTTTAGGCTTTTTCTATTGTATTTTTAATTTCATTAACATTTCTTTTAAAATCATTGTAATCATTTTAGCAAATGCTCGATATTCCACTTTTATATTTTCAGAAAGTGATATCTTTTTAAAATAAATAAATTATTTGACAATAAGATAACGATCTTCAAAAATCTTATTGTTAATCGTGAAACTCGTGCTTAACAAATTCTCACGGAAATGTGTGTACTCGTGGTTTACGTAAATAACGTATCGGACGTAAGTGTATTTGACACTATTTTTCTCTGTTAGATTATATTATAATCGTGCATTATTTGCGATATTATTTTTTTTTAAAATAAACTTGATTTAGAAAAGAATGCTGTTTTACTGAATAAAACAAAGACTCTTTTAACTGTTTTTGTAGAAATGACATACATGCTCCCTTTACGTTCGTTCGTACCTTTCGTCAATTTGTAAGAAAGCTCTATTGCGACCGGTTTGGTCTTTTTAAATCATAATGTTTTGCTATGAAAATGTAGCATGACTGGTGTGACCTACTGTTTTCCTATGAAAAGGTAGAAAGATATCAATCCACTCTTCAACCGATTGTGATATAACTATAATGATGCAAAATATTTACAAAGGACAAAAAGAGTTGTCATTACCTTTGTTACGCGAGATCGCAAACTGACTTGTAAGTTGTGTCTTTCTAAGGCTGGCCTTAGGTAACAGGTCGATGTGCTGCAACGTTTGCCGTCTTTAACATTCATCTGATTTTTACAGAAACCTAAAACATTTAATGTATGTAAAATCAAAAAGTTGTTCCTGCCTTTGGATTGATAAAATGCCATAAACACAAAAGTATAGGAAAAGTTGGTAGGCCAGTAGCCAAACAACACATACATTTAAAATTCAATATCTATGTTTTCGAATGTTCATCCTTTGGAAAAAATCATTAAATGTCAAATTTTGTGTTAATCAGATTAAAAGGGCATATAAAACGTATACTAGTTAATTGCCTGCATTAACGTGCTCCCAAAAAATCGCTAAAATGGTGAATGAAAGGCAAACATTTAGTGTTTAAGGATAACACGGTACGATAGTCTCCACTTTTAAGGCAATTTGCTATTGTATAATTAATAATCTGTCTTAAGGCATTTCTGTTTAAAAATTCGTAGTCTACAAAGGCTTTACGCCATTTTTTATCTTAAAGAAGATTGTGATATCCTTATGTAAAATAATAATATTTACAATCAAGATCAAGTATTCAAAAATCTTATACTTAACATAAAATGTATTAAATCAAGACCAAATCACCGATTTTGCATGTTAACATATATTGCTGACGATTGGATACCATACAAAAATTCATCAGAGATACAGTAGATTTGTTACGCTAAACACACGTAATATTAGCATAATGTCATTGGAATCGCAAATTATATTTGAGATGACCTATGCCCTGCAGTTTATTCAACCAATATTGATGAATGACGAATGTCGCAATTTTAATAAGATTTTTTTGTGTATTAGGCTCCCAAATTGTCTCAAGGAAGTTTGCTACTCCGTTTTAAAGTAATAAGTTTTTCATAACATTAATATATATATTAAATAAGGGAACCAAAAGAGCAAGAATAAATATTGGTAATGTGCTTCTTTTTGAGATATATGCCATTGAAAGTTTGGCGGGAAATTTTCTCTTTCGATTTTTCATGGCTTAATCATTGACAAGTTTAATTTCTCAAAACTTAAAAAAAAAAATAACAACGCTTTTTTATAAGACTTTTCAGATGGCTTATATTGTTACATGTGAAAGATAATTAAAAAAAAAATGGGGAAAAATTTGTTTAGGCATTCAAATGGATAAAATCAGAGGATTCCGAAAATCTGACAAAAACCATAAGCCTGACATGACACAATCAGAGGTTTGACTTCATCAACCTTTGACACGATTTTAAAAACTGATTTAATAATGCATTGTTCAAAAACCAGAATGACGGGTTGAATCTGTTTTTTTTCTACAATTTGATAATCACACTTCTCTGACAGCTTTTTTTTTTATAGTTTCGTTTAAGAAATTTATTGTTAAAAGGAAGCTTGGTGGTTAGAATCCAGGTTGGGTCAAACCAAGACTAATATCAGCCCATGTTGTTCCTTTACTAATGCTTTTCTGACTGATACTATCAAAAATAAATTGTAGATTTTAAATTTTCACCTTAGTTCATCCCTCACTTCATGTTTTTACTTATTTTGTTTTAGCTCATCTGACCCAAAGAGACAATTGAGTTTTTCTCATCACTGGGCGTCTGTCGTCATTTTCAAAATCATCTCCTCTGAAACTGCTGAACCAAATTTAAGATTTGTGCCACACTAATCATTGGGTTATGTAGATTAAGAAATGTGTCCGGTAACCCGGCCTACCATAGTTAAGTAGTTATCAAAGGCACCAGGATTATAATTCTGTACGCCAGACGCGCGCTTCGTCTACACAAGACCCATCAGTGACGCCCATATCAAAATAGCACAAAGCCGAAGAGCATTGGGGATCCAAAATTCCAAAAGGTTGTGCCAAATACGGCTAATGGAATCTATTCCTGGGATAAGAAAATCCTTAGTTTTTCGAAAAATTCAAAGTTTTGTAAACAGGAAATTTATAAAAATGACCACATAATTGATATTCATGCCAACACCAAAATGCTGACTACTGGGCTGGTGATACCTTCGGGGACGAAACGTCCACCAGCAGTGGCATCAACCCAGTGGTGTAAATAGGTATCAAAGGCACCCCAGGATTATAATTCTGTACGTCAGACGCGCGCTTCGTCTACACAAGACCCACCAGTGACGCCAAAATCAAAATAGCTACAAAACCAAACAAGCACAAAGCCGAAGAGCATTGAGGATCCAAAATACCAAAAGGTTGTGCCAAATACTTTACGGCTAAGGTAATACTATCTTGGATAAGAAAATCCTTAGATTTTAAAATAGAACATACGGGTACAATTTAGAATTTGGCTTCGATCTCTGAATTCAAAGTATTTCGAACAAATCTTACTTGGGGTAAAAAAGCTTATCAGGACTTTTTTCAGGAAATTTTCAGTTGAATCGGACAACCCGTTGTTGGATTGCTGCTACTAAATTTTTGATTTTTAGGAAATTTGGCCGTTTAGGGTAATTATCTTGAATATTGATTATAGCTAGAAATAAACTGTTAACACTAAAAATGTTCAGCAAAGTAATATCTTTAAATAAGTCAACATAATCAAAATGGTCAATTGTAAACAATTTTTCATAAATTTTTGTATTTAAAAAAAAAATCTATTTCTCTCAAACAACAGCGACTAATTTAATCAAACATGTTCACAATCATCATAATGTTTGTGTCCGATGTCCCCGCCCGCGAACCAAGATGGCCGAAATGGCTAACAAATAGTACATAGGGTAAAATGCAGTTTTCGGCTAATATCTCTGAAACCAAGAGCCCTTAAAGCAAATCTGACGGGATAAAATGGCTCGTTAGGCCAATATCTATCTGCTTTGACATTTTCAGACCAATCAGGCAACCCGTTGTGGGGTTGCTGTCCCTAAATTGGTATTTTTAAAATTTTAATTTGATATAAATAAATAAACGGTTTACAGCAATAATGTGCAGCAAAGTACGACCTGCAAATAAGTTAACATCATCCAAATGATCAAATTACCCCTTAAGGAGTTATTGCCCTTTATTGTCAATTTTAAAGAATTTCATATATTTTTTTTTTAATTTTTAAAATTTGTACAAAATATTTTCCACCCTTACGACTGGGCCAAGTTCATTATATATAGAGATAACTGTAAGCAGCAAGAATTTTCAGTAAAGTAAGATCTACAAACAAATCACAATCACCAAATCAAAGTTTTGTCACGAATCCATCTGTGTCCTTTATTTAATATGCACAAACACCAAGGTGAGCGACACATGCTCTTTAGAGCCTCTAGTTATTTTGACTTGGTTTATCTTAAAATATATTCACTTGATTTGAATATAGGCGACTTACTGTAAACTCTCATTCTTAGTTTACTTTGAGCGCTCTTAATAACACCTACCGACCGTTCAAGACCCTTATGGGTAGTCATGATAGTTAATAACCACCCACACCATTAATAATAACTAATAATCTACCTATCGGATCATCACTATTACAATCTACTGTAGGAAACCCTATTTCCTTTGCCGCTGTTTGATGAAATGACTGTAAAATACTCCCAGGAGTCTCTTTTATGTTGATAGGTCCATGTAGTCCTCGTAAAGCTATAAAACATATGAATTCACAAATATGACTGAAACAGACTTGTTTACAATTATAAACCAATTGTATTGATATTTTCAAGTTTTTAGTGATTGATAAAACCATACAAGCAGTATGTAGAAAGGATATTTTTTTACAAAGACTCATTTTGCCAATAACGATTTCACATTCTATTTACTTAAAAAAACTCACCAAAGATAAAAGGTGTTATCCCCTTACTCAAGATGTTCATTTAACATTTAATCAAAATAGCTACAGTATGAAAATTATTGAAAATAAAAAAAAACATTATAGGATTATTTTTTTTCCAGAGGTAATTGATATGTACACCGGGGCGATTAACTCACAAAGGAGGGACGAAAGATATCAAAGGGACAGTCAAACTCATAAATCTAATACAAACTGACAACGCCATGGCTAAAAATGAAAAGTCCGAAGGACTTCTGTTTAACGTTTGTGAATAAAAGTCCCGGTTTACACATCAATAACCTCTAGAAAAAAATGGGTTTAATCCTTATAATTCTTATGCTAAGAATTCGCGATTTTCAATTTACATATGTTTGTGTAAACGCTACTATAATAACCATCAAATGCACAAATGAGAAAAATGTCATAACTAAGGAGTTGGCCGCCATATTGACTTTGCAAAATCCATAAATGTTCAAAAACTGCAACGGAATCTAAATAAAATTAGCACCTACCTCAACAAAATTATTTAATTGAATTATTATCCGAACTTGAAGCGTTCAAGTAACCAGATAATCTTTCCAATGAAAATTTCATTCGAATGACGTCGTGTTTTGTTATGACGTAAATTTGCCAAATCATTCATCACATTTTGCAGAATTCTATCTTAATTTTACACATTTTCCAAGATCTAGTGCATTTTTTTTTCTTATATATGCAATAGAATAGATACACTTGTTATGCATTTATATTTAAATCTTAATTTGCTGAAAATCCCTGGATTCCTGCAAGCTTGTGTATCGCGCATGAACAGATTACGAAAGTAGTTTCGGAAACATGGTTTATCCAATTGTAAACTAAGAGAAAAATTCTAAGTGACCAATCCAATTTAAGTATTTACAGATATGCAAGTCATATAAAAATTATTGAATTATAAATATAGGTTTTAAAAGTGTAAGTCCAATTTGGCTAAGGCCTCTTTGCTTTGTACATACCAACCTTAGGTTGGCATTGTTTTTTTACTTTATTTACAACAATAAGGAGATGTGGAATGATTGACAAAGATACAAATGACCACAATTCTCAAAATCTAACAAAACAACTTGTAAATTAATTTATGTTGACAGCAATGCAGAAGAGGGACGAAAGATACAAGAGGGACAGTCTAACTCATAAATCGAAAATAAACTGACAAAGCCTGGCTAAAAATGAAAAAGATAAACAGACAAACAACAGAACATTTGACACAACATAGAAAACTAAATTTTTATGAAATCATGATGTTCCTCTTTAAGTTGGATATACACACATATATATATCTATATCATTGAGTGTTAAACGGAGAAGCATTGAACATGTTGAAATAGCAGATCGAATCACAATTCAGATAGTAATACACCATTTAATCATAATTAGTTCTTAGTGTGTAATGTCCTTTTGTTCGTATAATTTGTAAGTACAGATTTTTGTTAATTTAGTAGCTTTGAAATATTACAAATGTTAATTCTTTCAAATACAAAATAACAGATCATTTATTGAAATTTACCTAGCTGTATAAATTCGGTAAGTTTAATACTACAAAACTATTCTTTAAGAATAAAAGTATATCATACTTGAGTCTCCGTAAGATGTATCTGTAGCATTTTCGAGTTTTCTGAAGAAGGGCAGAACATCGTCGTATCCCCAACTGACTGCCCCTTCGTGTTCCCATTGATCATAGTTGTTACGACTGCCTCTTACAATATTTTGTGCATTGATCGATGATGAACCTCCAAGCACTTTGCCTTGTGCTATGTAAGCCCTCTATATTAATACAAAAATTTAGTAAAATTAAGATGTGCATCTAAAGAAAAATAAGAAGTTAGCAATATCCTTTAACTCTACTTTCCGCTATATAGATGATGTTCTTTCACTAAATAATTCAAAATTGGGGACTATGTGGAAAGCATTTATCCCATCGAACTAGAGATAGAGGATACTACAGATACAGTTCAGTCGGCCTCATATCTTGACTTACATCTAGAAATTGACAATGAGGGTCGGTTGAAAATAAAACTTCACGACAAAACAGATGATTTCAGATTTCCAATTGTGAACTTTCAATTTTTAAGTAGCAACATTCCAGCAGCACCTGTATACGGGGTATATATCTCCCAATTGATACGATAGTCCCGTGCTTGCATTTCCTATCATGATATGCTTGTTAGAGGGTTGCTGCTCACAAGGAAGCTTTTAAACCAAGAGTTCCAAATGGTGAAGTTGAAATCATCCCTTCGTAAATTTTACGGACGCCATCACGAGTTGGTTGACCGTTATGAAATAACCGTTTCACAAATGATATCGGATATGTTCCTTACGTCGTAACTACAATCTCCTTCCCTTTCTTGAATGTGACCTACCGAATTAGACTATTTACCGGATTTGTTATCACATAAGCAACACGACGGGTGCCACATGTGAAGCAGGATCTGCTTACTCTTCACTTCAGTTATTGTACTATGAACAACAAAGTTATTTAATTTGTAATAAATATTTCCTATCTTCATTACTGTATATACCTAGCAACAAAATTATTCATTAACCTCTGTGTTTATTATTGCGTGTGGGGGCATTGTTTTCAAGTTATGGTTGATTGAAATTGTTTAACATATCACACCTTATTTCATTAAATTTGTATTTACATTGTCATGATTGTGTCATAAGTCAAATGTAAAAGTTCAGTGTATTATCACTTGTTGATGTTATGCTAGTAATTTATGGGAGCCTTTACGGTTTGCTGGTTGGTGTGAGACAGTACATTGGCCTTTATTTTTTTTTTTTTATAAATTTGACTTGGATTGAAAGTTGTCTCATTGGCACTCATTCCAATTCATCTGATATCTTATTTAAGCATGTTTACATGTCTTACAACAAACATAAAACACCGCAATTAAACAAGGATTCTCTGTTATGGGTGTATAACAATATATGCATTCGTGGCATTCATAATTGAAATTTAAAATCCACACTTAGTCGCATTATCGGATGCTACTATAGATGGAAAGATGGATTGTGATTTTGACAAATCGAACATACAAATATGAACAACTGGTATGAAATTTGTCACCAAAGCGAAATGGTATACGATTTTTTCAGCAAAACCACATGTTTGACTTGAAATACTTAGCATAAACTGTTTGATTCAGTCTATTGCACCATTTTAATATATATGTTTCTTATTCTATTAAACAAACGTTTAACCAATGTCGATTCTTAACCGTTTTAACCTGACTCATATGTTATTTATTTTTATATTGACATTTTACATCGTTCGCGACAATAGTTCTGTAAACATGTCAATCGCTCACCTGCAAAAAAAGACATCATTATGTAACTTTATTCAAAAAAATTATTGATATAATAAAGATATAACCTCATTTTCATAAGCAAAATGGGAGTACTTTTGTTGAACAGAATGATATCCCCAATCTTTCTCTGAACCTATAAGAGAACCCCACAGAGACGGTATTTGGGTTACGTCATCCGGTTCCAAATCTGACATTCCAGCTTCCAACAAAAGAACTGAAGTGTCATAATCTTCCGATAATCGAGTGGCAACAACACTACCTGCAGAACCAGCTCCTACTACAAAATATAATAAACAACATATATAGTTTACATATTCACACAAAGTTAACCTATTCTTACAGCGTTAACCTATTCGTACAGAGTTTACCTGTTCGTACAGAGTTTACCAATTCATACAAACCTTTACGTTTAGAGTGTACCTATTCGTACAAAGTTTGCTCTTCTTACAAAGTTTACCTATTCGTACAGATGTATGTAGGCAATAGCTGTTTAGTAAGTTTACTTGATAAGTTGTCGTGTTTTAAAACTGCTTTAAATGGTCTAAGGACCCAAATCAAAGTAGTGTTCAAGCACATTTTGACTTTGGATTGTCCCATTTATGATGACGGCTGAAGATTTAACTTAAGATAGGTTTGCTACTGGAGTGAACTTCGAAACCAAGCTATCTTGCACCTTGAAAATTAAATTGAAACAGACGCATTCAGCTATTAACTTTTTGTTATGTCAATTGGTCGACTGGTACTGGCTTGGAAGGCCGAGTACTCGAGTACAGTTTGTTGTACATGTTAAAGAGGCTCGCGTGTATAAGATTTTCAGAAAAAAAAATAAACATTTATTTTTCATTACAAATTTTATCAATTACCTTGAGTAGTTCTTACTTTATCATATGGTACAAAAATCATTAAAAAAAAGTCGATTCGTGTTGGCCCCAAGTGACTTTTAAAATGTAGATACCATTAAAAAAGCTCCAAATTATCTCACCTTGGTGCAAAAATGCTATTTTTTGCATTAAAATTGAAATATCTTTTTTAACTCATCGGTGACCTATTTTTTTTTATTGTTGTTTACGAATAAGCAGTACATAAACTATATAATTGTAAAATTTAAGCGATTTCCGTAATTAAGTTCTTTTTTTTATTTCGATATTACCGCTATTTCTCTTATTAGTTCAACAGAAAAAAATAACATTATCAAAAATGTATGCTTCTTTCGAAGGCAGATTGTGAGCGCAAATGAACGGTGACCTATGTTTTTTTTTTATTTCATTTCTCTATTAAGTATAAGATAAAGTTCATTTACAAAAAAATATAGCGAAATCCTATGTTAAATAAAAAAATCATTTAGACCCGCGAACCCCCTAAAGATATTTCTCTTCACATTTCCACTCACTTAAGTTCCATTGAAGTATTTCCTTTTCATAATACTAAATAAAATCAATAAACCACATACATATATTTATCTGAGGATACTATTCGTTATAGTAGTACCGGCAACGTCCAATTTTTTAAGGTGCACTACTTGTAACAAAAAAATAGAAAGTCTAACAGTTTTTCATCCGAAATCGTTGACCAGATCACATTTCTTAACCAGAACAAAATTATATTGACATGTGGTGAACTCTACGCAACTGATTAGAGACATTTCTAACGGTGTTTGTACACAGAACAACACTTTCATGGATTGATAATTAACTCATCACAAGCCGTACTTACCTTTGTTTATTAATCAAGACTTCTATGTACACGTGATTGGTATGAGATGGACACTTCAATTAATTGAATTGCTCTTCATTGGAAACTTAACTATTTTGAAACATGTTTAATTTACAGTTTATAGATATGCAAAAGTATGAGAACGACATTTTCAAACCCAAAAGTCGAAAATAGACTGACAACGTCATGGCTACAAAAAATCAGACAACTGATAGTGCAGAAAAACAAAACACAGAAAAAATAAGACCGAGCAACACGAAAAAGCACTTGTAATTTGAAGTCCAATATTGTTGTTTACAAATTAATGGACAAGTCGTATTTAAAAAAAAAAACTCATCAGAAACAGATGATACATATATTGTCTACTGAGTCGGACTTTATATGCAAATATTTTTAATTTTATTGGAATTTGGTTCATGAACACGTACACAAATAATGATTGCTATAATATAGGTTATTTGTGGAAACGGCGGTCGGTAATTCATTGTTTAATTGACACTAAAAAAAGACACCAAAGGATCAAGCTATGTTTGAGGTACGTTTGTCTTTCGTTTATATGTTTAAAGATCAAACAGCCTATTGTTTATGTGCATCAACTAACTCAACTTGGTAGTGACATTATAGCTCTATGACGCTGTTTCTAGCTATGAAAAAAACGTCAAATTATAACCTCCTATTTCCAACATGGTGTACGCTGTAAAAAAATACGTCTCCCAAGTAAAACGGAATTAAGCGTCGAGCTGATATCTTGTAGGAATTTAACACAAATGGACACAAAAGATACTGCACTATATTTGACCTTCGTTCTAATAAAAACAATAAAGTATACCTTTTGATCTTAACTTTTTTTGCGCCGATCTGCATTTCATTTTTTTTTTATTCTTTCACATGCGTATATTTTGTCTTGTATTTCCGCCAATATGCATTTCATTTTTTTTTATTCTTTCATTTTGTCTTTCATTTGCACCGATTGTGTACAGGTTACCGGGGTTATTAGATAGGTGAAAGTTATTTTTGTGTCCAATTGATATACATGGGAAAATTAAACATGTTTTCTGGTCTGTGCGGCCATTCGTTCGTTCGTCCGTCTGTCCTGCTTCAGGTTAAAGTTTTTGGTCAAGGTAGTTTTTGATGAAGTTGAAGTCCTATCAACTTTAAACTTAATACACATGTTTCCTATGATTTGATCCTTCAAATTTTAATGTCAAATTTGAACAAATTGAGTATTCAGAAGGTCAGGCCGATAAAAAATTATTCCTAAAAGTTTTGACATACTGGCAACGTATGCATGTAACTAATGTCTATATGATTCTCGTAAAATAATGTCCGATCTTGCAATTTTAAAAAGTTAAATTTATTTATACTGCTTATTTGACAAACTCTTATAATTATGACAAAGGGTCATTGTCGTTTGTCATTTGTTTCATTTCAATTTGTCTTAAGAAGAAATGATAAACATTTCGCCTGATTTCACTGAAGCTTACAACTAATTTCCAACTGTATGTAGAAGAGGGACGAAAAAAATCAAAGGGACAGTCAAACTCATCAATCTAAAACAAACTGACAACGCCATGGCTAACAATGAAAAGAACAAACAAACAAGAGCACACACGACACAACATAGAAAACTAAAGAATAAACAACACGAACCCCACCAAAAAACTAGGGGTGATCTCAGGTGCTCCGGAAGGGTAAGCAGATCCTGCTCCACATGTGGCACCCGTCGTGTTGCTTATGTGATAACAAATCCGGTAAATAGTCTAATTCGGTAGGTCACATTCATGAAAGGGAAGGGGATTGTAGTTACGACGTAAGGAACATATCCAATATCATTTGTGAAACGGTTATTCCATAACGGTCAACCAACTCGTGATGGCGTCCGTAAAATTTACGAAGGGATGATTTCAACTTCACCATTTGGAACTCTTGGTTTAATAGCTTCCTTGTGAAATCATCTCTTTTAGATCATCACTTTAGTTAGTTGCTTGCTTTGTTGGTATATTTTGTTAATGTCCAATTGAATAATCATATATACAAGTTTACATACCTATATATGAAGAAGCTAATCTTAATTACAAAGCTTGCATAAACATTTATACAAACAAAGCAAGGAAGCCAACCAATGTTTTACCCTACATGCATTAGGAAATTAGCTGTAAGGCAAAACATATAAAATAGTTGTAAATTTAACTTATGACAAACACAATTGCTCCAAGAATAATATCCAACATAAAATCTTTCCCTTTTATTTAGCTAAAACTATGACTGGAAAGTTTGAAAACAAATTTCGATTTTCAATTCCGGCAACAACCTTGTCTTAATTCTTTTTTAATTTACAAAATTAGGAATTCAGATTTATAATATTTTATCCTGTTGTAAAAATCTAACTTTGTAGTTTTCAACAGAAAATGATATCTAAAAATAATTTTTGAATTAAAAACTTTTTGTGTTTTATATTTACTGTCTCGTTTATTCAAAACGTCGTCATGTGAGGTAGTAATAACACGGATTGTATTTCATGATAGATGTATAACGTTTTAGAATCAAAAACTTTATATTATACCTATAATTTTAATTTCCGTATATCTTAAATATTCAGAAATAATGACTTCACAAACTAGATGGGATAATTTCTAATACGTTCGTCTTAGTGGGAAAATATGATGGTACACAGAAGTCCGTCCATGCTTTTGTGTGTCCGTCTGTCAACAGTAGCAAATGAGTTTGTTACGGCAAACTTCTGAAATTGACGCGAAAAAAACACACACATATAGTCTGATATAGTCAAATACTCTGTAGTTAGCCAGTGCCATCTTTCATTTATTTTCAATAATTTTGCTAATGAGGGACAGAGGACAAAATCAGACTTTCCCAAGAAAAGCTGCGAGAAGGTTATTACAAGCAATTTTCCATTCCGACGGATGGGGTTTCTGAAGGTTAATATTGTGTGGCAACAACATCATAAGATCTAATAATGACACATGCATTTAACTCTTGTATTACCGGATAATAAAGTAGGTGATTATAGTTGTTATTCTTGGAGATTTAAATGTGGGTTTCAAACGTCCAATTTGCGTTTTTTTTTTCAAATAGTGCGCCAGCAAGGGAAGTTTGTACTATGACGTCAGATGCGTTGTTCTGAAGAAAGTCAACTCTTTTCTTCAAAACGAACAAGAAAAAACATGAAAATTGCTCATAACTTTTTTGAAAGGTCGGTGACATACTCTTTTTTTGGCTTTATTTTGAAGAGTTCACGTGGCACTTTCCTTCTTGAAATTATTATAAAGAAATCACTGGTAGGTATATTTTGATACTGGAAACGTTTTTCATTTTTACGTTTTATTTTTGGCGGGAATGAAATAAATCATATTTTAAAAGATCAAAACAATATGAGGCTTAAACTCTTGAACATGTATTTGATAGATACAAATCAACTGTTTAATGTGAAACAAGAATTATGCTTGTAAGTTTGATATAAAGGATGTTTTGTAGAGTTTATATAACAAGCAAATATTATGTCAATATTCGAGAAAACACGAAACTGAGGTTGCTATAGCGACAAAACTAAGTCGGTGACCCCGAATTTTTTTCATCATTTTTTGTTCTTCAAATCATGAAATACCTTCACACAAAATTTTAAGGAAAAATCACTGGTAGAAATAAATAGGCTGTTTGGTCTTTAAGAAAGGTAATAAAAAAAAAACACCACTGCATCCGACCTAAAATCTAAACTTTTTGGTTCTCGAGTATTATGACCGAGTATCCGAGAATTAGATCTTTTAACATCCCTATTAATTACTAATGGTTACATTGGTTGTGAAATAATTTTAACATTGCCACATAAACATAAATACACTATGCGTATTTTCATGTAAACTCTTTGTTAATTCATCATGCAATAATATACATTCTTTTTGATATGAAATCTTATCGTATTGAAGCTTTTAAACTTTCATCATGCACAAAACTGACCATATTTAATGGGGAAAAAAAGAACGCAATCTTCAACAAATATCTTTGTACGATCACAAACCTAAGTTATCTGTCAAAACTACAAAGTTAAAAACTTACCGACGATGTAATCATACATTTCGTTGAAGGGTTTCTCATAAACTCCTGGAGGATCTGATTTCCGTTCTGGAAGAACCATCGCAAGAAAGTATACAAGCGATGCAATTGCTGATTTACGCACAATCACTTCTGCGAAAAACATTTTCTGTTGACCAACTAATTGGTGATAAATATCTACAAAAAGATTCAAAACAATCCAATTGAATTCAACTATCTTGATTTTATGTAAGTCTGGAAAGGAATATATCATATCAACAAGGAACTGAAAAGGAATTTGATGTTTTAACAATTTGTACAAGAAGAAGTAATTTCTATAACACGTATATATGCATGTAGTTTAAAGGTATCAAATTTTATTTGCAATTATGATTTATCAATTAAAAAAATTTATGATTTATCTGAGCATGTCATTGAGAAACATTAAAACCATGTCTTATTTTAATCAATGTAATCCCTAAAAGTCATGACTTGTTTACTTTAAGAAATACAAATTTTCTTAAGATTTTATTTGTATATTGAATTTCGAAAAGTGTTTAACTAACGTAAAATTTATACTGTAATCGGTTATGAATCTTATAAATCTTATAAATCTGGTTTTGACATAACATTCCTAACTTCATTTTTAAAAATGTTTTATCAAAATGCCTAATCTCCATTAAAAAAGAAAAATAATTTAACATAAAAGAAAAATGAACGTCACCCTAAAATTTTACCTTTTCAGAAGCTCTTATCAAATGATAATGTAACAATACAACAAAATATAAAGGTATGCATCATCTAACTTACCAGGTTTTACACCTAATGATAATCTGTGATGAAAGAAAATACATGATTATGTGTTACGGTTAATTTCTTCGATAAGTATTTGTAAATGTCATAGCATGTTAGATTATAAAAAAAATATTGAACTCCGAGGAATATTCAAAACATAATGTCCCGATTCAGAGAGCAAAATCAAATAGTCAACACATCAAACGAATGGACAACAACTGTCATATTCCTGTATTGTTCAAACATGTTCTTTTTTTCAGAAAGTGGGAAAGGGATGGGGGAAGGGGGGGGGGGGTAAACTGGTTCTATAGCTCGCTAAACCTTCCACCTGTACGGCAGTCGTTTACATTTAATTATATCTACAGCGATGTGTAAAACAAACCACAGACATAATAGGGGAAATTGTCAAAATAGGGGAAAAGCAGTAAACGTTTTGTAAATGTTCTAATCACTGTAAAAACAAACAAATATATAAACAAACATTTCAATGGCTCAATACCACAATGACGGGATTTATAAGTACATATCTAGAGCCAAGTCACATACAAGAAAGAAACACAAAAAGCCACTCACACAATTTAATCATATTAATAAAAATGAACAACAAGAATACAAAAAATATCATACAACACAAATTATTTCTTTTTAGATATACTTGAGAGTTATATTGAATTCAGTATGTCTGTATTTCGTATCACCAATTGTCTTTATAAAGAGTCCAACTTTTCAGAAAATGGCAGGTGCAAATGGGGTTTCTGAAAACACTATTTACATATATATCTGGAAGACATATTAGTTATAGCTACAAATGTCTAAATTTTGCTCATTACCTCAATGTATGTAAATTTTGGTAAACGTCAAGAATTTTGTCAATGAAACTGAAAAAGTACGTAGGCAATTGTAAACGATTATCAAATTTTCAAAAAATTTCTGATTAATTGAATCATCGTTGATTAATCAACATGATACTAAGGATTTTGAAAGGAAAACATAAAAAAACCAATTCTCTGTACAGCAATGTGTTCTATTCGACAACACAAATAACTGTAGTCTCAGGACTGAATGTTTTTGGTGCAAAAACGAATGATGTTCTATATTATTTCTAGAATAACGTTCTGCACTTTAATTTCCTTGTAATGCTCAAAATATCTTTTTTAACTTGTTCAAACATGACCGAGATACACTGGGATACACAAGTTTATACACCAATAACCTCTAAAAATGTTTTTCAGCTTTTTAATGCTTAAACCTTCATGAGCAATTTTCAATTAACTTTATAGTATATTGGCTACTAGTTCCGATTAAATGCACAATTGACATTTTGAAACTAAGACGTAGGCCACCATATTGACTTTATTCGTTATGAAAAAGTTTCTTAAATGAAATAACACCTACATTTACCGCACAAATTTAACTTCAACAAATCAGATATTATTGAATTTGAGGCGTACAAGAAACGAAATAATCTTAAGTTTTAATTCATATGATCTCAAGTTTCCCCTGAAGATAATGCGCCAAGCTGATTCATGATGTTTTCTAGGAATTTCATTTTATTGTAAAATTATACATTTTCCAAGATTTAATGCATTAATTAATGTCTTTTCATTAATCATTCATGTCATTAGAATAAACTAAGTTATGTTTTTGATTTTTTCAATCTCAATTTGTTCGAACCCCTTGATCCATGCGTCTGAACCGTGCATGAATAGACCACATTTAAGGTTACGAAAATAGTTCGGCAACATTGTTTATCGACGTGTAAACCGAACAAAAATGACAACATACGAATCCCATTGGGAGATCAGACCCCCTTTTGAGAGAAACATTTGGTTGATTATATAGGAAATCACTGAAACATGACTGGAGCCCACTTTCTTTGGCCTGTCAGCAGGCACCCTTATGAATAGTTGTGGATTCGCCACTGAATCCAATTCAAGTGTTTGTAGATATGCAAATCGAAAGAATTATATATTTATATAAATATATAACAATATATCAGTGAGAGTACTAAAAGTCAAACTAAACTTCTGTAATATTCAACAATATACCAATGAGCGAATTGCGGTATTTTGCATTTAAATCAATACACGATATAGATACATATCATTTAAAAAATATTATTAAATTATGAACGCAGCACTTTGCAATAACAAATCGTACAAAATCAGATAGAAGGGCCAAAGGCAATAACTACTGACCCTTTCAATCATTCACTTTTCATAACTTAACTCCAAGTTATGTCTGTATTATTTGACATATAGACGCAAACCGGAATTGATGCAAACTTTTCGTCTTGGATAATGTTCACGATATTTGGCGGACCTTTATCATCAAATATCATGAACGAAGTGGTGACTATTATGTCCAACTACAAGTTTTTGTTGCTGAATTCTGTTTTAGGGTTTCTGGTTTTTAGAATAGCCCTGATCGCAATGTATATCAATATTTAGTGTGTAATCATATAATTTTAATATTAGTAAAAGGGGATGTTTCATATCTGTATTTTTTTTATTTTCAATTATCCTCTTTTCTTTATATTTTAGTACCCCATTATTCTTTATTCTTCATATTTTTTATCATTATTCTGCATTTTTTGCCCTCTATTCTCTATTCTTTAAAACTCATTCAGGCCCTCATCAGGGGAAACTATTTTGTCTTCAATACACCTCATCGTTTTATCCGCCATTGTTGCACATCACAAAAGTTCCCGTAAAATGTTGACGTCGTAATAGAAAATATATGACGGCACAATGGAAAAGTGATTGTTGTATGACGTCTAAAGTTCATGCGGGACATTATCGGACCAAGCAGGAATAGCCAATATGTTTATATAAACGGAGGGGCAAACTGTTAAAGTTTCTAACAAATCGAAGATGAAATGTTCCAGGGAAATATCTGTATTCATACCTAGTCTAAATATTCGCAACATGTTATCGCCATTAAAAAATCAGATGGGTCTCTGGTAGTATTTTGCGATATATTTTGATAATTGTTTTTATATCAAACTGAAAATTTTAGTCTTTAGTACATGTATATACTTTGTATCGGAGACAAAAATATAGGGAAATGACCTTTTTTTAAACTTTTTCATATTATTTTCAAATATATAACTAGAGTGTTAGTTTGTATTTTGAAATATCATGTTGTAAAAGTAAAACTACGATTGCATTTTATCTTTCTTTAAAAAAATCAATTTTTTATTAATTTTAACTAAGGAAGTTGAATATCGACACATCTTCCAGCACCTAATTGAATATTTGTTAACACCTAGTTGAATATTTATTCTAGCACCTAGTTGAATATTCTAACTTTAAACTTACTTGTTCTTTAAGTAACGCTCAGTCTTACAAATCTTTCGGTTCGTTTAAACTTGCTCGAAGAAAATGTAGCTTTTTTATTTCATTGGTCAACGAAGATAATATGAGTCTTTTAAAATTAAAAAGACCTTTTATTTGACAGTATTTTTAGCAGAGTAAGCATGAAACGTGACACTGATGATTATGAAAGTATTGATAATAAAAGTAATATTGTTTCGATAGCAATCACTTAATATGTACTACATAAAATGTATATATGTGTAGCACCTGGCTTATCTTAAAAAAAATTCTATGGTCTTATTAAATGTTTAAACTGTTGATCTCCATTATCCATCATTATTCTAAATGTCAATATGTATGCCTCGTTGAAAGATGCAGAAAGCGAAAATTAACTAAGTATTTTTCAAATAAAAAAAATACATAATATTTATCTTGCTATACATATATATCTATTCTGACGCCCAACACGCGAAACAAGTAATGCGTTTTTTTAATTTGATAGATATTTTTTGTGTTTTTGTATATGTTTGTCTTTCTTGAGATTGTAACACAGTGATGACTGCTGTAACCTTAATTTGACAATTTTACTGATTATGTCTGTTTTGTTCACGCATCGTTGTAAAAACAACAGAATTTGATGTGACTATCATAAAAGTGAGAAGTTTAGCGCTTGAAAACCAGGTTCAATCCACCATTTTCTACATTTACCAAGTAAGGAATATGACAGTTGTTGTGTATTCGTGTGATGTGTTTTATCCTTTGATTTTGCCATTTGATTATGGACTCTCTTTTGGAATTTTCCTCGGAGTTCAGTATTTTTGTGATTTTACTTGGATACATTTTCATTTAATACTGTTAAAGACATTGAAAAGTCACGGAAATGTAAAACACTTATCTATTTAAAATTAGATTTCCTTCCTGTGCAACTATATTTGAAAAAATAAAATATCCTATTTTAAATAAACTTATTCATATGTTCATTTATATTATATGAAATAAACTACAAGATTGAAACCCATTTGTAGCCGACATGTTTTGTCGATGTGTCAATGGCATTCACACATAACAGATTTCAATGCGGGGTTCGATTCTCCGTGAAGGCATATGCAAATTACAAAAAGTAAAATCTAAGTTTTAAAATCAGATCTATAAGTGAACAGAAATTAGTAAATAAGCCAATTCAAACTTAATGAAATTAGGCACACAGAGGAATCCAACTCTATTATTAGGTGAGTCCATTTCAGCATCGAATAAAGAAAGCATAAATTCTACAAAAAGAAACCACAGTAAATGACTAGGCTGACGTCACGGTAATGGTCTCAATGAAAATAGTTGTGTACGTGTAGAAAAGCCAATCAGACCTTCGCAGTATTTACTTTACAAATGTGTAGACTTGTTGAATGTAAACTGTTGAAGCATTTAAATACGGTTCGATCAATCTGTGCAATTTACTACTCGATATTGTACTCTTTATGCCTTGTAAGGAAAACAAATCTAATATAGAAAATACTTGGATATTGGGTATCTATTCTTGACTCAAAATCAGTGCCTACGTCGAAAAAAAGAGACAAAAAGCAAAGGAGCAGCGCTTTTATTGTTGTTCTTCATCTCAAAGACCTTCAAAAATGAGAAAAAACCCTCTCACCTCACTACAAATTTAAGGCGGCCCCTAGCATCAGTTTCAAAATCATAAAGCTAATTTGTAAACATCACTGGTCCGTGAATGGCAGAAATAAAAATAAGATAGTAGATACGTTGACTATACAACCCAACATATCTTTTCGAATACATACAAACTTAGACTATTTCATCTTGAAATAGTATTAAAACATTTGACTTGTCTATGATTTACAAAAGAATTCCCCTTTTCAAACTATAAGATAAATTGAATGAGTTGTCCTTGCTTTGTTTCATAAAAAAAGAATGACCAACGTAAATACAAATATCTTGTCTTAGGGAGCGATAGATCCTACTATATGATTCGAACAAAAAATTCTCTGAAACTGACATTATCAGGATGCTTGATTTCTTGATTGACAACACACTTATTATTTTGATGTGCGTTTCGGGGACGTGTTTAAAAAAAAACAATCGGCATTCCCACGGGAACCAACTTTGTCCCTTTTCTTGACGACTTGTTCCTTTATTCATAAAAGGCTAAATTCATACAGGAACTTCTTAGGAAGAATGAAAGGAAAAAATACAATCAGTATCCTTTCACTTCACTCTCCGCTACATGATGTTCTGTCACTAAATAATTCAAAAGGAGTAGGTCCGGTAGGGGCCGATTTTTGGCCTCAAATTTCATGTTCATTTAACGAAATATTTTGGACACTTTTTAAACACTTGAGTACCATTCCACCTAAGATTCATGAAAAGGGTGATTCACTGGTAATTGCAAAATTAGATTGTATGGGGTTCTATTGTTTCCTTTCAGTTAATAAGTGAAAAAAATGAAAAAATATCACTGTTTTGCTATTCGGTTGCTATGGTAACCGTGCTGTCATAAAGTACCTAGTTATTTCGCCCTAAAACCTGAAATTTTGCATATTTTCTTGATCTTTTCACCCTAATTTCAAAGTAACTTGAAATATATAACAATATAATGTTGAAGTTGAAGACATGTTCTTAATATGTAAGTATATGAGGAGAGGGAAACATTTCTTAAAATTATGTTTCCATGGCAACCAAATTACCAAATTTTGCATCCAGAAGAAAAATTGAAAATAATCGATTTTCAATATCAATTATCTCCCATGAACAGACTGATATTTAAAATCTGTTTAGAAGCATTTGCTCATTAGACCCAAAAATAAACATTTGTAGCCTCCTTTAGATTTTTTGTAAAAAAACATTTTTTACCCCCCCATTTCATGATTTTTGTGAATTTTTGAATTTTATTGAATTCTGTTTTAGACAGCCTTTTCCATTGTTTCTTTTACATATATTGATCTATAATATTTTTTTATGTATATTTAATTATAGTATGCTTGTCATAGTTCTATATTGACCTTAAGAATAAATATTGCCCATGGTTGCTGTGGAAAACAAATGATATTGTTACATTTTAGAAAAAGTCTTATTTTACATTTTTAGGATTACCAAGAGTTGTATGTATGGATATAGTGATAACTATAACATTTAGTTGTAAATTGGCAATTTGTTATTATACTGCAACACTCCTAGAAACCAGATCTTGAAACTGGCTGGTATTTTAAGAACCTCAGATGCCATTGCAACCTACAGACCAAACTACATGTATGACTCTTAAAAATATTGTCAAAATTTAATAAAAATTGACATTTCAGAGCTCATTACTCCAAATCAGTTCATCCAATTGATCTGAAAATCAGAGAGTATATAGATCTTGGTAGTTCTCCCATTCAAACTATTTATCTATCGACTATTACTGTCAAGATCAATGCAAAAAATTACTCATATCAAATATATCATAGCCCCATGCACAAACCAACATAAACCATTTGTTGTTCTGAAAACAAATTGACTAGCAAATAGCTAAAGATCTCCTTCTTATAATATTACTTCATAACTCTTTTCCTTGAGTTTTCAGTGTCTATTGTTTATATTTTATATAAACAGCAGGGCTTTGGGCAAAATCCTTCCATTGCATGAACAACAACAAACATTTTAGCACGGGTTTAAATCACAGGGTTGACATGTACACTACTAAATTCAATCATTGTCACATCGTTCCCGATTGTAGTATTTACATCAGTTTGACTTTCTCAGATGACAATACGAATAATAAAAATCTTGACTTAAGATAAGGCATATAGATACAGTTTTCAATTTGTTAGCTGGAATGACGTAAAACAGCGAATCAAAAAATTCAACTTTGTTTATAACTTATATACAACCATACTGTTGATTAAAAAATACTCCATTCCAGATCCTTTTGTTTTCCCAAAAAATTACATAACCAATAATTGATAAGTTCCAGGTCACTGGGTTCAAGCAAAAAGATTTTTAAAGCAGAGAAAAACTGTGCATCTTATAATCGGCATGACTTTATCAGATGACAATGCATGTACTAATACTAAAATAAGGCTTACGCATAGTTATATACTTTAATTCAGTCACAGACCCGCGATATCACGGGTGTGTTCTAGTGATAATTGAAAAACATACAAAAAAAACAAAACTTAACATTGACCAATGAATCATGAAAATGAGGTCAAGAGCAGATCAAACTACCTGGTAGGTATATTTTTATGGTTTTGTTGAAACATGAAAATGTTGTCAAGGAAAAGGGACACCTGACAGAAGGAAACTTCTTAGCATAAGGTATCTGCATAAAAGGTTTGAAGCATCCATGTCTTCTCCCCTCTAAAATATAAAGCTTTATACAAATAGTTTACACTTCTGCAGCCAGATAGTAATCAGTAAATCTGCAAGTCTCCCATATCATGCATATATAGAGGTCTATTTTCACAGGCAATACAAAAATCAGTTAGCATTATTTTCTTTATAATTCTATAAAATTTTTGTTTTTACAAATAGTCAATCAAGTCTTTTCCTTTAAAGATGCAGACACACACAAGCCAATTCAGTCCCTTCTAAACAAACCACTTGAAGGATTAGGGCAAACAATTGTATGGTCCAGTCCTTAATGTCAGATCAACACTTCTTCAGGCTATAATTCATCCAAAAGGGTAGTATGTCCACTGTCTTATTGATATCTTATAAAATGCTGATTCCAAGACATTATATGTGACTGTGATAGCTCTATGTCTGTTATGTAACTCAATATCATGAATATGTAGTTCCTCTAGAAAATCTACAAAACAGAAATGAAAATATTATAATACATGCAAATTATTAATGGTACATGTATGATCATGTTTAAAATAATTGTAAGAATAAAAATCATAGAAATCAAATGTCATACTTATAAACGTCTGTTTACTCAACAAGCATGTGACGTCAAAACTTGAAATCGTTAAATTTTGTTTAATTGCTTTGGGAGAGTCAGCACTTATAAATAGATTTGATAAATAGTAAACATATTTTTCTACATGTATATTTATCTGATCCAAGTTTTAAAAAAAAAGACTCTTTAAAGTGTTGTTGTAATATGTATTAGTATTTCCAGTTCTGCTAATTTTAAGTTTTTATTGATTGACAACCCTGTGTACCTGTGTACCGGGATACAGTGATTTTCACCATTTCATGAGACTCTTTCTAAAGTAACAAGCACATTGATTCACCTTATACATATACAATGTATGATATAGAGTTACAAATGCTATATATACATGTACAAAATGTACACATGTACATATTGGTCAAAGTTTCATATCAATGATATGAAATTGAACTTTTTCAGCCTAGTTGTAATCTAATGTACTTTTACATAATGTGTGTATAGAAATCAAAAGGATCAGTTCAGTTGAAAAAACAGCTTTAAAATATGAACAAGAGAAAAAAGTGGCACAATCTATTTGTTTTGACAACTAAGTTGTCTGATATAAGAATATCTTTAAAAAAAAATTTCTATTGGTTAATTACATGTACCTTGTATACAATGTATCACTTTCTTCATAATTTAATTTCTGCTCTAGTAACTTTAAATGACACTGGATGACTGGTAGAAGGTACCTTAAAAACAGATTAATAATAAATATTCATAAGATTTTTAAGTTAAACAAAAAAAATTAAATATACATGTAGAATATGGAGTTTATTATGGCTTTTATTATCACTGAACTAGTATATATATATTTGTTATGGGGACAGTTAAAGGACACCTCTGGGTGTGGAAATTTCTCACAGCATTGAAGACGTACGGGTGACCTTCTGTCTGTTCTATCATGTGTCTATGGTCGGGTTGATGTCTCTTTGACACATTCCCCATTTCCATTCTCAATTTTAACCTTCATACCTTTTCTCAAAACATATTTTTGTATATATATTAGCTTAACTAGGAATAGGAAAAAAAGAGAAATACAAATGCAATTCCAAGATTCCTAAAAGTGAGTCTGGCAACAGTAATTATAAAGAGTAATATAGAGTCAGTGATGTCCACTGTGATATATATAACAAATAAAAATACAGTAAAAAAATGTATGTATAATTTCAGTTGCTCACTCTGACATATTAAGAAAAATATAGTTTCACAATGCAAAGGCATCATGACATAGTAATCAAGACATTGAAGATTTATGAAAGTTTCATGCAAGTTGCATTCATAAATCCCCAATATGCAACTACATGTAAATGGCAAAAAAAATATATAACATAAAAGCACACAAATTACACACTTACATTGACATGATTGACTTATAAATCCTTTAAAAGTAGCCTTAAAAGTCTGTAATACATATAATTCAGTGCATGTGGTTGCCCTTTGTTTATGTACATGTACTAACTAAATGTTGTACATACAGTATATCTTGTATATATCATACCAGCATTTGTTTTCTATAGAAAAAAATGGATATAAATCAGACCGTTTAATAGTTTTCTGTTTGGAATGCTTTACATTTGTTATTACTGGGTTAACTTATTAAGATCTTACTATACAGTATCATGGATTAACTCATTGTTGAAGGATGTATAGTGTTAATGACAGTAACATAGAAAGTATGTGACTGTCAATTGATCTTTAGCATGTCTACCTGTTATCATGGTAATAAAGAATGCTTTCATTACTATCGGGTCGGTTCGCCCTAATAACATGTTCACCCTGGGTTCATTCGCCCTAATAACATGTTCACCTGGGTTCATTCGCCCTAATAACATGTTCACCCTGGGTTCATTCGCCCATAAAGTCTGTTCGCCCTACTCAAAAAAATAATATTGAGGGCATTGAAGTGGAATAAAGATATTTTTATTCTTTAAATTTATGAAAACCATGAAAACTGTAACATAGAAATATTTAAAAGTTGAAGGCTTGTTTTGGATCAATTATTGATCAATACCAAATTTAAAGCACAGAGAAGAAAATACGTCGAGGTAAACGCACCAGAGAGGAAAACCGCACATTGGGACAATTCGTGCCAACAGGCCTCAAGGAATGACATAACAAACCAGAAGAAAAATAATAAATTCATCTCGGCTATAAAAATATTAGGGTAATTTTTCAACAAAATAATTTAATTTCAACATATTCTGTTCACATAATAAACATGATTAACAAAGAAACTAGAAAACATATTGAAAAAAAAACCCAGGGCGAATGGACCCTGGGCGAACAGGTATCAGGGCGAACGTGAATCAGGGCGAACGACAATCATTCCAAATCTTCCTTAGTACAATGTATTTGGATATTTCAAATATTTAGTTCATTTAATATAAATAAAATTAAAATAAATAATTTAACTAAACAGGCTAGCTGTCATGACTACATGTCTAGCATTTCACTGGGACCAGCAACTTGAAAGCTATTGGTCACATACATGTACATGGAAATGGAACCCAGTAAACACTTGAACAAATACTAAACTGAGTCCCCCTTTCCAAAAAATAAAAATATCCTATTTTATGAATGTACTTTTATTCCACATTTAATGAAAAAAAAGTAATCATGTTGTTAAACCTACCAATATCAACTGGGAGAAGTATTTTGTATTACTTCAGGCTCCTTTGGCTATGAACAATGATGAAAAAGCCTCTGACTGTCTGTATTTTGTCTTCATCCTCATGTCAAGTTTCCATTTGTAACTTTTAATTACTCTGTTGAAACTCTATACCAAGTTTGTAACAGTGTGGTGTTTATACTCTGAGTGAAATATAAGTAGTAAACATCCATTCTCTGTGGGATAACACTATAAACAAGTCTGCTTTCTTCAGTTGTTAGTTGTAGTATTTTGTACGGAGCGATACTTTTCAGTCCAAAAGCTAATTCAAATGATATTTTACATCTCTGTGACACAAAATTAGCTTTAGTTGTGTCTGTAGAGTAACATTAGTAAAGAACACAACAAGAATTTTTTTGATGACAGCTGCATATTGTATGATAAACAACATCGTAAATTTGCCTCCACATGTTGTGAGGCAGAACCGGAAGTGATAAATTGTTTACAAGACACGATGCACTGAACAAAAGTCATCAGTAAAAATGATTTATCTATCCAATTTAACGCAATAAACAATGAATCTTTACTAAATTATCAATTTCTCAACACTGTTAATTGCAGTTTTATAAAAAATACAGAATACATTATGAAATATTTTTTTTACTTGCTTTGAAGTTCAACCAGAGTTGTCTTTCTTGGAATAGTATGAAAAAGCGGTTAATTTAAAATGAACATAACTTTTTATTGATAATAGCCTACAAATATAATTTTTTGATATGTTGTTTGGGAGATTCCATAGTTTCTGAAATGCTAAATGGTTTACTACAACTCGCCTGCTCACGGCAGATATATGTTATAGCATCCATCATATTTCCAATACTTATATAGTGAGAAAAACATGCCCATCTGAATTTTTATTAGGGTATAAATGACATTAATTGTAGGCATTAACAATTATGGTTGAAAATATGTTAATTTTTACTCAAAGTATGTCACATAACCAAATATCAAGCATATTGGTTGACTATTTTATTAATTGTGACTGTTTATTTAACGCATCATGTAAATGTAGCGGAATTTGATGAGACTGTTATTAAAGTGAGAGGGTTAGCGCTATAGAACCAGGTTTAATCCACCATTTTCTACATTTGAAAATGCCTGTACCAAGTCAGGAATATGACAGTTCTTGTCCATTCGTTTTTGATGCGTTTTGTTTTTTGATTTTGCCATGTGATTATGGACTTTTCAAATTGATTTTCCTCTGAGTTCAGTATTTTTGTGATTTTACTTTTTACATAGGGTAAATCACTTTTTTTTCATTTTGCATGATTCTTAGGTGGAGTGATACTTAAGTGTCTATTTCAATTGATTCAATTAGTTTGTGTAAAATATTTTAACTGATTTAGTCATTAAAAACGCTCCGATTCAAGCTTAAATATGAAAAATCTATCAAATATGCCAAAAAACGTCACTTTTCAGATGTTTTTTTGTCAAAAATGAAAGTGGCTGCATCCGTGTTCATCCACAACCTTTATATATGTTATGTATTATCATCAAATACAACTTACATTTCAATATTTTGAATAAACACAAATGCCACATTCGTGTTCATTCATAATATTGAAATTTAAGACGAAAACCTTCTAAAATTTAACTAAAATGCTAAAATTGTGACGATTTCAGTAATTAAGCATGACTTTATGATGCTAGTACCCAATATATGTGCATTGTATTGTCAAAAATAGCCCATATTGATGAAGCAGAAGCATTCTACTTTCCAGTAAAAAGCTAAAAGATTACAATTTCACAATTTCGTAAAACTGCTATATTTTGGGGCCAAAAAGGGGTCTTACTGAACCTACTCCTTTAGTGATTATGTTAGACGCATTTATTACATTGAACTTAAGATAGCGGATACAACAGACACAGTTAATTCTGCCTCATATCTTGACTTGCATCTAAAATTCGACAACAAGGGTTAGTTGAAAACAAAATTTGATGACTAGGAGATCATTTCAGCTTCCCAATTGTAAACTTCCCATTTTTATGTAGAAAAATAACAAGCAGCTCATTTTACGGAGTATATATCTCCCAGTTGCGACGATATTCCATGGCTTGTATGTCTCATCATGATTTTCGTGATAGAGAGTTCGTGTTTACAAGGAAGCTAATAAACCAAGAGTTCTAGGTGGTGAAATTGAAATCATCCCTTTGTTATTTTACCGAAGCAATCACCAGTATGTTGTCATTGTATTGACATATAAAAAATAAAGGATCTTATAAAGGTTTAATTGAATAGAAAACCGCCAGCAAAGACCTTATACAGATGAAGATAAATACTCAGTGTCAACTTAACAAACGTTTCAGTGATAGATTATATATGCTGACGATGTTATTTTATTTACCATTGCAGTTTTCCCTTTAATGTCTATGTATTATCATGTCACTTTTAAACGAGGCTCGGTATTTATAACACGGCTTTCAAATGTTTGGCTTTCAGTGTTCCTGATGAAGGTAGACCAGTTTGGCGCCACGGCGTATGATATTTTTATAGTATTAGTTGCATGTTGTGTATTCTCGTATATATATTTGATTTTATTTGTACTTTAACGAGAGGTTGTGTAAATGCCATTATGTTTGACTATACAGCAACAATTTCCTGGTGGAGATTTATTTCCCCGAGGGTATCACAAGCCCAGTAGTCAGCACTTTTGTGCTGACATGAATTGTCATTGATATGGTTATATTTAAAAATTTACTGTTTACAAATTTTTGAATTTTTTGAAATACTAAGTCTTTTCTACCTCAGGCATAGATTACCTTAGCTGTATTTGGCAAAACTTTTTAGGAATTTTGGTCCTCAATGCTCTTCAACTTCGTACTTTATTTGGCCTTTTTATCTTTTTTGGATTCGAGCGTCACTAATGAGTCTTTTGTAGACGAAACGCGCGTCTGGCGTATATACTAAATTTAGTCCTGGTATCTATGATGAGTTTAGATACTATCAATTACAAACACTTTTATATTTCCGTCTTTATCAAATGTAATTGTAAGTTTGCTGGAAGTTTTTAATCAAGCAAAGTTGTGTATCTATGATGCAATCATGTCTGATTAAGATTGCTCATGCGATTTTGTCAATATACCTAAAACTATTTGGTGTTTCACGAAATTGATATATTCAACAATAAAACGGCAATTTGTTTCATGTAAGATTGCATTCATCAACAACTGTCTTACAAATTGGTGATTGACGACTAGAAAAAAATTATGATGATATTCAAACAAGGGAGATAACAAAATATATTCTGGGGATCGTAGTATAGGAATATTTTCAACAATAAACATGTACTTTGCTGCAATTCTGGATAAGCTTCAGAACTATATCTAGTCCCTTTTTTAAGGGTGTATTGGAATTGACTTGACAACTGTGTGATGCGAATAAATGGGTTTATACAAACACAGGTAGACTATAATTAAGACTGAATTTAGAATGAAATGTAACATATTCACACTACCAAAACGAGAAAAACGATTTATCTATGTGCACAATGTTTTCTAGCATTCAAAGTGTTGATTTTCAAATGACGGAGTAAAACAACTGACAACAATACAAATTTACTATAAATAAACGCCTTATCTATATATGTGGTATAATTTTACCCGCTGTCAAGAGAAAACCATCTTACCAGATTTAAAATTCAGAAAGAACACCTTCAATTCAAATTTCTTTATTCTTTTTCGCTACAACATATTTTATCAAGACATCAAATTATTTTAACGATTCAATCCATAAAATATTTTATTTGAGTCAATACGGGTTAAGATGTTATATCTGTGAGTTCTGTCACGTCTGATCATGTCTGCAGCTTTCTCCCCAATCATCATGGCTGGTGCGTTTGTATGACCTGAAGGAAGATATCTCATTACGGATGCATCTGCCACTCTTAGGTTCTTGATACCAATTACCCTGTTAGACAAGAGTATGACGATTTGTAAAATTAAGGAATGACTGTCTATGAAGAAATAAAATCGAAACTGTTGTGCATTGAAAGTGTTTACATTTTTTAAAGGTTATTTCGAATAGACAGGAAAAAATGTTACAGTCAGTCCTGATAATTTAATCCTAAATTTCATGTTTAAGGAATAAATCATGAAACAAACGTTGGTGACGTCACGGTCACACGTTATGTATGTGAGTTGATAGACAAAAAACGTTCAGCCAACCAGAAAACGTGTTACATCCACAATTAAATTATTCACAAATGCATCTACAACATATCTAAAGCAGTGATTTATTCGTTACATCAACGATATGTGCATAACTGAATTCACAATAAATGAAGAATATGAACCAGAAAGTAGTATATGAACAATTGTCATGGTCTGGGAATTCCAAAAGAATTAAATCTCCAATCCGTTCAAAACTATGTTATCTATACTGATATATAGATAGGTAAATATATGCTGACCATACAGGGACATACATGGAGTTTATAATATTGTATGTGATCTAGTTTTATTAGAGTCGCATATTTGACGTAAAATGACCATTTTACACAACGATTGTTTATAAAATTTTATATGTGCAAAGCCTCTAACCAGTTAAAAGTGAGTATACCTTAACATCTTTGTATATGCCACCTTTTAACAAAATCTTTTGTTTGGTAAAGCATTGGCTTATATATTCATATGCATGACAATATCTTAAATTGAGGCTATTTTTATGCAGTGTTTTATGTTGTTTTTTTAAAGCGCAAGCAACTTACAGAAAATACAAAGCATCAATGTACAAAAATCTGGCAGACGAAAATTTTCTGAATATCTCAAGGATAGAATTTCTAATCTTTAAATAAAAAGTCCAAACAGTGGCGTTGCCATCTTGATTTCCTTTATGATTTATTTGTTGCTAACAATAACAATATTTTATAAATAGTAATATTAAAAAGACAGTCGCAAATATTTTGAGCTATGAAAGCAAAATATGTTGTGAAATTCAATCTCTGATTAAGTATAACAATACCTTAATCTTGAATCTACTACAACCGAAGGGTCATTAAAAGACCCCATTCTACATGTGCCTACAAAGTGATATGCCGTTGATAGAAATGTCGTCCCATACACCTCCAGTAATTATCAGAATCAAAGATTTGTTCACTACAATGTCCAGGTACATCATGCCTCACCAAAGTGGCCCCAATAGATTTCCATGCTTCAGTTTGTTCTAACAAACGCATAAATCGAATGCCTGAAATTATATTTTAACGTGTTTCAATACCATAACGTGGGATATACTTTATATGAAATTTCCCATTGATAGTAAGTTGTTTTAGTGTTTTTGTTAAATATGTTTTCTCCAATAAAACAGTATTTGTGATAATTTAATCGTTATTACAGAATTTTGTAAAAATTTACTACGAAATAAGCGTACGCATTTTGATTATTGACAAGTGAAAACTAATTAAAAATGAATCTGGACTGCTTTCAAAAAAGGAATTATTAAGTAAACAACAACTTAATTGGAAAAACAATTTAAAGAGAGATTATTGCAATACTCGTAACTTTCGACAAGTACATTTCGAAAAATACTGTCCGTTCTACTGTTTAGTCTATTTGTGTTAATTTCCATATGACGTGGCTCGGTACTTGTGCATCCTGTCATTGTGTTGTTGTGCTATGATGTATTTTTTTTTATTCTTGACTTTCTTTTTTGCTGGTGTGCTGTGTCTGTATCCCTGTTTGTGTTTCTTTGTTGACATATTTGTTTGTTTTTATAGTGATTAAGATCATAACACAATAGTGACTGCTGTACCCCAATTTTGACATTTTTACCTATTATGTCTGTTTGTTTTGTTCACACATCGTTGTCAATATAATGAGATTTTATGCGAATGCCATACAAGTGAGGGGTTTAGTTATCTATAAAACCAGGTTTAATCCACAATTTTCAATATAACAAGATACTTTTACTGAGTCCGGAATATGACAGTTGTTATCCATTCGTTCGATGTGTTAGGGACTTCTCGTTTTGATTTTTCCTCAGAGTTCGGCATTGTTATTTTACTTTTGATATCAAGTGGTTATAGCATAGTTGTTATATAATTATCCATACCCCTAACAAAGTCCTCAATGTCCTCTGGGTGAGAAAGATATCGTGGATCTATAAAAGGAGAACTAAACGGTGATTTTCTCGATAGCCGCAAATAACCTTTACTTCTTGGTTGTAATAAGATCATGCTCACTATGAAACTGTTTGGATCAACACGTTTTAAATGTTCTTTTACAATCTGAAATTTAATATAGGTATGAAATAATTACCGTGTGTCAAAAAAACTACTGTAATGTGTGTTGTGTTATTATTAACTTCCTGCCTTAAATCTTTTAAGCGCAATAAAATATTTTTGATAAACTGAATGTTTAGACAAATCATATTTAACTAAATTCAATCAGCAATTAAGAATAATTGTTCAGAGAACAAATGAAGGTCTTTTCACAATAATTTACTTAAGATACGAAAATTTTGATAAGCAATAGTTTTTCTGGAGTAAGACGATAGCTTATATAACATTGAGACCGACAATACAATGTTTAAAACAATTTTTCATAACCAAGGAAGATAATAAGCCACTTCCGGTAAAATCAAAGTCACTAACGGTGTCCTATAATAACTTACTTTACGCTAATTTCAAAACAATAAGTTTCTATAGGCTTTTTCTAAGTTAAGAAGTTCTTACTGCCAGTTAACACCCCCCTTTCCCCCGAATCACGTTATGAGTTAACTCATAAAACTATATTGTTTTGGTCCTTTTAAATGATATCAACAAATTGCTACTTCCTGCTGATCATTTCAAATTGATATCAGTATATCTAACATAGTCTACCACCCTAGTGCAAAAGACCCTATAGCTTTGTCGTTAATAAATATGAATTTAAAGCAAAGATCAGACTCTGGAACGTCAAATTTGCCTTTGATCCTGACGTACATGTTAAGGTCTCTACTATATATGTTTGATATATTAAATCAAAATACAGCTTATTTTAAACATATGCAGTGAGAAAAACTCCCATTTAATGTCAACACTCATGTTTAAACAAAAGATATATGTTACAACATGTCGAGAGTAACAGTCAAGTGAAAATATTTTATCGATATCTTATCAGAAAAGCGATTCGGACGCATGAAATTGTTAACGTGTTGTTTTACATATTTTATACAGTATCTGAGGACAAGTGATAATAAGCCAAAGCTAAAATCAAAATTTGACCTAACCATCATTTTTAGTGGTTGACCAAGGACCTCAAATTAAAAGACCCAAAGTCCTTTCACTTATGTTTTTTTCGGAAACAAATACAAATCACTTATAAGAGGGAATAACTCGGGAAAATAACTCGTACAAGAAAAATATTTGGTTAAACGGTGTCAGTTTCAAAATTGAATTAATCTGTTTTATATCATATACCGAATGTCGAATAGACATCTTACGAAACAAAAGCTTCTTGCAAAAATAAAAGTGGCGGAAGAAAAATAATATAATCAGAACAAAATCAATAGGTCCGTGGAAGGACCAAATTGCAAATGTAGTGTACTATTCATTTATCGTATACGCATTACGAATAAAATTAACGGTACCAATTTTCTTGCACCAGATGCGCATTTCGACAATACATGTCTCTTCAGTGATGCTCGTGGCCAAAATATTTGGAATCCAAAGCTTATAAAAGATGAAGAGCTATAATCCAAAAGGTCCAAAAAGTATAGCCAAATCCGTGAAAGGAATCAGAGCTTTGCATGAGGGAGATACATTCTTTAATTTATAATAATTTCTATCATTTTGTAACAGTAAATTTTAATAACACAAAAAAATCCATATTTTCATGCCAGTACCGAAGTACTGGCTACTGGGGTGGTGATACCATCGGGGATTAATAGTCCACCAGCAGAGGCATCGACCCAGTGGTAGTAATAAAATTAACGGTACCAATTTTCTTGCACCAGATGCGCATTTCGACAATACATGTCTCTTCAGTGATGCTCGTGGCCAAAATATTTGGAATCCAAAGCTTATATAAAAGATGAAGAGCTATAATCCAAAAGGTCCAAAAAGTATAGCCAAATCCGTGAAAGAAATCAGAGCTTTGCATGAGGGAGATACATTCCTTAATTTATAATAATTTCTATCATTTTGTAACAGTAAATTTTAATAACACAAAAAATCCGTATTTTCATGCCAGTACCGAAGTACTGGCTACTAGGGTGGTGATATCCTCGGGGATTAATAGTCCACCAGCAGAGGCATCGACCCAGTGGTAGTAATAAAATTAACGGTACCAATTTTCTTGCACCAGATGCGCATTTCGACAATACATGTCTCTTCAGTGATGCTCGTGGCCAAAATATTTGAAATCAAAAGCTTATATAAAAGATGAAGAGCTATAATACAAAAGGTCCAAAAAATATAGCCAAATCCGTGAAAGGAATCAGAGCTTTGCATGAGCGAGATACATTCCTTAATTTATAATAATTTCTATCATTTTGTAACAGTAAATTTTAATAACACAAAAAATATCCGTATTTTCATGCCAGTACCGAAGTACTGGCTACTGGGGTGGTGATATCCTCGGGGACTAATTGTCCACCAGCAGAGGCATCAACCCAGTGGTAGTTATAAAATTAACGGTACCAATTTTCTTGCACCAGATGCGCATTTCGACAATACATGTCTCTTCAGTGATGCTCATGGCCAAAATATTTGAAATCCAAAGCTTATATAAAAGATGAAGAGCTATAATCCAAAAGGTCCAAAAAGTATAGCCAAATCCGTGAAAGGAATCAGAGCTTTGCATGAGGGAGATACATTCCTTAATTTATAATAATTTCTATCATTTTGTAACAGTAAATTTTAATAACACAACAAATCCGTATTTTCATGCCACTACCGAAGTACTGGCTACTGGGGTGGTGATACCCTCGGGGACTAATAGTCCACCTACAGAGGCATCGACACCAGTAATAAAATTAACAGTTATGTTTAGACGTCCCTAATGTATAAGTCGCCCCTAATTTATTAGTCACCAAAACATAATATTTACATATACTAGTACATAAGAGTCTTGAAATGATATGTTCATTCATCAATGTTTAAGTAATTATTATTAAGATAAAAAAGCACTGTATCAATTTATTTCATCTGTGTATCTCAAAAACGTAATAAATTCCTTACTTGACTTATTTATATTCATAGTAAAATTGTTGGTCTCCTTAACATATATAGTAAAATTGAGAATGGAAATGGGGAATGTGTCAAAGAGACAACAACCCGACCAAATAAAAAACAACAGCAGAGGGTCACCAACAGGTCTTCAATGTAGCGAGAAATTCCCGCACAAGGAGGCGTCCTTCAGCTGGCCCCTAAACAAATATATACTAGTCCAGTGATAATGAGTATATGTTAAACATGATTTGCTCTGTTATCTATTTCAGATAACATGGTAATTACCCTGTCTTTATTGACATGCATCGTTAAGAATTACTCATTGACCTATGTAACACAAATATAGCATGTATAATGCTCAAGAAGAAAATGTTCAAAAAGATACTCAATCTAAATTGAAACTTCTTTTTATATACTTCTCTTTTTAATGCCAGATATGGATCAAGAACCAAACCCTCTTCATACGCATTGTTAGTGAACAAAAGTTCAATTTGTGGACCTCTTGTATATAGCGGATTGACATTTTGAAGAATTACTCCTTCACCACCGTTTCTTGAAAAAAATCCTACAAATACAAATTAAGTAATTGCTATAGACGAGTTTATAATTCGCTGAATTCTTATTCTTTTCCTTTTTCATGTTTTTATTATGCGTAGTCATGTGATCAAAAAAATGTTTTACATAGACCGTTATAAGGTGAAAGGCAATTGCATTTTAGGTTTTTTTTTGTATTTTGTCTATTGTAATGTTTGTTACTCGAGCATTATCGTTTGTCTTATGTAAATGAAAAACGCATGTACCAAATATCATCTTTTTAAAAAAACTGTATATACCACCTTGTAATATAAAAAAGAATATGTGGTATGATTGCCAATGAGACAACTATCCACAAAAGACCAAAATGACACAGACATTAACAACTATAGGTCACCGTACGGCCTTCAACAATGAGCAAAGCCCATACCGCATAGTCAGATATAAAAGGCCCCGATAAGACAATGTAAAACAATTCAAACGAGAAAACTAACGGCCTTAGTTATGTAAAAAATGAACGAAAAACAAATTTGTAACACATAAACAAACGACAACCACTGAATATACAGGCTCCTGACTTGGGACAGGCACATACATAAATAATGTGGCGGGGTTAAACATGTTAGCGGGATCCCAACCCTCCCCTAACCTGGGACAGTGGTATAACAGTACAACATAAGAACGAACTATAAAAATCAGTTGAAAAAGGCTTAACTCATCAGATGGACAAAATATAAGTGGACGTGGCCGGGTACTTATACATCCCGACACAAAAAGACACAATGAACAGATCTGAGAGTACTCGCAGTTATCTGACGGCTAGTAATAAACTAATACTAAAACTAAACAACTAATAAAAAAATCATGCATCTAAGACTAAACTATCAATCCATACACATCCAACATCCAATGGATTTAGTGTAAAGACATCATAAACAGCCAGAGAAAAACATGACCTTGTGCAATGCCAAGTTACAGGTATCGACAGATTGTAGATCCATGAATATGTATATATATAACATACTAGTAAAATTAAGTTAGCTTTTAATCTACTGATAACAAAATCAATATTTATTCCAATAAAAACAATATTCAATGATCTTATTACAGTGTTGAATAGGTAACCTTTTAGAATAAGTTTTTTTAAAGGAGCGACAATTGTGAACTTTCCATTTCTAAGTAGCAACATTCCAGCAGCACCTGCATACGGGGTATATATCTCCCAATTGATACGATATTCCCGTGCTTGCATTTCCTATCATGATTTTCTTGATAGAGGTTTGCTGCTCACAAGGAAGCTATTAAACCAAGAGTTCCAAATGGTGAAGTTGAAATCATCCCTTCGTAAATTTTACGGACGCCATCACGAGTTGGTTGACCGTTATGGAATAACCGTTTCACAAATGATATCGGATATGTTCCTTACGTCGTAACTACAACCCCCTTCCCTTTCATGAATATGACCTACCGAATTAGACTATTTACCGGATTTGTAATCACTTAAGCAACACGACGGGTGCCACATGTGGAGCAGGATCTGCTTACCCTTCCGGAGCACCTGAGATCACCCCTAGTTTTTGGTGGGGTTCGTGTTGTTTATTCTTTAGTTTTCTATGTTGTGTCGTGTGTACTATTGTTTTTCTGTTTGTCTTTTTTATTTTTAGCCATGGCGTTGTCAGTTTGTTTTAGATTTATGAGTTTGACTGTCCCTTTGGTATCTTTCGTCCCTCTTTTATATGGATCATTTCTAAATTTCCGGGCACGGTTAACAACATTTCCATAAAAATGAGGATGTGCTATCCCGTTTGAAATAAGTTTTCGACAGGTGTAAACTTTGATTAAACAAAATGCATGACGGTATTTTTAATTATACTTTACACAATAAATAAAGCTTGTCTTAGAGTAAATTTTACGTGACATATATAACTATAAGACCAAAAACATAATTATGAAACATTGAAACCGAATAAGTGATTGAATGTTAAGTTGCGTTACTTGCCTTCTCTGTTGAAAATATAATCGAGAATTCTTTCCGGTTCTGCCGCCTTTTTACTGTTAATATTTAACGGTGCAGTAATATTGTATTGAACAGCGAACCTCAAGTGATCATACAAATTCTGTCCAACGGGGAGATCAACTTTTAATGGTATCTATAAAAGAAGATATATCTCATCTTTGATATATTTTGAGCAGAACATTTAGCCTACTGTAATAGCTAATTCGTCTCTGATTTTGAGGAGCTCATGACGTTAGATTTTGTTATCTACATCGATTTATGAGATATGCACATCGATAAACTACTATCATCAATATATGCATATGTATATTAAGTAGGTTCGCTACTCAATATCAAAATAACAAGCTTTTCATAACTAGTAAATATTGATAAGGGATCATTAAAGGAACCAAAAGAGCAAAAACAAATAGTAGGTCAATGTGCTTGTTTTCGAGATATTAACCATTGAAATTTTGGCGGGAAAATATTCTCTCTTGACTTTTCATAGCTTTATTATTGACAAGTTAAATCAGTGCTCATAAAAATATTAAAAAAATAACAAGGATGTTATAAGACTTTTACAGATGCCAATATTATTATACATGTAAAAGATTTGTAAAAAGAAAAATGGGTGTCAATGGGCAAACATTTTTAAGGCATTCAAATGGATAAAACCACAGGATTCCGAAAATCTGACAATAATTCCAAAACATGACAAGCGAACATCCTTAAGTAGAAACACGGTTATTTCGGAGTAGTGTATATATTTACTCGTGTTTTGATAAAACATAGTCATTAAAGAACAAATGAACTACAAATCAATTAAGGTGTAGAGTAAGCATCAATGATACAGCAAGCAGACGACACAAATAACCAAAGGATAGTTTAGAACAATACATATGCATTTAAGATTAAAGTGGAATGTTATCTGAACATAAGTAAGCTGTACTACTGTTTACTTCGATTCAGACTTGTTTAAATCTAACACAATTTGAAGGAAAATGGTGAGTGTCATTTATTTCAATTTCTTCTTTGGACCTAGCTCTTTCAACAATATTAAAAAACATAAGAATTTTTGTGAAAGTAAAAAAGCTAACAAATGTGCGAAATCATCATAAAAATAAGACTTATTCGTAAAAACGTAAAATTACTTTTTTTTATGTTACCTTCATTTGTTGAAGATGTTTGCAAGGGCCGATTCCTGAGAGCATTAAAATCTGAGCAGAGCCTATAACTCCAGCTGAAAGAATAACTTCATGTTTTGCAAATACCCGTCGTCTCTTTCCATCTTTTGCAAATTCAACACCAACAGCTTTGTTATTCCTAATTAAAACCTGTATGTCATAGATAATAGATAAATGTTTAGTTTTTATCTATAAGCAGGACAGTTACACAATGGGATTTGAAACTTAATTTAGTACAATTAGTGTTAATGGAAACATAGATTTGAATGTGAATGCATGCTTAAGTTTAAGGAAAAGGAAGCAAGAGATAACTCCAGTATTCAACCGATTGTACTGTAATTCTAATACATAATATTTACTAAGGACAATAATGAATTGTCTCTCTTCTTTATATTCGCTAACTCTTCATTTTTCCGACTTTGATATTAGACAACTAAGAGTTGAGCATGGTCATAGACGTTCTTCAAAGTAAAACATATTAAAACTCATTACCTTTGTTACACGAGATCGCAAACTGACTTGCAAGTTCCGTCTATCTAAGACTGGCCTAAGGTAACAGGTCGATGTACTGCAACGTTTGCCGTCTTTAACATTCATCTGATTTTTACAGAAACCTGAAATATTTTATGTAAAACAAAAGGGCTGTTTCCTGCTCTTCATGCTGAGTAAAAGACCATACACACATATATGTAGGAAAATTTGAAAAGCCAGAAGCCAAACAATACTTAAATCTAAAAATAAGATACATGTTTTCGAATTTTAATCCTTTGGAAAAAGTCATTATGTGCCAATTTTTGTGTTAATCAGATTAACAGGGCAGATATTAAACGTAACACTTTTAAATTAGCATTGCTATTAAGAACCTGCCACAAAATTTACTGCTCTAATAGTGAATGAGAGGTAAAACTTAAAAGTATTTCAGGATAACAACTGTACGCTAGTGTCCACATTTATGTCACTTTGATATTGTATTGTTAATATCCTGTCTCTGTTTCAAAATTCGTAGTCTCCATATAATTGTAGCCATTTTTGACATTTCATAAAGATAGTTCTATTCCAACGTAAAATAATAAACATTTTCAATCGAAATGAAGTATTCAAAAATCTTATACAGTACATAAAATGTATAAGATCAATGACCAAATAACTGATTGTGCATGTCAACATGCATTGCTGATCATTGCTGACGATTGGACTGGTGATACGATGCAAACTTCATCAAAGATACCAGGTCAATAATTTGTTACGTCATCATAAGACTCAGCAATGCCGTTGGAATCAAAAAGATGAAAGGTGAAAAGAAAACACGATATCGAAGTACATTATCGAAAATTCGCCAATAATGTTTAATGCCACCTAAGCTCTGCAGTTCATTCAACCAATGTTGATCAATGACAAATATCGCAGTTCCAATAAGATTATTTTTGATTTTTAGTTCTCAAATGGTCTTGAAAGAAATGATTTAACAAAAAAATTATCCAAGGTTAATTCAAAACTTGGAAAACCATAAACCTGACACAACAAAACGTTCGACTTCATCAACCTTTGACACGAATAGGAAAACTGCCTTGTTAATAGAAAAAAAGAAGATGTGGTATGATTGCCAATTAGACAACTCTCCACAAGAGACCAAATGACACCGAAATTAACAGCTATAGGTCATCGTACGCAATGCATTGTTTAAAAACAAAATGGCGGGTTAAACCTGGTTTTATAACTAGTTGATAATCACACTTGTCTGACAGTTTTTTATAGTTCCGTTAAACATACCAAATTGTGTGAGCAACCCAAAGAGACACAATTGGTTAACGAGAAAACATTTGGATCCAGCAGACAAATTTGTGTAAAAAAACATAAAAAAAATCCGAACAAATAAACTAGTACAAATGATTCTTACAGAGACGCAACAAAAAATGTTTTTTAGTTAGCAGTACAGTAAGTACACATAATGACGTATTCACACGTTCCCGATAAAGTATAAATTAAGATACCATGGGATACAAAATATAAAACTATAAAAATCGCATGCGTCCGAATCGCAACTCAGGAACAATTCGTATCGTACCAGGAAAACTGATATTTAAAAACCCGAAAGTTGGATTCACATATACCGATTGGCGAAGCAGGTCAAAAGTCATAAGACCTAAAGAAACATGAATTTACAAAAACAGATTAATGGAAATAAGCAAATTTATTAAATGATTCCAAACCTCAGCACATGTTATCTATATCTCACGACCAAACTGTTTTATTTGTGATGTTGACAATTAATAATTGCCTATATATCTTGTTAGCTTCCAATGAAGAAATAGGAATAGTCGTATAATGACAAAACCATGGGTCGAAAACATTTGCAAAAACATCGATGACGTTTAACAAAGTTCGAGTAGCATTAACATCGTCTATATATAATTTGTAAAATGAGGGTCGTTGGTTCGAACCCCGGCCAGGTCAAACCAAGACTATTTTTAGCTCATTTTGTTCCTAAACTAATGCTCTTCTGACTTATAGTATCAATTTTAAATTCTAGACTTTTAAATTTCACCTAAGTACATCCTTTAGTTCATGTATTTACTTAATATCTAGTTTTTATTTTGACTTGTTTAATCTTAAAATAGATTTACTAGATTTGAATATAGGCAACTTAATGAAAACTCTAATTCTCAGTTTTTCTTTGATCGCCCTTAATACTAACTACCGACCGTGCAAGACCCTTATGGGTACTCAAGGTAGTTAAAAACCACCCGCATCATTAATACTAACCACCGACCGTTCAAGACCCTTATGGGTATTCAAGGTAGTTAAAAACCACCCGCATCATTAATACTAACTACCGACCGTACACGACCCTCATGGGTAGTCAAGGTAGTTAAAAACCACCCGCATCATTAATACTAACTACCGACCGTTCAAGACCCTTATGGTTATTCAAGGCAGTTAAAAACCACCCGCATCATTAATACTAACTACCGACCGTACAAGACCCTCATGGGTAGTCAAGGTAGTTAAAAAAACCACCCGCATCATTAATACTAACTACGTATACCGATCGCGACCGTTCAAGACCCTCATGGGTAGTCAAGGTAGTTAAAAAACCACCCTCATCATTAATACTAACTACCGACCGTTCAAGACCCTCATGGGTAGTCAAGGTAGTTAAAAACCACCCGCATCATTAATACTAACTAATAATCTACCTATCGGATCATCACTATTGCAATCTACTGTAGGAAACCCAATTTCCATTGCCGCTGTTTGGTGAAATGACTGTAAAATACTCCCAGTAATCTCTTTTATTACTATAGGTCCATGAAGTCCTCGTAAAGCTATAAAACATTTGAATTCACATATATGATTGAAACTGAATTGTCTGCAAATGGTTATAAAACAATTCTACAGTTCACGATGTTTGATAATTTCAAATATGTTCTGATTTATTAAACCATGCAAATAGTATGTTCCGACGAAGAAGGGGTATTTATAAAAAGACTCATTTTGCCAAAAATGATATCAGATTGCTGCAGTTCATTTGCGACATTTAAAACTCACCAATTATAACAGGTTATAGATGCTTACTCCAGATGTTCATTTAACATTGAATCAAAACAGATTTAGTATGAAAACTATTTAGAATTTGAAAAAAAACATTAATCCTAAATAAAAGTTTAAAAAAGTTATGTCCAATTTGGCTAAGGCCTCTATGCTTTGTGTATATCAACCCTAGTCTGTCACGGAATTTTACTTTATTTATATAAATAAGGAGATGTGGAATGATTACCAATGAGACAAATGACCAAAATTCTTAAAATCTAACAAAACAGCTTGTACATTTATTTTGACGGCATTAAAACGTATATGACATCATGACTTCCTCTTTAAGTTTGATATATATCCTTAAGTTTAAAATAGACAAATATTGAAAAAGCAGATCGAATAACAATTCAGATATTTATATTTATAGACAATTCAGACATATTAGTTTCGTAGTGTGCAATGTCCTTTTACTCGTAAAACTAGGTTGTACATTTTTCCGTTATTTGAATGTCTTCTATTAAGTGGCTTTGAGTATGTTTGTGGTTCGGTAAATATAATACTACAATACTATTCTTATAACTATAGAGGTATAACTTACTCGAGTCTCTGTAGGATGTATCTGTAGCGTTTTCGAGTTTTCTGAAGAAGGGCAGCACATCGTTGTATCCCCATCCGACTGCCCCTTCGTTTTTCCATTGATCATAGTTGTTACGACTGCCTCTTACAAATACTTGTGCATTTATTGACGATGAACCTCCAAGCACTTTGCCTTGTGGTATGTAAGCCCTCTATATTAATAAAAAAATTTAGTAAAACTAGGATGTGCATCTTTCCTGTTAAAAAATGTATTTTTACATATGGCAATAATTCGACAGTCTGTAATATATTACTGTTGGATAAGTACATGTGCCTTTCATTTACATAGATAACAAAAACTTGTTATTAGGATTATTTGCATCTCATGTACTATGTGCTATTCTGTTATTGTATGCCGACATATCTCCCAAAACAATGTATTACCAGTTGGTCTCAATTAATTTTACAGAAAGGGAATCTTAATCGTGCAGAAAAGGAATTTCTTTTCGGAGAAACTAATTGTGTCAAATCGTCCCTGTACGATGGCATACGGACGAGATGAGAAACACACACTCAAAAAAAAAAGAAACCGAGCAACATTAAAGAAAAGAAAAAGGAATGAAAAAGAAAAAAAAGAAGAAAGTGACAAATCGTCGATCAGTGAACATATTTACTACTATTTCATGTTTTATCTCAATGGTAAGATACACTCAGTTGATAAAACACTGCAAATAAACTTAAAGTGTGTACATGTAGTACGACAAACATAAAAAAAACACAGAAAAACACAGGTGCTCAGTTAGGGGTATATTTCACTATATGCATTCGTGGCGTTAATAATTTCAATTATAAATCCACACTTAGTCGCATTATATGATGTTACTATAGATGGAAAGAGGACCTGATTGTGACTATGAAAAATTGAACATACAAACGTGAATTAATCGTATGCAATTTGCCGGCAATTGTTTTTCAGTTGTGAATGGAAATATCATTGACAAAGCGAAGTAGTATACGATTTTTCCTTCCTAACTACATGTTTGACTTGAAATTCTCAGCATTAACTGTTTAATTCAGTCTATTGCATTGTTTTGAAATATATGCGTCTTATTCTATTGAACTAGTGTCGATTCACTTACTTTACCGTTTTAACTTGACTCAAATGTAATTTGTTTTTATATTGATTATAGTTCGCGACAATATTTTTTTAAACATGTTAAATGCTGACCTGCCAAATGTACACCATGATGTAACTTCAACTAAAAGACATTCATATCAGAAAGTTATTATTACCTCATTTTTATAAGCAAAATGGGAATACTTTTGTTGAACTGAAAGATATCCCCAGTCTTTCTCAGAACCTATAAGGGAAGGCCACAGAGATGGTATTTGGGTCACGTCATCAGGTTCCAAATCCGATATTCCAGCTTCCAACAAAAGAACTGAAGTTGCATAATCCTCCGATAGTCGAGTGGCAACAACAATTCCTGCAGAACCCGATCCTACTACAAAATATAATTTACAAAATCTATATTTTACTTATTCGTACTGATTTGGACAGAAAGTTAATTTGATAACCAGTCATTTTTAGGATTACTTCAACCGGTCCTGGGACCAAAATCAAGGTAAAATTTTTAAGCAGACTTGGTCTTAAGACTGTCCCATTTATGACGGCTGAAAAGTTAACTTTTGACAGCTCTGCTACTGAATTTAACTTTAAAACCTTTTTTTTTTTTGGGGGGGGGGGACTGAACCGCCACTAAAAATCAGCAGTTATTAAATCTCAGGATGGTTTGTAAAAGAAAAATAAGCGCGCCGATGACTTATGCTTTATCTAATGACCAGCCGATAATAAGAAGATAAAACGCACAGACGTGCAATTGTACACATTCATGAGATGAATTTTCTATGTTCAACGTATATATTCGAATTATTTTTTTAAACAACACATAAAGTTATAAATTTATTTTTAATTAATGCATTTTCGGACTGATAAGGTGAACAAATTAAAGTACAGTAATCTGTAAACACAATATGTTGGTGTACTCTTATTGACCTTTTACTGTCTCGGCTATGACTAGGTTTATACGATGTGTGTATTCACGGTTATGTGGCAATACTCGTAGATGGCTTGTTGAAAGGTAAATTGTTATTTGCACTTCGGTATTTAACCACGCCTCTAGGGCACACATTGCCGGGTGTGACTGCTATTCGGATCAGTGGATTATAAAACAAGGGAGCATTTAACACACACATTTGAAATACATATTCAAGTTGGTGACAAATGAAAATAGAACGCCGTGGAATGATTTAATTATATTTGGTGCTATTATTTATTTGAATAAATAAATTAATTTACTAAGAAATAAACAATTTTCGGTTAAAGACGGGAAAAAAGCAACATTCTTTTTAATTTCGTGTTTTCATTTACTTTTTTGGGAAACATAGGGTGCTATGGTTAGTATAATGATTGTAGAGACAAGAAAAAGGTGTTAACACTTTGATTGGTTTATTTTTGGTGATGGTTATTTTCTTATATGAAATTAAATTTAAGTTGATTTTTCAGTTATGTATAAACTAATTAACTTTAAAAACATACATTCCCCATTTCCATTCTCAATTTTATGTTTATGCCCACCTAAAGACATTATGTTTTTCGGTCTGTGAGTCAGTTCGTCCGTCCGTTAGTTCGTTTGTCCATTCGTCCGTGGTCTGTCCTACTTAAAGTGTTTTGTTAAAGTTTTAGGTAAGGTAGTTTTTGGTGAAGCTGAAATCCAATCAACTTAAAACTTAGGTCACATGTTCCCTTTAATATTATCTTTCTAATAATAATGCTAAATTAGAAAAATTAACTTCAATTTCACAGTACACTGATAGTACGAGTGGAGCATCAGTATAGAATGGACACATTCTTGTTAAATATATTTTCAGTTATAACTTACAACTCAAACACCAAATGTTAAGTTAGATTGAATTTGATATGTTTAACGCCTAGACAAATTTAATGATATACACCTCTTGTCCGTGATTTATGTCTCATATAAAAGGGGAACTTAGAAATTAGAAATAGCTTTACCAAAGCATTTTGATTGTCTTTATTAGCAAAAAAATGTACGAGAACACTTACATTTAGACTTTTGAAATCCATGTATTAATTTATATCTGAAACTATCTGAAGATAACTCTACAATATAATATGTACGAATAAAGAAAAAATACTTTTGTTTTTAAATCTTTGCACATTTATGATTAATTATTGTTATCTATAATTGTTCATTTAATTACTAAATTAGTACCTAAAATATGTCTACCGCTTGGCATTAAATCTCGGTGTGGTAGGAAACGATTATTACATATAGATTATATTATTTGGATGAGGATTTGAGCTATCCTATAAAAACACTAATTAGTTAACATACATTCGAGACCAAAGGATATGAACTTTGATAAGTCAATTAACTTATACTCACATATTTTTTCTCTTATGATTTGTGCGTGCTTGTTTTTATAGGACAGTGTATGTATGGTCCAAAAATTAATCATAAACTCATAACTAAAAAAGTCTTGTTCGGAGAATGATAGTACTAACAGTGGTTCCAGTCCGTCAAGAGAGGCAGATTTTGACGAGTATGATCAATTAGGGTACGTACTAGAGCCAGAGTATACCGAAGAAGAGCTCCATGAAATGGAAGTTGCAGAAAGTTCCCGAAATCAAGATATCCTTAGCAACCCTCGCAAGTTTAACACAGATTGGTATTCGTGTACTAAATGCATAGTTATGCCGTTATTAACGGAATGTCTTTGTTGTCACGAATTTACTCTCTTTGATGGTAATATTGAATTGTGTGAATGCATTAGTGACAATATCGATTTCCGAACAGTTTGTCTGAACCCGGTTGTTCTTCAAACCAGCTATATTCAATTCAAAATATTTTATTGTTCAAGTATCAAATGTACATTTAAACAAAGGGATTGGACAAAAGGCAGCTATATAAGTTTTTTTAGGTATATACAAGCGCCATAGAGGGAGAGCTCCAGACGTACTAACTCACAGCCAAAGCCGACTAATGGCTTATCGTCAGTTTGTTTGTTTGGTCAGAAAAGGGCAACCACTTGGCAAGAGAAACAGAGTGACTATTCCAGCTTGTGTTGTTAACATTATTAGGGAAGCATTTCCGTCACAAGATGGTGTTTATAAAGGCTTCAAAGAATGTGAAAGTGACACGTCAGACTCGGAATAGTTGTAAAAGAGACATATGTTTGATTTGAGGCACAAAATATTCTTTTGTATATGTATAGATAAAATATATATGTCTGCTTTAATTCTTTCATGTTCACATTTAGTTGAATTATATAATATACTTTTACTATTGTTCACTGTTGAAGGCCATACCGTGACTTATATAGCTGCTGAAGTCCACTTTATTTCGGAACGTGTCTCCCAAGAAAGCAAACCACAACTTCTTATTTAATCAAATGACTTATCTTTTTGCGAAAGTTTGGTATGCAAAAGTACAAAGTTATAAATGGGTGTCTTGCAATATCGAAGTGATAATCTTTTTGTTATATCTCTTATATCTTTTGACGTAATCAAACCATCATGGTATATTCTGCATTTGTATAGACCGAAGTGTACGAAATGATCTTCATATTATACATGTTAAAAATGAATGAACAAATGTTAAACCTATTTTTTATTGTTTTCCGCCCATGTCTGCTCATCGCCAGAAATAAAGTATCTCGCACGAAAAAATGGTATTAATTCCAGAGTCAAAATTTAAAGAATTATTTTCCATGTAAAGAAAATTGACCTTACAAAAGAATTGCTATCTCAGGCTGTTAGTAACACATGTAGAGCAGTGGGTCGTTGTTGGACATATAAATCTTAGAAAGTGTATCAACTGTTAAATTTGCAGGTCACTGAAAGGGGAAGTCCCATAAGAAAGTAGGTGTTGAGGATTTTTTTTTATATATCCAGTGACTCATATTACATGCGTATTCTTGAACGTTTGATACATCATTTACTCTCAAATTGCAAAAACGAAAACTTCCACTTGTATTTATAGTATTTGTATTTTTATCCATCTGATGACTTAAGGTTTTTTCAACTGATTTGTATAGTTCGTTCATATGTTGTACTGTGACACCACTGTCCAAGGTTATGGGAGGGTTGGGATCCCACTAACATGTTTAACACGCCACATTATCTATGTATGTGCCTGTTCCAAGGCAGTGGTCTGTAATTCAGTGGTTGTCGTTTATTGATGTGTTACCTATTTGTTTTTCGTTCATTTTCTCTTAAAAAAATTAGGCTGTTTTTAAAAAAATTTCGTTTAAATTGTTTTACATTGTCAATTAGCTGACTTTGCGGGGGTGCGTCTAAACACTGATAAGGAGTCCTTAGTGCACTAAGGACTGATGACATGCCACTCAGGACTAGTTGGGGTGCTGTTACATGTAATTTCTTTCCATATTATTGTAGGAATTGATATTTAATACATAAATTTCAAATTTAATAGAAAAATAATAATGAATAAACGAAATATTCAACATTATTTAGACATGTGCCGAAAATCAATGAACCGTTTGACACGTGTCAAATTACATAACTGATTACACAGAAATCCTGCTTTCTATTTTGTTTAATCGACAAGTTTGGTAAAGTCGGAGGTTCATTCCCTCTATTCCCACTTTTTATAAATCTAGTAAGAAAAGGTAAAATTTTGGTGTCTTCCTCCTATTCCCACCTTTTAAAAATACTATTCCTTCTATTCCCACTTGCAAATAACAATAGATGTTTTGATAAATAATTTGTTTTTATAACAATCAAGGTTAATTAGAATGTCACTTTAGATTTACCTGTATTTATTTCAAAGCATAACATATTTGGTCCACTGTTTAGGTATAATACCTTGTTTATTTGTAATGTGTTTCTTTTTTCTTCAAAGAAATACTTAAAAATAAAGAAAAAATATGATAAATAGATTGAAGTTAAGATTTATTTAAAAAAAAAATGAATTTGTACTTAAGTGCCAGTCTTTGTAAGATTCAGGCAATTTAGGTAAAAATAAAAACATGATTAGAAAAACCCACCGAGATTATCATGCTTTTTAAAACTAACGATCATCCTGAGTTAAAAATTATTAGTCTTTCGTTTGTGTGTCTGGTAATATCAAATAACTTGGTTAGAAAATTGGTAAGAATGATAACAAATTACAGAGTTATCTTCCTTTATTCGTTAATTTCTAGTGCATTTGAACCAAATTGTATCTTCTATTACCAGAACAGAAAATGGAAATGAGTGTTATTTTTGAAATAAAATAACACCGTTCTTGAATTTAAAAACAATTTTTTTATATTCAAGTATTAAATAATGAAATTTTAATTATAGTTCGAATTTAAGATAAATCATATGATTAAATGTTAATAGCAATTTTCATGTTGGTCCTGTCATTGTTCTATCATAGTCATATCATTGGTCCAGTCATTTGGGTAACCCACCATGCAGTAGTAAACGTACGTTTACTTTTTACAAAGAAAAACAGAAGACACGCAACTTACACGTTAACACGGAAGTAAACGCGGAAGTAAACGCTGCATGGTTAACTATAAACAAAATTAGAAGACGCGCCTTTTTTGCGTTAACGCGGAGGTAAACGTGAAAGTAAACGCCCGTTTACTTTTAATGTCTACTAAAATTTTGAAGGAAACACAGAGATAACGCGGCGTTTATATGAAGTGCACGCGAGTAAACGCCGGTTATCTTTTTCAGCGCGTTTACATGTAATGCTTGGTCTGCACCCAACAGTAGTCAAATCTATAGGTCTTGATTTTGACAACAGTTGTTACATTCAGTTGGATACTCCAAGTCGTAGATAAAGCCATCCACATAAACCACAAGAATTGGTAACACGAATAAAATTACTAACATAGTGTGACATTTTTTTTAATGATTTTTCAAAAGAAAGATGTGATCTTCACCCTCGCTCTAGAATGAATCACAAACTTTAAGGGTGTTTCTTGCGAAATTTTGAAATCGTGGATAAAAATTGGTTTATAATTACTTATAGTTACAGTGGCTTGGAAGAACTTTAAAATTTCCACATTAACATATTAGATACACAATACGTTGTTTTATGTTAGCTGTCTGTCCATTCATTACTGTGGATTCATTAGTAATCGTTGGATAACAATTTTCGTGGATTTCTAGGGTGCAGGTTAACCACGAATTTAAATGTTCAACAAATTGCAAATTTTACATTGGCTTGAATGCAGACTTTAGCAAAACCACGAATTTAAATATCCACGAAAGTATCAGTTTTCCTCAATCCATGAAAACTGGTACCCACGACAATAAATGAATCCACAGTATAAAATAATTTATCGTTTTTTCAATATGCAATCCAATCGTATCAAAGCTTTAAAATTTTCATCATGCAAAACACTGACCATCATTCATGAAAGTAACAAGAACAAAATCTTTAACGTATACCATCATTATGATCACAAACATGAGTTATCTGCACTCGTCAAAACTCCACCGATTCAGGTCCAGTTTTCGACCGAGAATTGACGATTTGATGGTTTCGAATCTTAAGAAAAAATAGCCAAGTTCAAAACTTACCAACAATGTAATCATACATTTCTTTGAAGGGTTTCTCATAAATTCCTGGGGGATCTACTCTCCGTTCAGGAAGAATCATTGCAAGAAAGTATACAAGAGATGCAATCGCCGAATTACGGACTATCACTTCTGCGAAAAACATCTTATATTGACCAAATAAAAGCTGAATAAGTAAATACCTACAAAAGTTCAAGTTAAATGTAACTACCTTTGATTGAATGTAAGCCCGAAAACGAAAAATTGATATATCTATATCAACGTGTTTTATTTGATCTTGATGTCATTGAGAAACATAAAAACCATGTCTTTATTTTTACCAATGTAGTGACTTGTATACTATTTAAAAATACACGTTTTCTTAAAATGTTGTTTGTATATTGAACTCCGAAACGCGATTATATAATGTAAAATTTATATTGTAAACGGTTATGAATCTAAAATATCCAGTTTAAATATTGCATTTCTAACTTTATTTTTTAATTTTGTATCTTCAGAATAAATAAAATAAATTTCCTTTACAAAAAAGTACATACCTAAAATATATACGTCACCCTAAAATTTTACCTTTTCAGTAGTTGTCATCAAATGTAAATGCAACAAACCTACAATATATGATGGTATGCATAATGTTACTAACCAGGTGAAACATATAATGATATCGTTACAGAGCATCTGTGACGAAAGAAAATACATGATTATGTATTATAATTCATTTCCTCAATAAGTATTCGTAAATTTCATAGCATGTTAGATAATTAACAAAAATTTATTCTTTTTAGATATACTACAGAAAAACATTTGTATTTTATCATCTGGTACTGAATTTATATTAAAAATTTAGTATTTCTGTCTTCCGTTCCCTTTATTGTCTTTATAAAGAGATCCACTTTTTTAGAAAATGACAGGTTCATTGGGGTTTCTCTGCCTTTATAACACTATTTAAACTTATCTCCAAAACATGTTACTTGCCTACCAATGTCTGAATTTTGCTCATTGTCTCGATGTATGTGTATTTTGGTAAATTGCAAGTATTTCGTCCATGAAACTATACGAATACGTAGGCAATTGTAAACGATTATCCGGTTGTATTTGCTGAATAAGGGCCATGATGCTACGGCGAGCAGTACTTTATAAACAAACAATGTTTTTTTTAAGTAAAATTCATTTTGCACAAGGAAAACAAGCAGTGTATTGATTTCAATTGGAGTACTTTAGGTTCAACGAAAGAGAATATCTTGCAAAACAAGACTTTGGTTTCCAACATAATCAAAACCTTTTTTACCAATTTAATTACATGTTCAAAATCTGTTACCTGTCTTGTTTTCCTACTATATTGTTCTCTTAGACTTCTGTTTTGAACGCATGCTTTTTCTTTATTTTCACTATAACAGGATTACGTATTTTATGCATACAACCTAGCATGCACCTTTAATTTATAGTTTAAAAGTGAACGCTATGTAAAGATTTTAATTGTTGGTATTGACAATTTGAACCATCACATGGGATTCCATTGGGGTTTTTTTAATTCATTTTTCATATTTTCGTTTCCTTTTTCAAAAATATATTAGATAAGTGATGTGGTATGATTTAATCGCAATAAAAAATCTTTTAACACCTCTCAGTAGTTTATAACAATAACTTAATAACATTTGGAGTATTTAAAGATAACAAAAAAGATATATAGACATTAATGAAATGTGTTTTGTCTACGATTTCACCAAAATAACACCATTAGCGTGTGACTTTTCATAATATATATACCAGAGTTTTTACAATTTATTTTTGCAAAAATTGTGAAACTATTTTATGTGGAAAGAAGTGTCTCGTTTTTAGTTTGGTTTAGTATACGTGAAACATACCTCAAATCAAATGTATTTTCAACAATACGACAATATATGATGGCATGCATAATTTAACTAACCAGGTTAAACACCAAATGATATCTTAACAGAATTATTTCTAATGTTTAGAATTAACTTACATCTTTTAAAAATGAAAAGGTTTTCAATACATTCTGCACGTGTGACGGTACACATATAATTTAAATACTCATGCTAAAAATTTAAAGAGTTGCAAAGAATGTGAAGTTAACGGATGGTTTGTTATTCGTTTTTTTTTTCTATATTCAATATTCAACATAAAATAATCATTTTTTGGCCCCTACGAGTTATCATTGACGGTCGTTGTTCTGTTAAAATATAAGTAGATATAACTATGGAATGCAAAAAAATAATAAATTTCCAATTGACGTGATGTTTAAATTTATTTAAGTAAAAGGGCATATGGCGTTGGCCAGACCTTCCAGATCTTTAAGTCTTCACAACATTAGCATAGAGTTAGCTAACAAAACACATAGATACAAGTAACATCAAGAGGAATGTATGCAAAATTGTTTGTCTTGGATGAGCTCCGAGGGCTGAAATTGCAGTTTGATATTCAAAATATATTGCAAGGGACGTTGGGACCTTCCTGGTCTTTTAATGTCAATAAAACTTGCTTACACTAAGACAAAGTATTGATTCCTATTTGTTTACTTACTGGTTCCCAGATATGATCTCTATGTTTCATTTCATAAAGACATAACTCGGAAATGTTAAGATTGAGAATGGAAATGGGGAATATGTCAAAGAGATAACAACCCAACCAAAGAGCAGACAACAGCCGAAGGCCTCCAATGGGTCTTCAACGCAGCGAGAAAATTCCGCACCCAGAGGCCGTAAAGGGAGTTTCTATGGGAAATTGCATTGTCTATATTTACAGAATTGCAACCTATATATACAAAAGTCAATGAAAAATGACTGGATGCGTTAGATAGACTTCCCATGTCTCACACATTGTAACAATCATCATAAAATTTAACACAGAAAAAGTTAATACGAAAATACAGATATAATAAAGATGACTTTGTGAGGGTCCGGATTTGGGGGGGGGACTTTATTTCTGTACTCTTTAATTTTTAAGGTAATTATTCTCTTTTCTTTATATGTTAGCACCACATATTCTTTATATTTTTGTCCTATTTTTCTCTATTCTTTATATTGTTTACCCATTATTCAGCACTTTTTACCCACTTTTCTCCCATCCTGATCCTCATTTGTGGAAACTATTTTGTCTTCTCTATACACGGAGGGTTCTATGTTTTACCGGGACCTGCTTAATAAAGTCAACAGTAGTATACCGCAGTTCGATATAAAATATGTTCATATTAAATATGACAGTTATGATTTTGGTTACAGTTACTTACATATCGAAGAAGAAATGTTTCTGGGAAATATCTGTATTCATACCTAGTCTAATTGTTAGCCAAATGTTATCGACATTAAAAGATCAGGGGGGTCTCCGGTAGTCTTTTGCAATATATTTTGATATTTTTTGTATATCAAACTTGAACTCTGAGTCCCCAGTATATACTTTGTATCGAAGACAAAACATTACGGAAATGTCCTTTTTAACTTTTCCATATCTATATTTAATATATTTTCAAATATTACTAGAGTGTTAGTTTGTATTTTGAAATATGTTTTAAAAGTATAACTACGATTGCATTTTATCTTTCTTTAAATAAGTTATCGAATATTCAAATTTTGATTAGTTTTAACTAGAGAAGTTAAATATCGAAACGTTTGCTAGCAGCTTGATGGATATTAAATATCGAAAAACGAATAACGAACCGGACACTAACTTCACATACATACCGTTGCAGTAACTTAACTTGTCTTGATTAATTGAAAACTTGCTTGTTCAGTATTGTATGCTCCGACTTACAAATCTTTCGGTTCTTTTAAACTATTCGGACTTGGTGTGTCAGTGTTAGATCACCCTCTGGCCTCCGGCCATAGAATGGTGATCTTACAATGACACACGGCGTCCTCATGAGATAACTATTACGGACAACGAAGAGGATATAGTTATAGCAGCAAATAATGGCAAGTTTAATAATATATATTTTAAAATGTAGTCATCTCCTATTACTTCCTTTTTTCTCGGGTTTTATTTCTTTTAGGTGAATGAGAAAAAAAAAGAAAAACATGACAGGTCACGTTGAACAAAAAAAAGGTTCAACCATATCGAGTGCACCGCAGTCGATTTTATTTGAAATGTAACACTATGAAATATAATGAATGAGCAAAAATGAAGAGATAACAAGCGTGCAATCAATTTCATTTTTTTTTTGTTCATCGGAATTTTTCCATCTTATATTATTTTAATGAATTTTAAGAGAATTAGGATCCAAATATTATATCTTTTTATGTAAAAATGAATTAATATAGTTATAATATCTAAATTCATCGCCATGAAATGTCCGGAGATCAATTAATCGATCAGACTAATTCACCAACTATACATTTAAAAAATAAATATTTACAATTTTCCCGTATGGCACTAGTATGACGCAGGCCCCCTCTTACCTTCCTCGTTCACAAAAAAATATCTCGATTCGGTGGTTGATTTGCAAGAGACGGTTATTGTTAGCCCAAACGGTACCACCTGAATATTTCCTTTTATATGTTTTTTTATTTGCATATGTATGTCCCTTGTGGTTTTTTTCATGTTACCGGAACATTATTGTGTCTCTCGATTTCCCTTTGCAAATGATGCTTTCTTTTTATCTTTCAAACAAAGCATTGTAGGTGTACATATCTTTGTTTCTGTGCTTCATGTATAATTATTTCATTCAATCAATTTTACCTATGGGATCTAAACTAAAGTGAAGTGTCTGAAACTGTTTGGAAAGTACATTGGAAAGAAACAAATGTAATTCGTATTATGATGTTATATAATTATAGTAAAACTACTTTTATTAATCCCTCCTCTTTTCAATGTAGGAAAGGGTTTTTTGTTCAAATGTATACATTGTATAACACAATCACAAACTGTCTAAAACTTATTTAACACACATATGATTAAATCTAGCATGCACCTACGTTTATTTAATTTCAAGAGAGTACATCAGTTTAAAAAACAATTCACTACGAACAAAGTGCGAATCTGACATATGTTTGATTTGTTTAACAGATGGAAAAGGATCCCAGTTACGGCAACCAGTCCAGTACAAATGTAATTCTTAAAAAATATAACTTTTATCTAAAATGATGTAGTGTTATTATTACACAAGTTCTGTAACTGAATGTAGATTAATTTGAAAGGGTAGGCTTTCTAGTTTGAATTTCTATAAACATTTTGATTGTTTTATATGTAATATGGCGTTAGTACATAGAGTAAATTGCCTAAATTCTAGCCTTTATTCTTCGCCGGAATTAGACTGACTGACTCTGTTGTCAATCAAAACAAAATTTTGCAATGGAATGCCGGTCATGAGGCACCGAGATTGTACTGATAAACTTCGAAACCAATGCCTAACATGAAACAGAAATCCCAAAATTATAAATTTATTGAACAGCACCCCATTTATTAACTATGATTTTCAATGCGTTTCAATGGGGCAAATAACTTGGCCCCCGTTCCAGATAACAGATAACTATGGAACGCTGTCTTATGTGGTATCTGATATTACGTAATGTGGTTTAATTATTACTTATATTATGATATTTTGTCTTTACACAATATGTTTTTGACATTAGTAATGATGTTTTGATATTAATTAATATGGTTTTGTCATTACTCGATAAGGTTTCACCATAATGCAATGTGGTTGTATAGCTTTAACATCACTTGATGTGTATGTTGCTTAACGTAATGTAGATGTTTTATTACATGATATGGTTTTGTTATTTGGTAATGGTGATTTGTTAATTCTTTATACGACTTTAACATTACGTAATAATATTTCTTATTTGACAATTTTACACTACATGATATGTTCGTTACCGTGATTATTTGATGTGGTCGTATCATTCTTTGATGTGGTTATTACATTACTTGATGAGGTAAAACCACGTGACTATTTTGTTGAAAAACTATGAGTTAAGCCAATTGCAACTAATGTTTACAGTTTTTTCTTATGTTGTGCTGTTACACTTCTGTCCCAGGTTAGGGTTAGGAATGAGCGCTTACAGACATATAACTCCGCTTCATCCAGAATGTACCTGTCCCTAGTAAGAAGCCTGTAGTTCAATGGTTGTCGTTGGTTCATGTGTGTCACATTTGTTTTTCTTATAAATTAGGCCGTTAGTTTTCTCGTTTGAATTTTTTTCACCTTTTCACATGGTGGCCTTTAACAGTTGACTATATGGTGTGTTGAAGGCCGCACATTTGCCTATAATTGCTTACATCCACTGCATTTAAACTCTGATGGATATTTGTCTCATTTGCAATCACACCACATCTCCTAACTTTATTTAGATTTCTATGCTGTGTTTTGTATACTGTAACATTGTTTATCTTTTGTACGCATACCCCTAAGCCCTCTTTGTGGTAGCCCGATGAAAAACCCTTGATCCGCGAAAGAAAATTTTTAAAAATATGAACTCATATAAGTTAACTCGAATTTCAACTAGGAATCTTAATCAAAACGAGACTCAAATTCGAAGTCTAACTCGAACTTTACCTCAAAAGGTGACTCAAATTCGAAGTTGAAGTCGAATTGTAACTATAATTCTACCTTTAAATCTGACTCAAACTCGAAGTTAAACTCGAAACTCAATGCTTTCTCGAACTTTAATTGTAATTATGGCTTGAAATCTTACTCCAAATCGATCGAAGACTAACTCGAAGTTAACTCGAACAGTAACCCGAACTTTAATTTGAACTCTAACTCGATTGACATGGTAATCGGTTTTAAAAAAAGAACTTGTTTTACCCAAATGTTCACGTGGTTTTACCTCATCACCAAATGAAAGAATGACAGAACCATAGCAATTACTGGAACGAACACATCATGTAGTGTAAAATCGTCAAATTTTGAAAACAATCATTATGTAATGTTTAAGCCATATAAAGAATTGGGAAATCAGCATTACGAAATAACAAAACAACATCATGTAATGAAACAACTACATTACGTTAAGCCGCATACACATCAAGTTATGTTAAAACCACACTGTCTAATGCCACAACCACATTAAATAATGGTGAAACCACATCGATTAATGACAAAACCATATTAAGTAATGACAAAACTATATCAAGTCAATACGAAACCATATCATGTAATATCGAAATACCATTAAGTACTGACTATTTCATATTGAGTTATATCAAGACATCATTACGTTATGACAAAATCATATCATGCAAAAACATCATCAAGTAATTATAAAACAACACAACGTACTATGATAGTACCACATAAGACAACTGTGGCGTTCCATACCTGCAGAAGAGTGTTCCTTTATTCAGCTTCCCATATTAATCGTCGTTGATAAGCGAAGATTTGCTTCATATTTCTGTACAGGCAACGATATCAGTTTAAAAAACAAATTGTAAATCAACGCCGACTCCTGAAAATCACAAAATAAAATATTGTAGTCTCCTTGTTCATTAAGCAAGTTCTCGATTTGCACTTTGTACACAGGGTAAGATATCATAGGTTGTTAATCAAATTCTTAATAAGCTATTTTGTCCAAAGAACAATATGTGGCTTGCACATCAACACTTGGTAAAACATTTACATCCGATGAGCGATTTTCTCTTGATTATGATAACACAATAGACCACATTCGAGTTATGTCCTTCACCTGAAAAAATCGTCACTTTTGTGCGCTTTTGTGACGTCATTTACCAAATAGAGGGGGTTGCCTGTATACCTGCTCTATTAAAGTTCATCAAGCGTATTTGTGATCGTAATTATACAGGATAAACTATACATAATATTTGTACAGTAAGTAATCACAATTCCCTTATGACAGCAGTGCTGATTATTAAATATAATTCTTTAACTTGCAAAATAATTCGTGCAATATAGCATTATATTTTTTTCAACCAATCGCTTAACATAGAAAAGGATGTAACGACACCCCTTAACGCACGAGTGACGTTCACTAAAACCAAAGTTTTTGACGGAAATGCAACGAACTCGAAAGTTGTCTATTATTGCACTTATGGTCCTTGTATTGCGACATGATCTATCAAGCATTAGAAGCATTATTTGATTTTTTTCATTTTAATTGAAGCTGAAATTGTTGCTAGGAAGAATGAGAGCAACACCATATGTCTATTTTTATATCCAAAGACGGACGAGGACAAATCTTGTGAAAAAGAAATACCTAAAAACAACAAAAACAAAATTTACAACGAGCATTTTCAACCAAATTGGTGCTGAAAGAGACAACCCAAAACATTGTTTTTTCGATTTATTTTTTTTTCACATGAAGAAAAGAAATGTGGGATTTGATTGTTTTTTTTTCAGTTCTTGAATTATCATTTACCTGTAAGAATCAATTATGCTACCTGCAGCTGTCCAATATTTTTTAGAAAGAGGAGGGTTATTCCTAAAAATATTGGACAGTTAAAGGTAACGTAATGGTTTTTTACACGTAAATGATAGTCCAATCACTGAAATAAAGAACGGGTACAACATTAGAATGACGTGACAACAATGTTTTAAAGGAAAAAAATACCCATATTTATACGGTTTTATTTAAAAAGAAAAAATGAGTTATCTTGTTGGTTGTTGTCTATCATATTTGTTTTTCGTTTATTGCTTTGAACCATAAATTGACAATCATACCACATCTTCTTATTTCTTATTTTGATAAATATATATTAGACAATTCTTTATTCGATAATATAAACATTAAAAAGCACTACATTTATGAAAAAGGAAAGTTTTGAATAAAAAACAGTGAATATTCTGGAAAGGAACATTTAAAGTACACCGTGTCAGTATGCATGTATATGATATCTACGGGAACCATCTATAAGTCTTGTGGTAGAAGATGGCTCTCCCATTTGTCTATAGTTTTTGGCGAATAATTTCCGACGGACGTGTGGAAATGTCATATGCATACTTACTCTTTTATTTTGTTACGATTTTTTTGTCTTTCTCATTTGCGTTCATCATTATCATTGTTATGTTCATTTGTTCCGGTTAGTAACACTTTACATTCTCGATCTGTCCCCATTCTACATTTGCATATTTTGTGTGCATATCTTTACGGAAAGTATATCCATAACAAATCAAGGACCCTTTTAATTGTATTTGTCTCAGAGATCTTGTTAGTGGATTACAACTTCTTTATGTGTGGACAAGTGGTAAGAACAATGGCATGTTTTTTTGCTCATCGGTAGTATTTTTGATGGTCCATTTCTGTTTTTTTCTTTTTTGCATTTGGAAGACATTCTGTATCTCTTATTCCTCTTCCTATTAAATCGATAGATCGGACGGCAGAGGCACATACCAAACATGGCCTCGTTTAGTCAAAAAGACATGGATGAATTTATGAATGCAGATGTAACCGAATGTGAACTGTGTGGTACCCGTTAATATATGGTATGGCAGCTTTTGTGGGACATCCCTGTATGGACGATAAGCTGGATAGAGATAAATGTTTGCTTGTAATGTTATACTTCTGGGACACAAGTTACAACGCCTGCTTAACAGTAGTTCTATTATATAATCATAAATTTCTGGTCTATTTATATCATGTTTAATCGGATATTCAAACTTAAAACAAATAATGAAATATCTGATAAAAAATGACGGTTTTAATATTTAGCAGCAATAAGGGGAAGACCATTTGATAATGTGGGGAGGCTGTATTATTTTTTGCACACTTGTTATCTATTTTAATCTCGCTATGCATGCTTATTTTTTTCAACTTTTACCAGGCCAGCATATTTGAATTGACAATCCTCCTACCCCCCTTTTACACACAAAAAAAAACAACAAAAAATAACAACAACATGGTTGCTTAGTTTTAAAGGTCCAGTGGCAAATATTCCATGCAGTACGACACGAGTCTACAAGTCGGGTATATAATACAAAAAAAAAGGAGATGAGATATGATTGCCAATGATTCAACTATCCACCAGAGTTCAAATGGAGTGGATGTAATAAATTATAAGCTACATTACGGTCTTCAACAAAAAGGAAAATATACCTTATAGTCGGCTATAACAGGTCCCGTCATGAAAAAATTTAAACAAATCAAACGAAGAAACTAACGGCCTAATTTATAACAAACAATTTACGAAAAGCAAATATGACAGACATGGACCAACGACAACCACTGATCTACAGGCTCCTGACTTGGGACAGACAGAACATGAATGTGACGGGGTTACACATGCATGAGCGCTCAACCCCCCCCCCTAACTTGTAACAGTGGTGTAACAGCAGAACATGAGAACAAACTGTAAAAATCAGTTGAAATTGACTTAACTCATAAGATCGCAGTACGACGCACAACAAACATGTCACATATAAAACAAAAGACACGATGCAAAAGAGGATATTCGCAGTTATACTAAAAGCTAGTTAGTATTCACTTCAAGATTAGATGTGCATTTAAAGGGGTCAGGGCTACATGAATCCCACCCCCTTTATCTGCAATTTTTTTTTAATTCACAGGGATTTTATGGCAAAATTCGTTTTTGACCCCTTTTATCAAACTGTTTATAGAACCAGCAAGTTATGCGGCCCCCTCTTTTTAAAAACTTCTAGATTCACCACTGAAGATAAATCTACAATACTGAGATTGATACAAAGAAATATAGTATACCCCAAGCTAACCTTCAATGCAAACTAATGCAATGTATTAGGCCTTTTCAAACATGGCTTCCATTTAATAATAAATGAATATATCACTACCAATTCTGAATTTTTACAGAAAAGCATTTCATTACTTTATTTTTTCCATAGAGTATAATTGCTTTCAACTTTCACCTACTAATTTCTACGTCAGACAAATTGGCAAAAATATATTTAAAAACAAATTAAGTTAATAGCTAATTACAACTAATAAATACATAATTTTATCGCACACTATTATAGTATCAATCATAAAAAAACGGATTCATTGTAAATGCGACATAAACAGTACGAGAAACGCATGACCTTGTATACATTGTCTACATACATCTTTGATATACAAAAAATTATCCAGGTTGGTTACTTTGAACTTTTTTGATAGATAGACAAGATGTCTTTTTTAGTCATATATCAGACAAGCATTGGTAAATTATTTTACAGTTAGAAGATTATTCTTGAAAATCAAATGGTCGGAGTTTTAAGCGGGTCTTTTTTTAGCTAATTTAAGTTAGGACAGCAAAGAGAAAACAGTTCGAGAATACAGCGATTTGTTCTTACCAATTTTCGCGCAAAAGTGGATTTTTATTTTCTTGCGCAAACTTAGGACGAATTCGCGTAAACTTAACTCGTGTGAATAATTATATATAAATAAATAAAATGTTATGATATCATAAAAAAATGATTTATAAATAAATTGAATTTCATATGTCTAAAAAAAAGCTTATACTGATTTCAATACTGCAAACATTAAAAAATAAAAATAAAAATTTCATGCCAGACAAGATATGATCTAAGAAGATATTCAACTTTATATTTCGATTTGGAACAATTTTCTTTACAAGTACAGACGTAACCTGCTACTGTCCTGGCCCTTTTTTATTTATTAAAGAGTATGATAAAAATATCATGATAATTATGATATTTCTGCATTTTATTGTTTGGTGTAAAAGATATATTGTCGCTCAAAATCATATTTTTTACATCATTGAAAAAAGATAGGTATTTATGTAAAAAAGAAATTAATATTGTCCCCGTATCGAAAAATGATTAAAATCCCGTATAATCGGCATTTTTGTCAACAGTTTCAAGTAATTCTGCTAGTGGAATCTAATTAATTATGCACTGACCAAGATTCTGATGACACTTCCGACAACTGCCGAAAGTATTTTAAGACGATGACCTAGATTCTTATCATGGATGCTGAGGTGATAACTTTAAGAATACCGATGAAAATATCTCAAATTTAATGGCTAAAATGTGTTCCGTGAATTGCAATATTATTCTTTAAATTTACTAGTTCTTATTTACCTGTATATAAAGATTTATCCTTTCTGATTGTGATATTAAGAAATTTATGATACTTTTTCGGGAAACATGTACCAACAGGGCCTCCTGCGGGGGCAGTGTACAAATCTCGTACTTATTCTCACAATATGTGTTCGCATTTATTTTCATATATATTTATGTTTAAATTAAATTATTGTTTGCGTATTATTGACTGAGAGATGACATTATGTGGGTCTTCTAAGTCAAATTATATATAACACTTGTTTTTAAAGTAATTTCTTTGTATCATAACAAGAGTTCCGCTAGAACAATTGGAATTGTGAGAAAAAAAAAAGTTGGATTAATTTAAAAGAATAAAAATATAACCGATTGGTTGTTCTGAGAAAAAAATGCATGTCCCTTACAAAAGATGAATGGTAGGTGTCCTACATCTATGTTTTCAGCATTAATCGGAGGCATAAATTTTGAACACCCCCAAACAAAATACAAATGTGGTCAATTTTAATATGTTAATAAATAATCATTTATTCTGGACTCTAGAAGCTCAAGGTCTAGATCAGATTTTCCACATAATGAGAGTACTGACAGCAATAAGACGTCTCAAGCTGATCATGAGAGACCACGGGGAGCACAGGGGGGTCTCAACATGGGTTTTGGGGTACATATGTGCAGCTGGGATTTCAAAAACGCCCCATTCATATATTGTAGTCTTGTGAAATCCTAACCCATAAACCTATTTCATGGCAAAATCATACCCCATTCATATATTCCACAGTTATCAGTTGGTTATCACATATTAATTTTTTTACATCTTGACTTGATTTTAAACGATAAAACAGCATTCATATAAAAATCAAATCGAAAGATGAAAATTATTGACCTATTGACATAATACCTTGGTGAAATCGAAACCCATTGATATATTTGATGTGTCAAAAAAGGGACCCATTCCAGCGGCGCATCTGTATATACCTTCATATAGGAAGAGACCCCCCCCCCCATGTACGAGGAAGGGTTAGAGGAAGTAGACGTGACAATCCCAGGAGGGCAAGAGGGAGGGGCCCAAGAAGAGGAAGAGGAGCCAACCAAGTAATCGGATCAAATAGGACAGAGGTAGCTGCAGCTACCATAGAGGAGAGAAATCGACAGTTGGATGTATATAATGTCATTCTAGCAAATCTGAAAAAAATATTTTGAACACATATTATGATATATTGTATGTCTCACCAGATTAAATGTCATATTGTCCTCTTTTTCAATATAATTTCACATTTCTGCATCTTTGTGACCCCGCATAAACACAAAAAAAATTGCCGCTACGCTACCACATATTAATGTTCATAAACTGTCTAAAGAGCAGATAAGAAACTTACAAAACTGTCAATCATTGTCAAGGGAAGGCTCCAGTGTGTTGGAGTGACTAAGTCTAAAAGACTCAAAATATAATTTTATGTAAAGTAACATCCTGGACATACCACAGGCTGGAACTATTACTTACGGAAAGAAATCATTCAGATGTGCAGCTGCTTCACTCTGGAATAGATTGCCAAACCATTTCCGGACTGTCTCGACAGGCAGTAGGATAGTTAGGAGTTAACCCCTTTATAGAAAAAAAATAACGTGGATGTGTCATTATACAGTTATGTTTCAATTTGTTCATTATATTCAAAGTGTCTTATACTCCTATTTTTTAAGTGCTAAGTTATGAATTTCTTTGTTTATTAATATCAAATTTTAATCAGGTTTTTTTTTTATCTATATTCAATTTTTTTAGTGCTTATTTCAATTTTTTTAGTAGATACATTTATCCTTACAATTTAAATTTTGCTTTTCAACAATTTTGTTTTTTGTTTTTGTGGCCATTTTATTCACTTTGGAGAAGAATGCTCAAAAAGAGGTATAGTATGTATAACAAGAATTATTTTTGACTGCTAAAATTAATAAAAAAAAAAAAAAACACAAACAAACAAATCAATCACTTGGTAGATATTTATGGTTATTTGAATTTTATCAAAATAACATGATTTAGTTAATTTATCAAAATAAAATGATTGAGTTAATACAATGTATCGCTTCTTTACTTTGTCTCAATTGAGTAATCAGGGAATTACTTATTTTTCAAAGAATAAAGTTTGTTTTGTAAACACTTCATTTGTTTTTCTACTAAATGCTTTTGAAAGTTTATAATGTTGTTTGTACAATTAAAAAAAACAAGTTTTGAAGTATGTACTTCACAATTAATTTAGCGACGCACCTACTTTAACAGAGTTTTATTATGTATGTTTTCTACTTTAACTTTTAACAACGAAGCAGAAAAATGCAATTTTGAAGAGGAAAAAAAACACTCTCAAAATTAAGAAATTTATCCAGAGCCATGCCAGTAGACTGGTAGTATCGTTAAATAGTTGAAGACGAATATTGGCCTGCTGATGTAAAAGATACAAATAACATCATAAGCCCTCCCGAATCTATAAGATGGAGCAATAAGAAAGTTTTAAAGCTTGAGGAATGTAATTTTTACAGTATCCATAATTGCAAAAAAAAAAAAAAAATGATTTCGTGTTCAACATGTTCAAATTTTGGTTACGAAATAGAGATTTGGAATTCATGTTCATTGGGAATTAATATTACATGTTACGTAAGATGCCAGAAGTACGTGACAGGGACGGATCCAGAACTTTTGAAAGAGGTAGTAATTCCCGATAATTAAAGATATGGAGATGAGTTTAGAAAGGCAATAATTTTCGTGAATGATTTTATACCACAATTTCTTATATATTATGATAACATGATATTTTGATTTTTTGGCGACCCCTGGATTCCGTACTGCAAGAGATAACGACGATGCAATTTAGTGTCTTTTCAGAAGTGAAAATAAGTTGGCGAAAACAAATTGAAAGTGGTGAACAAGAATATGTTTTGGGAAAGGGATGGCGAAAAAAGAAAATTGACCCAGTGGAAACCCTTTTACAGCTGAAAACAGTATTAAGCATTTCTTTCTACAGGTATATATATATATACTATACTGACACAATAGCTTTGGACTTTGAAAATGTTGTAGGAGTTATATGTGGATCAGAATTTTAGTATATGTATAACTCTGAAAGACCAATGTAGTAAATTTTTATCTACAAATATACAGATATCGAACATGCATTTGTTGTATTTCAAACTGTACATGATTTCCAAATGAAGAAATCGGAAAAGAAAGCATTGAAATTCATTCTTAAGAAAGGAAGAGGATGCTTGGAATCATTTAATTTCCTACATTTATCTGCGGAATGCCTTAAACTAATTGTACAATCTGATAAACTAGTTTGCGAAGAAGAATATGTCTTTGCAATGATGATCTTATGGGCCAAACAGAGGTGGGAAAAACAAAATATATTGACAACAGATCACAACGTAAGACAATCTCTTGGTGACTTATTATATTTTATACGATTCCCCTAAATGGAGCAAAAAAATTTCATGGACAAAGTTTCATTAAAGAGCATTCTCACCCTTGAAAAAATAGACATGGTCAATCAACATTTCAATGATAAACGGACTGATATTTTCTCTTCGAAGTGTCGACGTGTAGGTGTTAAGTAGAAAAAAGTACTATTTGGGGTTATTATGGTCTAGATGATCATTGTGTCGATTTCCAAACGTCGAATGACGGGGAATTGACTTCCGTTCTTCTGTTTGGATCTGAAACTTTTTCAGGCTCCAGTGAAAAAACAATTAACATCTTACATGCTTGTTCTGTTCTTAGAACCAAACAGACAAAAATAAACTCTATCTTCGGTAAAAAAAATCTAAGAAGTATGGTTAGAACATTCAGTGTTTATAGTTGCACACGATCAATACACTTTACACTTACATATGAAAGGGCCAGCTACTTTTAGGGAAAAGGAATATGTTCAGAAAGTTACGAAGCGAGGTGATTTTGTTGTTACATTTTTACGTTCTTTGTAAACTTCAGGTCAAAATACAAATGGAGCTCGGGGACTTGTTTTTCAAGTGTAGTTTAACAGTATTGTAATTTGGTTTCTTAACACTCTATTTTATTATTTCGTAACTTTACGTAGCCTGTATACATGTAAGCATGTTATGTATTTGTCTCTCTCTCTGTCCTTAAAGGCATAAACTATGTTTCTTATTCAATATATTGATATTGTTATTATTCAAAATTACCTTTTGCAATGTTTTATGTTTAGTTTTCTGAGACGTGTTTGAAAAGGTTGTGTCTTTCCTTTTTATTCCGTTGATATGTTACTTTATCCATACTAGTCTTATTACCAATGAATTCTTAAGTTATTCAAATCAAATAAATTGTGTAAACAAGTTTGTATTTCTTTTATAAGCCATGGCATTTCAGTGTGTGTATGTGTGTGTGGGGGAGGGGGTGGTGCACTGACTGCCTAAGAGGCGGCCCGCTCCAGTAATGCTTCAATGATTTCATACCTAATCAACCAAATCATTCCAACAAAGGAGGGGGTAACCCCCTGCCTTTCCCCCTAAATCCGCCTCTGCATTTTACGTAATACATATCTGCACACTTAAACCATACTGTAAATTCAATTATTTAGGTGATTTTTTTATCCAATAATGAAAAAAAAAATGCAATCAGATGTCAGAGTAATCAGAATATGCATTTAAAATTAATCTGCCAAAAAGGTTCGTTATTGTCTGGTTCACACTAAATTATTCTTGTTATTGTAACCGAAACTTAAGACCAATATAAATAATATTAAGCATAAAGAAACCTCTGCCCCCTTTTCTAGGTACCACATTGTATTTTACTCTCTTCTCTTTATTCGCTGCTACCTGGAAATAAATAATGAATTTAGCCTTAGTAGTCGTATCTTGCTATATTCAAACTCTTTTTTTGCTATATTCAAACATTCAGATCAATATGTTTCACTGTAAAAATTGAAAAAGAACTTTTCTTTGTTTTACAAAATAATTATTTTTTAAATGAAATATGTTTTGCTTTGTCATTCATGGGAGCTGTTGATATATCTCTTAATCTCACTTGGGTTTATGCATCACTCCTACAATTCATGTTTACCATAACCATACTTGAATGATGCACAGATTCAATAAACATATAAGTTAAGGTATCGAAATGGAACAAGCACACATGTCTAATACGGAATTCTGCATCCAAGAATAAAAATCATTCAGCCCGAGGTGAATCACTGTTTACAGTAACATATGGTTACAACTCCGAGTTAACCGCAGTTTAGAAGCTAAACATTGCGAGTTTACAGTGCTATCGTCTACTAGCTATGAGAAAGTTCATTCGTTTTACAGAACTTTTCCAAGGAGGAATGGATGCCTTCGTTCAACATTTAAATGGGATCAAGCACTTTAGTAAACACAATTGAGAACGGAAATGGGAAATGTGTCAAAAAGATGACAACTCGACCAAAGAAATGAAAACAACCAAAGGTCACCAATGGGTCTTCAACATAGCAAGCAAATCCCGCAGCCGTAGGCGGGTGTCAGCTGGCCCATAAACAAAAAAGTGTACTTATGCAGTGAAAGTAAACATCACTAAAAACGCCGAAACATATAAAGTATATATGCCGTACCCGACACCTCTAATGAAATCAAATGTATTAAAAAGTCGGGATATGTTAATATGGTGGGTTCAAACGAGCTTTAACATGTTTAATGATGATGTGTAAGAATTTTACATCATTTACAAAATGTATTGGTATGGCATGTTATGCATATACTTGTTAAAAAAACCTTGGATTGAAAAAAGCACACTAGTGTGATAAGATTTATTATTTTTGCCAAACAATTTATTGTTTTGCGGTTGACTTACTTGCTTTTTACACCCATATTCGACAAACGTATGGTTGCCTGGCACATTAACTACAATAAGTGCAAACTATGTTAATTTATGGTTGGCACACTGTTACTGCTGGTTGAAAATATTTTCAATTATCTCAAATACCTCTCATCATTTTCCAAAGGAAATACTAGCTTTGTGATTAGCCAGAAGTTGAAAATAAGTATATAAGGTATCTTTTGTGTCTTGCTTCATCTTTGATTTTGATATATCAGATCACAAACGGTCTGATCTTTAATGAAATGTGCAAAATTCAAGAGTAGTATGTAACTCATGTGAAAGTCTGTTCATGTTGATATAGAAACTCATGTGTTCGATTATATTGACGGCTGTATTTCACTAAAAAAACAGATCATTTTTGCTTCATTCATTGTTTTTCAACTTTGCCAAATAAGGGGAGATAATTCAGATATAAGGGAAGATAAATTAGATCAAGTACTATTTATAATAGAATGTGTCGTGAATCTACCTATTTTGTTATGTAGCAAGAAAATGAGTCCGTGACCCCATTTGGTCTTGTTCTTATATTGTTATTATCTGAAAGCATATAATTAGAGCTATATTCTCATACTTTATCTTAACTTTCTATGGTGTAGTTTCCTTTTATCACACAAAACTGGATTTTCCATGCATAATCTATACAAAATCTGACAATTGTTATACACAACCTGTAGCGTTAAAAAAAGCCTGGGGACCAAAATTTTATATCATATTTCTAAAAAAGCATGACATAAACTACCTTTGGACAAATTATTAGAAAAAGATATAGTCTTTAATTCAGACCCCTCATCTCTCCGAATTAAACAAACAATGCTGGAATTGTTTTTTAATGAATGTGAGTAAATGTCAATGGGTAAGGGAACGGACCATTTGTCTAAATGAAGATGGTGTTAACATGTAAAATGGAATCGACACTATCAGACAAAGTTATCTTTTTTCCTGCGTTTATAATTTTTTTTATTTAGGTTTGCACTACTAATTCTTTATTTTTGTTTGATAATGGTTTGCGCATTTTTTCGTTCGATATTTTTCTTTTGGTCATATTATTGCTTGTTCTCTATGACTTGTGATGTTTGATTACGCGCCTTCCTTGGTCCTTTTTTTCTTTTTAATTGATGGCTTCCACTCACTAAATTTTGAAATCAGCTCAACTTAATAAATTATGTAAAGTGTTCTCTGGCAACCGAAGGAGATTTAGCACCAGTATTCCTGATGTCAGCCTTTTTCTAGGCGAAAATGGAATCTAGGTGTTGACATTGAAGTCATAGTTCATAGTACAAGATAAAAGAATAGACATCTTACATTTTCCAATTATGGGTTGTTTGCGTGTGAGAAAGCTTTCACATGTTTGACTTGGATGGAGTGTTGTCTCAATGGCATTCATACAACAACTTCGTATATCTACCGGTAATGCTTGCTTATTAACCTGATATTCAGGAATAAAAACCAAGGGAAAGAGAATTGCCTTGCTTTCAAAGATGATATAGGACCCTCGTTTCAGAAAGCAGGCGAGGATTACTCTGGCTCAAACTAAATACAGATTTATAAAGCAGTAACAATAATTCTCAGCGACATGTTTATTGTTACATTTGGGTTTGACGTTAGTTTTTCCGTGCACTGTGAGGAGAATTCTGTTCCAAGATCTCTCGTTACTCTTGTTAGCATGTTGTTGTGTGGACAAGTAATAACAACCGGGTACTTATTAGCAGGAAACACTAACGATTGCGTATATGTTAATATTCAACAACTACAAACGAATCCTTAACATTAACTCTCCAAAGATCCGTCATCATCCATCTAAAGAAATCCCTTACATATACGCATCTAGGAATAATGGTTCACTGGCACTATTAACAGAAAATCCATTAGCCCTGCGAAGATGTGTAATGTTGACAAGAAATTGCAAGACTTGCTAAGAGTTTGAAAAGAGGAGCGAAAGATACCATAGGGACAGTCATATATCGAATTCTTGATGAAAAGGACACAACTGACCATGAGCAGAAACTAAGTGCTCAAAGCTGTTTATCCATGTAGCTTCTATGGTAGAAGAGTTAGGAAATCAATTTCTTGAAAACAGCAACGAACTGCTTGTTCTGTATACCAATTAAAGATATAGCTTCCTCAGCAGTTGTTGATACTATTCAACGTTCGTTAAATAGAAATAGTTGGGCAGTAACAGTATGAAAAGTTTATCTAAGAGGAAACTTGGACGAGTCCTTTACACAAGAATATCAAATCTATCCACCAGCATTCAGTCTGATTTACTTAAATACGAAGTCTTTAAAACTATTGACAAGATGTAACTATTGTAGACAATATTAAGATTGACGGTACAAGGAGACGTTGTCAAAGGCAAACATGCTAACCTCAAAACTGATAGAGGTTCTCGCGTGTAAATGAAAACAAAAGCTCATTCATTTTCTTTCGAATAAACTGATGGATGAACACATTTTCAGGAAGAGAAGTATTGCTTCAGTTGATACTGATGTAGTAGTACTTGTTGTGTCCTGCTTTCATGTAACACATGCAGCTGATATTCATGGGTTGCTTTGGGACTGGAAAACACTTCGGATACATTACAATTCATGAGCTTGCCAACTTTTAGGACAAGAAAAAGCTTATGAATTGCCTAATTTCCATGCATTCACTCGATATGATACTGTGAAATCGATCGCTGGTTAAGGAAAAAACACCATGGGATACATGGATGGCATTGAATGATGTCACAACTTACAAGAGCATTAACCGTTATGAGGGACCAGGGTTGCGTTCAGTATTGAAGCAGTTACGTAATGCTACTTAGATGTTTGTCTACTGAACGAGTAGCTAGTCTAGCTGCTATCAATATATATGTAGCAGCTAGGCTAGCTACACGCTCAATAGTCAAACATCTATGTAGCCCTATGTAGCCGCTACGATATTGAACGCAACCAATGTGAGTACTATGAGTGTCGAAACCACTATTACGCAATATATCGAACGATTCGTTATTCTGATGTATGATGGAACAAATATATCAGAAAAGGTCAATGATATTCAACCTTTTTTTTACACATCAATTATTTTATAAAGCATATGTATTTTGTCTCTAATTACGTTTTCTTGTGATATTTTTTTACCGGAAATGACAAAATTCTGAGTAAAATCCCTGAAGGTTTCAAAGAAATGATACATTATTTCAAACTTGAATATATATAATATAATATTGTCTACAAAGCAAACTATGGCTACCAGTTGTGAGAATTAAATAACCATTAATCAGTTATCAAATTCATGTCCGCCATTTTGATGATTAAACCGGAAGTGGATAAAATTAAGCTTGCCTCCATATCTAATTTTGTTTAGAATGATCCAAACTAGGTTTCTACCAAATTTTATGCTTTTAACACAAAGTGCACAATTATTCACCTATCTGCTGGACTATAAAGGTTGTTGTGAAAGTATACACATTTTGAACATATCTGTATGCGAAGGTAAACGAAAAAGTCCTTTTTAATCCTTCAGTTAACAGAAAGGAAAGATCCGAAAGGAAAAATGCCTGTAAAAAAACACAAGGATAGCGGCCAACTTGAATTCAGCGGAAGACCCAGAGTGAAGGTAGGGTGATACAGAATTTTAGTAGAAGTTTAAATTCTTAGAAGTTTGGGGCTTATAAATGTTGAAAATATGCCGCATAGCCCATGTTTTGACCTTTGAATAAAATAGTATTGCATATCAACTGTCCATTCTAGGATATATTTTTTTTACGAAACTACTTCATAGTAAAAGTGGCACATTAGCCGTCAAGGGATTTCCAATTGGAAATTGCATTGTCTATGTTTACAGAATTGCAACCTATATATACAAAAGTCAATGGAAAAGGACTGGATGCGTTAGATAGACTTCCCATGTCTCACACATAACGCATCTGGTGCAACAAAACTGGTACCGTTAATTTTATTGTAACAATCATCAAAAAATTTAGCACAGAAAAAGTTAATACGAAAATACAGATATAATAAAGATGAATTTGTGAGGGTCTGGATTGGGGGGGGGGGGTACTTTATTTCTGTACTCTTTAATTTTTAAGGTAATTATGTAATTATTCTCTTTTATTTATATGTAAGTACCACATATATTTTTGTCCTATTTTTCTCTATTCTTTATATTTTTGTCCTATTTTTCTCTATTCTTTATATTTTTGTCCTATTTCTCTCTATTCTTTATATTTTTTACCCATTATTCAGCACTTTTTACCCACTTTTCTCTATTCTGTAAACCCCATCCTGATCCTCATTTGTGGAAAATATTTTGTCTTCTCTATGAACGGAGGGCTCTATGTTTTACCGGGGACTGCTTAATAAAGGCAACAGTATAGTATACCGCAGTTCGATATAAAATATGTTCATATTGAATATGACAGTTATAATTTTGGTTACAGTGACTTACATATCGAAGAAGAAATGTTTCTGGGAAATATCTGTATTCATACCTAGTCTAATTGTTAGCCAAATGTTATCGACATTAAAAGATCAGGAGGGTCTCTCTCCGGTAGTCTTTTGCAATATATTTTGATATTTTTATATCAAACTTGAACTCTGAGTCCCCAGTATATACTTTGTATCGAAGACAAAACATTACGGACATGTCCTTTTTAACTTTTCCATATCTATATTTAATATATTTTCAAATACTACTAGAGTGTTAGTTTGTATTTTGAAATATCATGTTTTAAATGTATAACTACGATTGCTTTTTATCTTTCTGTGAATAAGTTATCGAATATTCAAATTTTGATTAGTTTTAACTAGAGAAGTTGAATATCGAAACGTTTGCTAGCAGCTTGTTGGATATTGAATATTGAATATTGAAAAACGAATAACGAACCGGACACTAACTTCACATACATACCGTTGCAGTAACTTAATTTTTCTTCAATAATTGAAAACTTGCTTGTTCAGTATTGTATGCTCCGACTTACAAATCTTTCGGGTCTTTTAAGCTATTCGGACTTGGTGTGTCATTACGGACAACGAAGAGGATATACATGTAGTTATAGCAGTTTATAATGGTAAGTTTAATAATATATATTTTAAAATGTAGTCATCTATTACTTCCTTTTTTTTTCTCGGGGTTTATTTTTTTTAGGTGAATGAGGGAAAAAAAAAGAAAAACATGACAGGTTCACGTTGATGAAAAAGTTTCAACCATATCGAGTGCACCGCAGTCGATATTATTTCAAATGTAACACTACGAAATATAATGAATGAGCACAAATAAAGAGATAACAAGCGTGCAATCAATTTAATTGTTTTTTGTTCATCGGAATTTTTCCATCTTATATTATTTCAATGAATTTTAAGAGAATTAGGATCCAAATATTTTATCTTTTTATGTAAAAATGAATTGATATAGTAATAATATCTAAATTCATCGCCATGAAATGTCCAGAGATCAATTAACCGATCAGACCATTTCACCAACTATACATTTAAAAAAAAATTACAAATTTCCCGTATGACACTGGTATGACGCAGGCCCCCTCTCTCCTTCCTCGTTCACAAAAAAATATCTCGATTCGGTGGTTGATTTGTAAGAGACGGTTATTGTTAGCCCAAACGGTACCACCTGAATATTTCCTTTTATATGTTTTTTTCTGCAAGGTCGTGTCGCTCTTCTTTTCGTTTATTTGCATATTGATGTCCCTTGTGGTTTTTTTTCATGTTACCGGAACATAATTGTGTCTCTCGATTTCCCTTTGCAAATGATGCTTTCTTTTTATCTTTCAAAACAAAGCATTGTAGGTGTACATATCTTTGTTTCCGTGCTTAATGTATAATTATTGCATTCAATCAATTTTACCTATGGGATCTAAACTAAAGTGAAGTGTCTGAAACTGTTTGGAAAGTACATTGGAAAGAAACAAATGTAATTCGTATTATGATGTTATATAATTATAGTAAAACTACTTTTATTAATCCCTCCTCTTTTCAATGTAGGACAGTGTTTCAGATAACAGATAACTATGGAACGCCAAAGCTGTCTTATGTGATATCTGATATTACGTAATGTGGTTTAATTATTACTTAATTGTTCGTTACCGTGATTATTTGATGTGGTCGTATCATTCTTTGATGTGGTTATTACATTACTTGATGAGGTAAAACCACGTGACCATTTGTTGAAAAATAGTTTAATTTTTAATCCGGTTTTCATACGTCTTTTGTTTAATGTGCTTCGGATGAGTGTAACTATCCATTGAGGTAGAGTTCAAATTGAAGTTCGAGTTATTTTTCAGAGTTATTTGGTATGAAAAAGGGAACGGTAGACAAAAATAAGAAAAAAAGTACTAAAAAATTACAATAGTTCGGACATAAAAAGGGGGATATTCCAAAACCACTTGGTCTGACCGGTTTGTTGTCCTTAGTTCTCAAATCGAAGCAGCATTCTTATAAATTGGTGAAGGACTCCACGGAACCATGTGTCTTGCCTAATATTTTTGCTGTCAGTGTAAAAGTGTTATGTTGTCTGTAAAAAGTCCATTTATCGGTAAAAAAAAAAAAGTAAAAAAATTGTTTTTCTGTAGATGCTTTATCTTGATCTTGAAGATTAACTCCTATACAAGTTTTAGAACAATTCATGGAGGTTTACAAATTTATTATGACAAAACAGTTTAATTCGGCAATATGTACTGCAAAAAAGTTATATAAAAATAAAAAATGTGGTATTGATTGCCTATGAGACAACTCTCAACCGCAAACCAATTGACGTATATGTCACTGTATGGTCTTTAACAATGAGCAAAATCCATACCGCATAGTAAGCTATAAAAAGGTCCCGAAATGACAAAATTAATGTAAAACATTTCAAACGAGAAACCCAACGATCTAAATGATGAAGAGGCCGACGACGGAAAATAGGTTTGCTATGTTTCACTTCCGCGACATTAATGTCGCAGGCCAGACACAAATCAAATGACTTGTACTTTATTGTCAACAAATGAGACACTTTTAAACAATTCATGCTAAAGTAACAGAGAAATCGTTCAACGGAGTATCAGACTAAGCGACAAAATATTAATTCTTAAATTAAGAATGCTCCAATTTTTTTCTAGCGTGTATGATCATTTGAACATATACGAATATCTATCTTTTAGTTTTATAAATTGCATTCTCTGATATACATCGCACTAAATTGAAAAACAAACCTTTTTTCTCGGGGGGTCCACTTCCTATATACAAGGTGATGCCGCTGGAATAGGTCACCTTTTCAGGCTTGAAAATATGTGAATAGGTCGGGAAAACTATCAGAAATATATAAGGTCAATAAAATTTCTCTAACTTCGTCTGTCATCTTTCTTGGTGTTCCCGGCTGTGTTTTATCAATCAATTTTCTCCCTTTTCTCACTTTGGTATTCCATTGTTACATTACACACCAAACGAAACCAAACAATATGGAAAAGTGTAACATTTTTACCTACGCAATATATGAAAAGGTATACATTTTTGAAATCTAAATTATATGAAAAGGATGGGGTAACAGAAACCCAGCGGCAACCCATATCAATCAAGTATTGAAGTGGTCCTCCGAATATTTATCTTTTTTTTTATAAATGGCATTCTCTGATATACCCCGCACAAAACTTTTTGGAATATCGTCTTCACAGGTGACGACGGATATGTTATAATTGTCGTAACCACAATCCAGTCCTCATTTCCTCGAATGTGACCTACTAAATTAGACCAAATCACTGGGTTTGTACTTCCAAGAATAACGCCACGGGTGCAACACGTTGTGCAGGATCTGATTACCTCCCGGAGCACTAGAGATCATCCCCGGATTATGATGGATTAATATTGCCTATTCATATCGATCTATTGAGTTAAGCCAATTTTTTACAGTTTTTTTCTTATGTTGTGCTGTTACACTACTGTCCCATGTTACGGTTAGGGTTGAGCGCTTAAGTACCCCATTTATTTACTATGACTTTCAATGAGCTTAAGCTAATCTGTATCTCTGCCAAAATAGAATATATAGGCACATTTTTAGTATGAAGTCAACAACATCTGTTCACCAATAGAATGTTATAAGTTAATTATCCTATCACAAATAGAATGATATATTACGATGTACACTATATACAATTATCTATTTATCCTAATTTGAAGGGGCAAATAACTGGGTCTCCGTACTACGTGGTTACAATATCATGTACTTCCTGTTGTCAATCAGGAGTACTACCTATAAAGTGATTTCAGAATCATATTTAAGTGAACATTTTATTGAAAACTTTAACTTATAAAAATCAAAAAGCTACCAACTATCAAAGCAAATGATATATATATATATTATAAAATAAGGATCAGTTAAATACATGTATCAATAGCAAATACTCGAAAATTGGAGATGGATCAAAAAGTCATATTATAAAATAATTCTTGACTTGATAAAATGATTAATCAACCCCCAGAGATGTGATATTTACTTTGGTCGTTTGTCTTGGTGAATATCACAGTTCTGGGGTTGATAAATCATTTTCCCTTATTCTGACCCGATTTATACTTTTCCCAATCGATTGATTATATAAAGATTCTACCACTGCGTCAAGTGTGATGCAAAATTTATCTACTCGAGACAGTTACATTTTCATATTTAAAACGAGAGGCTTGTCCTTAATAAAAAAAAATTGAACGTTGTACATATTGTGCAATATTCCAGATTGCGTGTTTTACAATTTATTCGTGCATTCCTGCATTAACTTTGAATGTCTCACCATATTAAATGTCACATTGTCCTCTTTGTCAATTTATATACACATCTCCGCATCTCTGTACCCCCGCATAGACACAAAATAAATTGTCGCTACGCTACCACATATTAATGTTCAAAAACTGTCTGAAGAACAGATAAGAAACTTACAAAACTGTCAATGGGAAGGCTCCAGTGTATTTGAGTTACTAAGTCAATCTAAAGGACTCAAAATATAATTTTATGTATAGTAATATCCTGGACATACCAAAGGCTGAACTATTACTTACGGAAAGAAATCATTTAGATGTGCAGCTGCTTCACTCTTGAATAGATTTCCAAACCATTTCCGGACTGTTTCGACAGGCAGTAGGATAGTAAGAAGTTAACCTTTTTATAGAAAAAAATGAACGTGGATGTGTCTTTATACATCCCGTTTGAAAAGAATACAAATTAAGTTATGTTTCAATTTGTTTATTATATTTAAAGTGCCTCATACTTTTATTTTTTTAGTGCTAAGTAATGAATTTCTTTGTTTATTGATATCAAATTTTAATCATGTTTTTTTTTAATCTATATTTAATTTTCTTAGTGCTTATTTCAATTTTTGTAGTAGATAAATTTATCCTTAAAAGTAAAATTTTGCTTTTCAACAATTTTGTTTTTTGTTTTGTTGGCCATCTTATTCACTTTGGAGAAGAATGCTCAAAAAGAGGTATAACATGTATAACAAGAATTATTTTTGACTGCTGAAATTAATCCAAAAAAAATACCAAACAACTCAATCACTTGGTAGATGTATATGGTTACTTGATTTTTATCAAAATAACATGATTTAGGTAATTTGTCAAAATAAAATGATTGAGTTAATACAATGTGTCGCTTCGTTACTTTGTCTCAATTGAATAATCAGGGAATTACTTATTTTTCAAAGAATAAATTTTTTTTGTAAACACTTCTGAATCATTTGTTTTTCTACTAAATGCTTTTGAAAGTTTATAATGTTGTTTGTAAAGCTTTAAAAAAAAATATTTTGAAGTGTGTACTTCACAATTATTTTAGCGACGCACCTGCTTTAACATAGTTTTATTATATATGTTTTCTACTTTAACTTTTAACAATGAAGCAGAAACATGCAATTTTGAAGTGAAAATAAAAAACACTTTCAAAATTAAGAAAAAAACTTTGATTTTATCCAGAGCCATGCCAGTAGACTGGTAATATCGTTAAATAGTTGAAGACGAATATTGACCTGCTGATGTTAAAGATACAAATCAGATCATTAGCCCTCCAGAATCTATAAAAAGGGTCAATAAGAAAGTTTTAAAGCTTGAAGAATGTAATTTTTACAGTATCCATAATTGCAAAAAAAAAACAAAAATGATTGAACGTGTTCAACATTTCCAAATTTTGGTTACGAAATAGAGATTTGGAATTCATAAATAAATATAACATGTTACGTAAGATGCCAGAAGTTTGTGACAGGGGCGGATCTAGGACTTTTGAAAAAGGTAGTAATTCCCGATATTTTAAGATATGGAGATGAGTTTAGAAAGGCGATAATTTCGTAAATGATTTTATACTACAAATTCTTATATATTATGATAACATGATATTTTGATTTTTTGGCGACCCCCTGGATTCCGTACTGCAAGAGATAACGACGATGCAATTTAGTGTCTTTTAAGAAGTGAAAATAAATTGGCGAAAACAAATTGAAAGTGGTGAACAAGAATATGTTTTGGGGGAAGGGATGGCAAAAAAAAAAATTGACCCAGTGGAAACCCTTTTACAGCTGAAAACAGTATTAAGCGTTTCTTTCTACAGGTATATAAATATACTGACACAATAACTTTGGACTTTGAAAATGTTGGAGAAGTTATATGTGGATCAG
>CM034361.1:100597250-100706835 GCA_019925275.1 Mytilus edulis
TTTCGCTTCTCTTTCAGTTATAATATGTAGTCGGTGGTTTTCACAATAACAAAGATCAAAATGTTAAAACTCATTAAGTTAACTAAAAACAACTCATTAATCTTCTTTAGCGCTGCAACTTGATTTGAATACATGAAGAAGAAACAACTAGAGGTCCAATATCAACACAGATTAAGTATAAAGCAAACAATAGAACAGAACGTTTTAATGAAAAAAATGGTAACATAAATCGGTGGCCGGATTTTAAGATGTAATTATATTATATCTTAAAGGAAGGCAGGCAATCACCTTACGCCTTTCTCCGAATCCACGAAAAATAGCACAAATTAGGGGCCGCAGTAGTTTGCTGATGTTGAAAATAATAAGGGAATCGCATTCACTATAAAAAGAGCGAGGACTTGTGCGTAACAGATTCGGCATCTATTATTATACACGCATTACACTCCGTTTGAACCACACTCATTCACAACTGTAAAATCTGAAATAGGACACAAGACAGGAACACAGGTACTTGTACAAGACTGGTGAATGATTGCATGCGTAAAAATATTTTCACATTATTAAAAGTGCAAAATGAGAATGACATTTGCAATCTCCAGCTGAGAGGTTTCACAGGCGGAAAAATAGTACGCAGGGTTTGTTAATTTGGAGGTTTATCAAAAACAATTTAAACTGTATTATTCATTGTGAAATTCTACACAATGGCTTTTATAATAATCAAAGATAACTGAAATGAGTCATAAAAACACAAGTCTTATTCAATGCAATTGGCAAACAGCAGATACCAAATATTTTTGGGACTAAGAAAAAAAAAACACTTTTAGGCATTTGCAATAATAGCACAGTATTAAAAAACAGAAAAAGTGCATATTTCATACAACCTTAATAACGATTAACAGCAGCGATTGGTAATAACATTATTTAGAGAAAGATGTATCAAAACAATTAGAATTTTTTTATCGCATACATATTAAGAAGGTACTGATGATACCAATTTTATAATTTATTATGCACAATTTGATGGAGATTGTAGCAAACCACAAGTTTTAAAATGTATTCATATATTAACATATATCCTAGTGTGTCTTTCTATGTTGTGATGTTACACTATTGTTTCACATAAGGATGAAGGTTTGGTACCACAAAAACGTTTAAACCCGTTGCAATTGTTTGCACCTGTCCTAAGTCAGGGATCTGATGTTCAATAGTTGTCGTTTGTTGATGTGGTTCATAAGTATTTCTCATTTCTCATTTTTGTATAAAGATGAGACCGTTGGTTTTCCCCTTTGAATGGTTTTACACTAGTAATTTTTGGAGCTCCGGTGGGAGCCAAGTCTCCGTGTTGAAGACTTTACTGTGACCTATAATGATTTACTTTTATAAATGTTGACTTGGATGGAGAGTTGTCTTATTGGCACTCATACCACATCTTCTTATATCTAAGAACGCAGATTCTGCCAAACACTTTTGAAAAAGCAACAAATATCAATATATGGTTATATATTTTAAACATATTAACCTTTTATGCAGCCTTGTATTTTAGATGGTTGAACCATTGTTTTTTACCAAATTGCATAAGGTGCATTTCTCATTTTAAACATCCATGCAAACATGGTATGGTGCTGTGGTGCGACAATGTATCGTCTTATTGGCATGAAAATACTTGCATTTTGCATTTGCTCAAGAATCATGCACGCACCAGTCGTGCAGAATTAAAATATCACCGAGTATCTATATTATTTGAAACGCTTTGAGCACATTAACACATTAAAACTAAAGATTTTATGTTGACACATTTAAGGCAGTTTAAAGAATGCGTGTTTTTCCAGCTCGCCGATTATGTTCCGTATTACATTGTATATAGTGTTTTTTTAATTTCAATTTTGCAGAAAAGTGTTGCAATCAATTATTATAATTGTTTAATAATAACAATGTTTCCTTTATTTATAAGATTTTGAAATACTTAGAAATATGATAGGCTTGCTTTTAAATTTGATTTAAGGTTGCAAGTCAGGAGCCTCATGCCTTTGTTAGTCTTGTATTATTTTAATTTTAGTTTCTTGTGTACAATTTGGAAATTAGTATGGCGTTCATTATCACTGAACTAGTATATATTTGTTTAGAGGCCAGCTGAAGGACGCCTCCGGGTGCGGGAATTTCTCGCTACATTGAAGACCTGTTGGTGACCTTCTGCTGTTGTTTTTTTCTATGGTCGGGTTGTTGTCTCTTTGGCACATTCCCCATTTCCATTCTCAATTTTATGATACACTTGAGAAAACAAGGATGGTAATGTGGACAAAAAAAATATTGATATTGCAGATATGCATATATGAACAAAACAAACTGAAATAAACGGTAAAAATGTCAAAAATAGCAGTCAACAGTAAATGGGTAATCATATCGTATTCTAACCGTTTAAGACTTTGAGTAATCTGTTTCCCTGTTTTACCAGTATCAGCACATTTTGCGTGTTCGATCCATCGTTTATTGCCCAATGCAGCAAAAACAGTATTGAGAAAAGACGACTTTCCTCCTCCAGGTGATCCAATCACGGCAATTGTTAGCGGTTTTTTACCCTGGCCGCTTTTACCAACTAGACTCTTACAGTTTGCAAGTAATCTTTCCTTTACTATTTTAATTTTCTTGGTGTCTATAACCTGCTTAGATATAGTGAAGGACAATCAATAGCTTTTTAATACCATACACGGATTACAAGGCTTATCTTAGATAAAAGAACATTTAGAGATTATAGTTCTAATGAACTACGACAATAAAGGACTTTTTGAATGTTTCATTGTTATGCGTTTACTTTTCTACATTGGCTAGAGGTATAGGGGAAGGGTTGAGATCTCATAAACATGTTTAACCCCGCCGCAATTTTGCGCCTGTCCCAAATCAGGAGCCTCTAGCCTTTGTTAGTCTTGTATGATTTTTAATTTTAGTTTCTTGTGTATAATTCGGAGTTTAGTATGCCGTCCATTATCACTGTACTAGTATACATATTTTTAGGGGCCAGTTGAAGGACACCTACGGGTGCGGGAATTCTTGCTACATTGAAGACCCATTGGTGGCCTTAGGCTGTTGTCTGCTCTATGGTTGGGTTGTTGTCGCTTTGACACATTCCCCATTTCCTTTCTCAATTTTATTCATATCTCTAAGAAAAAACTCCATATTTTATCGATGTTGACTGATTAACAACCGACGAAAGACAGAAACATTCTGGTAAAAACAAACATCTAGCAACTCCAAAAGAAGCGAGACCAGATGCGTCGAGTAGGCAAGCTTTTCTCTCAGTCAAAATGTTACATTCGGCATAAGGACACAATCAGTAAAATTAAAATCAGACGACTGTATTGGTGTCTAAGGAGTGCAAGGGACAATGCAATATCGCATCGGTCAACTAGTATCAGTTGAAAAAGCCTTAACTCATCAGATGGATACAAATACAATACTACACATAGTGGACGTGACCGGGTACTTCCCATCTCAACAACAAAAAGACACTTAGTACAGATCTGAGAGTACTCGCAGTTACTGACAGCTGGTTCAAAGCCACTAAGTCTTTTTCATATTGGTTTTAAAAACGGGTCGTCAAGTAGTGATGCCCAACTAAATCTACTGAATTATCATTCCACCTAACTCAACAAATATGTTGTCGGTCGAAATGCGTTTTGATTGGTGGGTTTCTTTTGGTGATCAGTGTGGTTCGTCACAAAGTAAGGTTGTTGTTTTTATGTGATCTTAAGCTTCCTATTAATCAAACAATATTTAGCAACTGGAACATCAATGAAGTTTCCTATTTTATTTCCTTACCGTTTTCCTTAATCTGTCTTCACACGTGGGAATAAGAACCTGAAAAATATTTTTTTTGTGTGTCAGATCAATATAATACACTAATCACAAAGATGCAATTGGGTAATGATAAAGATATTTACATGTATAATGAATCTATCATTTTCACTGTAAGGCAATCAAAAACTGAATTTTTCGGCCTACATGTATGTATGCTTTATCTCAATGGTTTGTCCATTTTGATTATAATACATGCAGAATATTCACAGAGATAGAGTTCCGTTTCAGCGACAGACATTTGTCAGTTTGTTGGACGGCTTTTTTAAATAAAAGAAACCGGGGACGAGTGTAACTTGATTCATGGCAAGAATATTTTGTTCTGCTTGAACATTTTTTAATACCGTCTAACCTTTCGATAGAAGTGTTGTGTTGTTTGGTATTTTCACGTCAGAACTTGATTAAAATTCATATTGAAATTATACTATCAGGACGTATACATTTTGTACATCAAAAACAATATATGCAATTTACAGTTTAAGATTCAATGATTACTGCTATGTTTACGTTTGAGCATAAAAATATTGATACAAACTTAAGGTATTGTGCAATGTTTTAATTCATTCGTTCTAATTGTTTCTGTGATGTAATGTCTTTTTTGTTGTGTTCATTTTAGTTCATTCTATGTTTTTCATTTCACTTCTAACCTGGTTTTTGCTTTTGAACATTTAGATAATTTTATTACCTGCATTGGTTAATACAGGGAATACATCTTGTTTTCAACATTTAGAGATAAACGCCGCAATAGGAATTATCATGGCGCGTATTAACTGGAAATTCTTTTTTTTTTTAATAATCACCTGTTTCAGGAACCGGAGAACTGGTACGTCGAATTGTGGAATAGTTGTATTCCAAAATTTAAGGGACGGATCAGACTCATCACAATAGTTTGTAATATATGCAAACCGATGTTTTGGAAGTCCAAGAACCTGACAAAATTTGGTTACTTTCTCTGACACTTTATCGTTATATATTGGATTATGTTTATCTCTTCCTGTCAAAACTCCATAAACGGGAATATCTATAAAAATAAGGCACAATAAGGAATAGTTAATCATTAGATAAGAGAAAACTTGCAAAAACTGTCATACAATATACATACAGTATATTTTTTATACATTGCAAAAATCGTTATTCATTGATTATATATAACTTCGTAAATGGCATTTAAATACGGATTTTGCGTTGAAATAATCTAAAATTAAGGTATGTATCTGTTTTTGCTTATAGCTCTTAATTTTTAAATAAGCTTTTGATTTTCAAATATTTTAGACTCGAACATCACTTAAGAGACATTGATTGTCGAAAAACGCATCTGTTGTAGACACATTGGTACCGTTTATGTTATTACAAGGAAACATTAACAACTTTTTTCTAAATCTGGATGACAGATAGGTATACATTTCGTTTTAGGACCCATTAATAATGTCATATACTTGGCCAAACAGATGTGTGACTTCGTGTGAATTGAAGACATCAAGAGTAAAAAAAACAACTGCTACAAAATTTGTAAACAAGTAAGTCTAACATAAATCGTGGTCATATAAAACTATATTTGTTTTGATTGATCTGACTGTTTCTTTTATTAAAGTTATCAGTATTTGGAACCCCCTTTTTTGGACGATAAATGCATTTGAATGGGAGCATATAGTTGGAACCCCCCCCCCCCCCTTTACTCTGGGTTGGGACCCCCCCCCCCTTTAAAATGGCTGGATCCGCCCCTGCATCAGAAATGTCAGTGAAGAATATACTTAACATATGCTGATTTTTAGATATTCTTGTGCTATAAATGTCACGAAAAAAATAGTTCGTGCCTCAAACATTAATTATTCGGAAACATACCTCTGTTTTTTCTTGAAGCTTCCACTATGCAAGACAATAAATCAGATGGTAAAGCTGAATCAGGATCAAGTGTGCAAACAACAATGATTCGATCGACCGGTAGATGATTGACCTCTTTGTTATAATGATTTACACTTGAAGACATGTGTTTGGCTCCCTGTACGAAATTCGACAGTTTCTGCTGCTCTTTAATTCTACCAGAAAATACCATCTCTAACAGATCCAGAACAGTTTTAGAATTTTCATCAGGAAAACCAGTCATGTCCAAAAACGTTGGTAACAGAACACCGTCATCTTTGGAGCCTCCTCTGTAATAGTCCTTTTTAGTGTATCTGCTCAAGTAGAACAGGAAATATTGTAATACATCTTAATTCATTTTATCGTTCTTGAACGTTTTATAAATAATTTCCAGTGTGTATAAAAGTTGTTATTTATATTTGTCGTTTTAGAATTGATGTGTTGTATTCATGATTTAAAATACCTAAATTAAAATATAATGAAATGACCATACCTATTATCTCGTTTAATTTTCAGTATGAACGAACGAAAATGACTTTCCTAAGAAATGAAATCTATTTCCTTTCAATACTAGTATTTATTTCAATTACAAAATATGTGAACGGATGCATGTATTCTACAAACTTTCTACTTTCTTGAAGAGTTTCTTTTTTTTTCAAATGTCAGCTCTAAACCGCATTTATACAAGGATGCATTATTTAGATATAGCTTGAGACAACCAACTACAATGAAGGTTCAGTTTCTTAATTGTACATGTTCATTATTTTTTAATTCATCTGTTCTGAGACTTCTACTTTTCATCTTCGTAGCAAAGCAAAAAGAAAAACATAGAAGAACATACGTGTTGCTATAAAAATTACACAAAGCTCTTTATGATCGATTGGTATTATGAACGGTAGGCAAGACAATGCTTTATAATATTGACAAATAGCGGGAAAAAGATCTTCTGATAAATTTATACATGATGTACTATGATATAATATCGGTATTTGCATTTTCAACTAAATTTCAGGTAGATCGGTTTCTGATTTTGCAGTAGTGTAAATACCCTTTTATTAAAACGTCTAGTAAGACTAACGCTAGATTCAATTAATTATTCATACATAAATATTAATTGCTGCATTGGAATTAAACTAACGCTTGAGAATATTTTTTTATATATTTGTATCCTTGTTATAAAAACAAGGAAACGGTCTGTACAATTGACAAAAAAATAAACGACGAAAAGATAAACAACAATTTACAAAACACTAAATCGAACATTAGTAATTGAGTAATATGTACCCCCGAAATACACCGCGAATTAACATTGGTGATTTTGGAAGGTAAACACTTGCGTATATATAACAATATAGTTGAGCCGCATTGGCCACTATGTTTTATTGGAATTTAGTCTACTAAGAAATTGACTTCACTAACCTTTTGAAACGTTCCGTGAAGTGTAATTGACAACCTCGTATTTTATAAAATCCGATAGGTGCAATTTCCCGCCAACTGTCAGTATTGAAACTAGCAAAAACTGTGTTGAGAAACGACGACTTTCCACAACCTGGAGGTCCAATCACGGCAATATTCAGAGGTAATCTTCCATAGCTGTCATTTCCTACATGTTGCTGGCACTCATATATAATATTTAATTTCTTTGAATACTCAGGATCATCTTGTTGATTATTATGAAACACTTCGGTGTGCTTGTCTTGCACATTAGCATTTTCCCATTTATCATCGTCCATTTCTATACGTTAGAAAATGAAAACATGACAATATCATAAAAAATTAAAGTTAAAGCCTCTTAATTCATCTTACAATAGAGCTGATCTGATGGCAAATTATTATTCAGAAAATCAATATTGTATTTGACCGTTAAGATTAAATTTCGTACAGTTCTATGATATTTTGCTAAACTCAACACTGTAAAAAACAGTCCAGATGTGTCTAAAAAATTGTTTTATAGATTTAAGCACATCTCTAGTATATTTTACAGAAGGGTTAATGATACAACCAATTAAAGGATTAAAAACAAACTTCAAACAATCAAAATTCTGTTGTTCCGGCCGACAAAGCAGATTACAATGTGGTATTGTTATGACGCAATTACTGAACTGAGGTTCCTGGGAATGGAATTGAAAATTATCCTACACTGAAAGCAGTACGCTCCACAGAGATTCAACCAGTAAAATAGTCCCCATCACGTCTCAAATTAACGCCTTATCTAAATACCTTTAATGTATTGCCTACTTTAACTGTGAAAAAATGTCAAATATCGATTCATTTCAGCTGTTTGTAAGTGCTTTTTTTCTTGTGCTGTTAAATTTAAGAAACGTGTTATAATTTATGCGGTACATCATACGAAAGTTATGAAACTCATTATGTTTAGGATTGTAAAATCTCGTTCTATATTATAGATCAAATAATAGCTTTTTATTGTGGTAAGTTTTTACCTCACGACACTCTTCAATACGAACACAGAAATGTTTTATTCAATAAAATGATCTTTTAACAATCTGACTGTTATTGCTATTTGCTTCAATTCATTTAAAACCTTTTTATGTAATGTATAAGATGATTTTTGTTAATGTTCAGAATTTATTGTCCTCCAGAAAGTGATGAGTATAGCATATTATTCATAGTATCAATTTGTTTTATCATATTTCTAGACTCACGACGATTTATAGCTTGGCATTTTGTATATACACGTCACAACTGTTGATGAACATTTGCTGTCATCTAGATATCTTGCTGTCTTGTTTTGTTTCTGTCGTTGGGCATGGTTTTAATTATTGACAAGAATATCCTATGGAATTCACAATACAGTGTCGACTTCAAAACTAAACGTTTCCTATTCACGACGTTTCGCGGACAAGTATTTCCCCATTCCCTATGTGGTAAGATTAAAGAGAATTCAATGATCTATAATTAGTTAGCGGGTGTGGATAAAATCTGAATTCTCAAATCAATAAAGAATAATAGAACCGCTTGAAATCTCAATCAATCGTCAATGCTCTTTAGCTCCATGCTGTATTTGGCCTTAGTCTTTTTTTTTTATTCGAGATCATTTAGGAGGCCTTTGTAGAACAAACGCGCGTCTGGCTTACAAAATTTTAAATAATGGTATCTACGATGAGTTTCATAAGTAGGATTTGGCGACCGTGTTTTGATTGCCGATGGTTTAATTGATTCTTGGTCAGCTGAATTCCATTAAATGGTATATTTATAGCTGACTATGCGGTATGGGCTTTGCTCATTGTTGAAGGCCGTACGGTGACCTATAGTTGTTAATTTCTATGTCATTTTGGTCTCTTGTGGAGAGTTGTCTCATTGGCAATAATACCACATCTTCTTTTTTATATTTTAAAATCAACAATCGTGCTCATATATTATGTATTATGGTAATAAAATGAAATTTGATGTGGGCTTTTTGGTATGTTTTAATGGATGTTTTGAATTTCGTATATCATATTGTCCCTCATCATGTCATTCATGATAATTTAGGTGTTAGAGTAGCCATATATTTGAGTTGAATCCTTTAAAGAACAGTTCGGCGTTTTGCATTTGCGCCGATCTGCATTTCATTTACGCCGATTTATTTCTTTCATTTGCGCCGATTTATTTTTTTCATTTGCGCCGAATTTTTTTTACAGGTAAATTACAGGTGAATAGATACAAGAAGATGTTGTATGAGTGCCAATAAGACAACTCTCCATCAATGTCATGTTATTTTTCATTTATCATTATAGACCTCTTTCGTTAGCCAGTTGTACAAATGTTATGAATTGTCAATCATAACATGTATATAACTGTTGTCCCCTGCTCACCACGGGGTGGTGAAAGTAGGATTTCGAGCAGAATAAGTCAATTTAAAAGCACTATATTCACATACTTTAAAATCAAGAAGTAAAAATCTAAGATAAAAGCACTCTGTTTATATTAAAATGAAGAATTAAAAATCTATTTACAGCATTCAAATCCATAAAAACGGAATACAATAAAATCATAAATCTGTTCTTGTCGAGTATTTATAGGCAACACATCTAATATATTCTATTCTTGTGATTTCGTCTCTTCTATATTTGTCGTAATTGTCAATAACGAAGTCCATCTTTTCTTTGTCTGGCTTATGTACTAATGATGGCATTTCTAGAGTTTGCATTTTAACACACGTAGCTGCCTGGATTTCTTGATAACATCCATAAAAACATCTCTAGACTTTTTCCTTGACCGTACCCGTAGTTCTTTAGCCTCTGTCGTTCGGTCATTTGCAACATGCATATGGCTACATGTATGTTCATTCTGTGTTTTGAAAATAGTCAGACCATCAGAATCCGTGTTGACTCTGGCTTTACACGTGTAACGGAGATGCGCAGCTGTGTAATAATCTCCCTTTGCTAAACACGGAATGACGCAAAATGAACTATTTCACTGTCAGAGAAAGGAATGACAAAGTGTATATTTAGATAAATCATATGGTTATGATTTGGAAGATGTTTCATCCAACTTACTGGATATTTAAGAGAAGATTTTGCCATTCTCATGGAGGAATTATACCTTCTTAAATGGACCTGTGAAAAGTATAGACTTATTAAAGAAATATTTAGTACTGGTTCTAATATAGACCACCTGGATTTATCATTAATCCGCCTTCTATTCATCTATACATGGATATACCATAAATCCGACCAACAAATTTTGCCTTAATTAACTAAATTTGTTTTATGTTCACTGTTTTCATGCAAATTATGTGGTATATATTTAATAAAGTATCTGAACATCTGTATTTGGTTTCATTTACCAGAGCTCAGTCGCAGCGGAACGAACTATTAATCGACAAGAGGGAACGGTGACGCATAGCCACCCGACCCTCCTGTTACATTTTTGGTGGCCAATGTGTTATCTGACTTGAGTTGAAACTTGGTAGTGAGATCAAGATATGATACTGTATTTTTACTAAATTCAGTATATGAATTTTATGATACCATTGTACATGTTGTATATATATATATATGTTGTTGATTTTATGTATAAACATCATAAAACTTGATGTTCACATATTACACTATTAACAAATGGAAAAAACTTTGTTTCAAAAAAAAGGAAAAAAAAAAGGAAATGAATAGATACATTTGTAGAAAATGTTGTATAATATGTAATAAATATATAGAACTGAGTAATATGCAGTATACAACTGTTAGTATTAGAGACAGAGGAGAATTTTATTTGAGAGTTCAATGATTGCATACATTACATTTTGTAGACACTTGTAGATTAAGCAACCGCATGGATAGTTTTACACTTACATTCTCAATACATGTAATTATTTTTAAGTATATAGCATATAGTAGCGACATATAACTTTGCACTGGATGTGTTTTTTCTCACAAGGGTTGAGAATTATTTTAGGACCAGAGTAGTTAGGTTAGACTAGTACTTCCGAAAATGTGAATAGGGGTATCTAGTATAGCTGCTACTGGTGAGATTTACATTCATAAGTCAAGGTGACTAATGGATTGTATATCTATGAATGACACATTGGTGTGTCTATTTTCTGGTGTATATGTTTATAATATGTCTTTCATTTTGGTGAAGTGTTTACAGAGTTAATTGGTTAAACCGTTAATAGGACTTGGGAAAAATAGTACCGGTACCTAGGTTAGCTGTGTGAATATTTTCTAACACTGTACAACAATTAAGCAGTATGAACATTATGTATATGTTATGTTTGAATTGACTTCAAAGAATAGTTTTCTTATGTTTGCTTTCTACTTTCAGCAAGTGTACTTGCTAAACATTTACGCATGCACAGCTAACTTGTCATGGGGATCAAACGTCTCCTACATACAAGTGTAAGACGTAAACCACGCTACAGACGCTGATAAATGTGTATAAAACAATGTGATGATAGACAGTGCGAGATTGTTTCGAAAGTTTAACTAGAAATAAAGCTTCGCTGTATTTCGAGTTTTAAGAAGGGAGGAATGTAACGGAGATGCGCAGCTGTGTAATAATCTCCCTTTGCTAAACACGGAATGACGCAAAATGAACTATTTCACTGTCAGAGAAAGGAATGACAAAGTGTATATTTAGATAAATCATATGGTTATGATTTGGAAGATGTTTCATCCAACTTACTGGATATTTAAGAGAAGATTTTGCCATTCTCATGGAGGAATTATACCTTCTTAAATGGACCTGTGAAAAGTATAGACTTATTAAGGAAATATTTTGTACTGAGTCTCATATAGACCACCTGGATTTATCATTAATCCGCCTTCTATTCATCTATACATGGATATACCATAAATCCGACCAACAAATTTTGCCTTAATTAACTAAATTTCTGTTTTATGTTCACTGTTTTCATGCAAATTATGTGGTATATATTTAATAAGGTATCTGAACATCTGTATTTGGTCTCATTTGCCAGAGCTCAGTCGCAGCGGAACGAACCATTAATCGACAAGAGGGAATGGTGACTCATAGCCACCCGACCCTCCTGTTACACACGATTTGATGGTACATCGATAAGATAATTTAAAGATATGTTGTTATGTTTCAGGACACTGACCTTCCGATATGTATGGCCGTCGATGATTAAAAATTTGACTCCTTGGCTCATTTCAGTGTGCAATATGTCCATCGTGTTACAACGAAGTTCCAGAACAATATGAATCAAAATTAACTTAAACCTAAGTGAACAACGTTTATAACCAGATTTTACCAATATACCTTCAAGGTATAGTACATGTACAAGGATTAACTTGCCTGCAAGTCCAATGAGGAGCAAATATAAAATCGGCGCAAATGAAAAAAAGAAATCGGACAAATGAAAGAATGAGAATTTTTTAAAATCGGCGCAAATGTCATACGCTCGAACAGTTCTATCAAATTGTTTAATTATTTAATTTAATTCAGACGGATAAACAAGGTTATTTTTCTATGTACATTTCACATTCTTAATCAAAAACGAAAGTAGCAAAATGTTATACCATACCTTTTTATAAAATTGATTTCAACAACGAATTGTCCTCATTAGCTTCGTTTTCCTTTTGTGTGTTCCCGTTTAAAAATATGAATATCATTTCAAATATTGTATACAATGCACTATTTTAAAACTTACCTTTATAAACCTTTACAAAAATATCAATTACACCGTAGCAACAAGGACATACTATGTCGTTTAAACTTCAATCAATACTTACATAAAGAGGAGGGCCATGAAGGGTTTATTTTTCTTAAACTGAAATTATTATCATTTAAAATGAACTTATCAAAGATAATGTTAAAGAATAGATGCATTGCAATCACTGAAGAAATTTATGAGGAATTTGTTGTAGATTTTCACGTGAGAGCGAAATTATACGTGTGTGTGGGGATCATACTTTTTAAACTGAAATCATTTTGATTCTAAAATTAACTTATCAAAGATAATATTAATGAATAGATGCATTATAATCGCTGCAGAAATTTAGAGAGGATTCCAGGTGTAGAAAATGATTATCTTGTGAGAACAAAATTATACGCATTATATGTGTGTGGTTTTTTTTTGTGGGGGGGGGGGGGGGTAATTTATGTCTGTTTTACATCTAGAAAATGAAAAGGGGGTCGATTGAGAACACAAGTTTTCGACATAATGCTAGGGATTATTACAGTTACTGTATGATTAACTTTCTATTTCTTCGTATCGTCATTCTAGCACCACCTTCGTACGGAGTATATATCACACAGTCGATACGATTTTCCAGAGTTGCGTTTTTACAATAATTATCTTGATAGAGGGTTCTAACAAGGATTTAATGGTTCCAAATAGAAAAAAATCAGTCATCAACGGACATCATCACGATTTGGCTTCTGTCAGACAGATTACTACGGATATGTTCCAATTGTCGTTACAACAACCGTGTCCTCTTCTCCTTCAATGTGCCATAACTTATGAGACTCAACACAGCATGTGTACTCAATACTACGAACATGTCGTGGTTTATTTATTCAGTAGGGCTCTGCACCCTTCAAAAGCTTTTAGGATCCCCAAACAAAGTTTTTTGGTGATGTTTGTGTTCCTTAGTCTTAATTGTTTCCTCATATTGTTTTGTCGACTTGTTTATTATCGTCTTCAGTTTTTTGCCATTGATTTGCCACTTAATGAGTTATGAATGCCCAACATTATTTTTCGACTTTATTTGTTTACAGCTAAATGTATTTCTAAAACTTATCATAAGGCCATTGATTTTTTTTTAAATGACAAAAACATGATTTCGACGAAATGTTTTGATCCTATTTGTGTTTTCTTTTAACCCGGGAGTAGATATAGATATCCTATCATACTACATGCATTTTATTTTTCGGGATTAATCTCGATACCCTTAGTAACCTGGACATTTGACTAGAGGCCAATCAGAAAAACCTACGAAAACCTCATAGTCAGAGAAAGTATTTTGTATGCAAAATATATCTACTTTGTCATTATTTTGCTTCCATATATTGTTCATTGTGTTTTAAATTTTACATGTCACAACCTAAACAACATCTAGCAGACATTGTAGCTCGCACCGGTTTTATTGGGCGCCTTAAGCTTGCAAAGATATGTTGGTCCTCTGTTTCAGGTTAGAGGTCTAGAGGTATATTAGGAAAAATAAAGGCAACAGTAGTATACCGCTGTTCAAAACTCATAAATCCATGGACAAAAAACAAAATCGGGGTAACAAACTAAAACCGAGGGAAACGCATTAAATATAAGAGGAGAACAACGACATAACACTAAAATGTAACACACATAGACAGTAATAAAAGGTTGTTCCTGTGCTTTTATTCTTTTAAAAGTGCGCGTAGAGATCATATGTCATGAAGTATAAATAAGGAATAAACATGCCGTAATGCGCCTATGATTTCTTCTTCTTAATTTTCTTCTTTTTTCTAGACCGATACACCGATTCTTATGTATTAATTCACAAGCCACCATAATACTTTTGCCTCTTCAAGTCTTTAAAATATAGCAACTACATTTTGTCGCCTGTTAATTTGATTTGTATGTTTCTTTGTTCATGTATTACTTATAGTACAGACGTGTTGACAGACGTGTTGAATAGTCTTAGTGGTTGTATTTTGTATATATATGCATTCGTTTGATTTGTTTGAGCTTTGGATTTTGCCATTTAATTTGAGACTTTCCGTTTTGAGTTTTCCTCAGACTTCAGTATGTTTGTGAATTTACTTTTTGCATGCCTTTTAGTGGTAATAGTTATCAAAGGTACCAGGTTTGGTGATAAATGAGTTTTAAGATTCGTATTTCGTTTACATTTAACAGCATACGTCTTGGCATCCTCGGCTTTATAGTGTTATTTTCAACGTTACTGCATGATGAAGGTAAACCCACAAAAGTGCTTCAGACGCACCATCTTACAGAGAGTTATTTTCCATTACCCATTAAACATCACTGTATTCGATAAGAGAGAAACGAGAACATACAAAATAAATCATCAAAAACAGTAAAAACAATTAATCAAATCCACAAAAAAAGAATTTAACTACGAACAACTTTCAGATTAGAATACATCTGAGACAAACAATCTTTATGACAATTGGTGATCATGGTGTTGAGGGGAGGCTTTTTCCAAACAGCTTACCTATAATTTGTAAGAGTGTAAACATGAATGTGTTTAGTTCCTGATTTAACATAGTAAATATTCCTTATTATTCAAATGGAAGTATGATATCGCTTTTCATAGTATTAGTCTGTTTCACTTTTTTACCAGAATCATCAATATATATTAAGCATTTTGTCTACAGTTTACTATTAGATTGTTTTTGAAATGAACGAGTCCTTGAAAATCGTCATAAATATTAATTTGGTGTACAAACTGTCATTTATCTGTATCTATCACGCATACTTGTTTATTATAAATTACAGATACACCAAAGTGATTGATATTTATAATAGCAATGCTATGTGGTATTCCAATCAGCAGAATTTGCCCCCTTTTAAAACCATCTTTGTTGTAACTCATACATCTAGGATTATACTTCTCTGATATAGCTAAGTCATATTTGGCATCAATTTTGCATCATTTATAACAATATGTCGATTTTCTTTTTCAATAAAAACCGAGTTCGTTAGAGCAAACTCAAATGATGATGAACCTTTTTCAGAGGTTGATGCCCATGTAACCTGCGTAGTTTGTGTTTCAGACACTGCTGAATTGATCGGCAATTCTCCTCCAGGCAAAGATGATAGTCAAAGATGATTTATGTGTAAACGGCATATACAATCATGGTGATTCAGGAACTAATAAGGACAATGCTGAATTAGAATCTGCTGTAACGTTTGGTTCCCGTTTTACTACTGAGGAGCAAAATATTCTGTTTTCATTTTCCAGATTTATATCCATCTTGTTCATGTTGTTATTTGCTTCTATCAAAATGCGATCAATACGTATAATCGTGGAGTCGTTTTTTTTCTAATAGGAAAGTTTTTTGTTGGAAATAGATTGTAAACAGCATTCTATCAGGGTCTGGTAGCGTTCGTTATAATCTTTACCCATGCATTTAAGACCTACAATTCTGGAATATTTTTGCCCTATAGACATTTTTGTAGTTTCTTAAATAAATGTTTGTTTGTCAGTAATATATTTTATTTCGGTTGTCATATCTGTGACTTGTTCAATTAGTTCACCTCTGTTGTTTTCATACTTTTTGTTTATTACCTACTCCACTTCATTTGAAATAAATCTAGTTGGTTATCAATAGCCATTCTAGTATTTTTTCAACTCTTCTTCGCACTTGTCTTTGGTAATTTCTAAATAACGCAGAAGTAAACTACTTTATCGGCTGCTTCACCATTGCGGGCTTTGATTGCTGATAACAGATTTACTGTGATAGATGCCAGTTTGCTGTTGTCTGCAACGTAATGTATTTTTTTAACATTGCAACAATCTTTGTGGTATTGTCTTTTACAAAGTATACAACTTAGCTTTTCGTGTTTAGTACCAAAAAAAAATTAACTATTCATCACGATGTTTATCACACAATACCCATTTGTTAATTTTAACAGTAAAATCCTTTTTTTCCTTATCATATGATGCATTCTTAACGGAACAAGTAGGCAATTCGAATACGTTGTGGTTTCTGTCCAATTTGAATGACACTTGTTGGGATTTACAGCTATGACATAGTTTTTTTTCACAATCGTTGCACCGAAATTCTACTGATGAGTTCCCTCTCTGATCATGACATGGTTGACACTTCATTACCTATAACTTAATTAAAATTATTATGTTTCAATCTAGCTGTAAGAAGTTTCGTTTTTGCGTTGGTCAATGTCAGCTAAGAATCTACACCGATGTTTTTACATATATTAATATTTTAGAATTTTAATTTCTGCAAAGACTGTTATTGTTGATGTTTGCAAATATGACGATGAATAATTCTATAAATGGCAATTTGAGAACTGTTCCTGCTAAAAGAGGTTAATGTTATCATTTGTTTAATTTGTTCAAATTCAATTTCCAACTTTCAGAAAAGGACAATAACTCTTACTCTCACTTAGCAAATTGGGAGGTGTTTTCTCTCCTTGTGTCAATATGCACTTGAACAGTGTTCTTAACCACAACAGGTGTGTTGGCAATGTACGGCTCGACTTGATTAGATTTCTGTCCCTATAAAAACAATTACAAGATGTTTTCGTGATTATAAAAAATAGTAATGGAACTCACGGATTTATTCGGTATATCAATATCGCTTGAATGACTTTTCCCACAGTGATAAATTTATCAAAGACAATAACAGGGCAATGATTTGTAAGGTGTTTGATAAACAACATTAAAGATAGAGTTAACATTCCATTAATATCTACAATATAAAAACAAATAAAAGTTATCTTTATAAAGATTTGGTGTATTTTGTTTATAAATCATAATTCTAGTATTCTTAGGGGTGAATACAAGAAAGAACGACAAAATTATTTTATATCTCTTCCTGTGTGACGCAACATTCAGTTACATCAAACACGCGACTCTACTCGAGTTGATGTGAACTTTGCCATGCAATCATTTGGGTTGATTTCAAATACATGTATTAGTAGCAATGCATGTGGTTTTAAAATGTTATATTTCCTTTTTTGTTTATCTTTATTATATTTATTTGTTTTTGGTCTAATTGAGATTGTGACACGGTAATGATGGCCTTATCCCTATTTTGACAATTTTACCTATTGCGTCTGTTTTGTACACGCATCATTATAAATAAAATGGAATTTGGTGCGACTGTCATACAAGTGACAGGTTTAGGGCTTGAAAACCAGATTCAATCCACCATTTTCTACATTTGTAGAGTCAGGAATATGAAAGGTGTTGTCCATTCGTTTGATGTGTTTTATCATTTTGCCATATGGTTAGGGGCTCTTAGTTTTGAATTTTCATCGGAGTTCGTTATTTTTGTTATTTTACCTTTTTTTATAGAAAAATTCATACATCAATGGTATTTCATATCAAGATCTGACTACTAGGAGTTGGAAATACAAGCGAGTACCAACGTCTACCTTGAGTTGCATCAAAAAAGAGGTTGTAAATCAAATCATGGACATAAGTCTTATGATTTTGTACGCCAGACTCGAAGCTTCAGTTATTGCAGATTTTTTTTTCTCGAAAGGTGTAATTTTATAAATTGGTTAACATTTGCATTTTGCGATTATATGGGCTGTAAGCAGTTATAATCTTTTTGCCAGTCTTCAGTTGAATTGCAATGAATTTTAATATCTCGATATACTTCATATACACTGTCAATTGGGACGTCACAGTTTTGCTAAATGTGCGATGTTCTTAGAAAATAGAAACCCGATGTATTGATATGAATACATCCTACTAGTAATTAAAAAAGTCCATTCAAGAAAGAAAAAAGCTCAAATGCTCATATGGATCTGCTCACAATGTTCCAAAAATTAGTAGAATAACATACATCTTTAACCCTAATATCCGATTAGTATACCGGCGTTAAGGCATCCCAGCTATCATAATACTGTCCCCTTCTATCATAAATTATCTTGCTCAGAATTTCATAAAAGTAGAAAAGTTTTCACGATGTTTTGTGGTTAAAATGTAGGAATGGTGTCCACTATGCCAAACAGGACTTAAAAGTTTCAAAACAAATAGTGTCCAAACAATCCGGAATACTCTGCTACCAAAAGATACCAATATATATTGATTCCCAAGAAAATATTATTTTTAATTTATTGAAGTCTTTGCTGAAAACGGTTATAATCGGAAAAAAATTTAGAATAAATAACGCATGGTTTTATAATTTTTAATGGTATATGCCAAAAAGGAGTTAACTGGAGGACAAAGCCAGACTTTGTGTTTGAAAAAAAGGGAAAAGACAAGTTTATTAATTCTTGATTTGATCATCTCTTACCAATAAAACTGTCAAGGGAAAGTTGATTCGAAAGCTGAACGGGTCAAACTAAGGACTTGAAAATTGGTATTTGCTACTTCTCCGCTAAGCACATAACCCTTTTAACTGAGCATGGTGATCTGATCATTTCTTCATATATAAATTCAGTTCGCATATGAAATATAGTAAAATCATATTTAAATGTATGCCAAATGTGGTGGTATTTCAAAATAGTGCTACAATCGAAATTTATATGCCTGTTCAAAATTAAAAAAAAAAGACAAAAACAACACAGAGGATTTCAGTTAAGTCGCATATTTTTGTTTGGTTTGGCAGAATCAAAATACATCTCATAATATGGGAATGATTGACGTACAGACACGTAAACGTGGGAATAGTATGCCCTCCTTATTGAAAGGAAATTAGTAAAAAGTAAAATAACAGAAATTATGAACTCCGAGGAAATTAAAATAAAACAACGGCTATTAACTTAAATAGATTATTTTCGTTCAAATTGCAAAACGTCGATATTGTCTAGGGTGTTACTCCTCCAGACCCCCTGCCTCGGTAATAACAGATTTCAGGATCCGCTACTGGCTTATGAGGTCAGGGTTTGTTGTGTGTACATTCAATGAAAATGTAGAGACATTAATGACTATTTTTTAATCAGGAATTTGATAGTATTAGACACTGCAGAATCGGAATTTGTATTTATGTATGATCGGTAAGATAATTATTCTATTATTCTGTTTATCTAAAAATCAGAAAGGTGTTGTTTTTATTTTTACCTTTCAACAATGGACTAAGTAGCACAGAAGTTTACAGAAAAAAAACTACATTGCCGTTTAGAGACCATTTGCCTGGTGTTTTGACTTTAACAACATGAATCATACTTTATAAATGTAAAATAACTAAAACAAATGATAAAAAATTTGAATAAATCGATTCATCTTTATATGACTGCTTCATCAGATTCGATAACATTTTATTTTTTTTCAATTTTTTTTTAAATTTTATGATATTTGTGTTTCTTTGACATTAAACATTTTTAAAGAAGTCACATTGAAGAATTTTTTTTTCATAAATCATTTATTTTAGATTTTGTTTACATAAAAAATTAAAGTGCAAACACCAGACAAAGGATCCTTATTGTCTAGGGTTTCCTAAATATTTTAGAAATTGAATGAACATAACGTACAGGTTAGGTTACTAAATCAAAAGAGTCAGTCCGATTCATATATGCACTTCAAAGATAACAAAGGAAATATACGTAAAACTAAAACATTTTAATGTTGTGTCTTGTTCTCCTCTTATATTCAATGCGCTTCCCTCAGTTTCAATTGTAACCCCGATTTTGTTTTTCGTTCATCGATTAACGAGTTTTGAACAGCGGTATACTAATGTTGCCTTTATTTGACTAACAAATATTTTTCGTTTCTTTCAATACGAGTTTTCCATAAGTCGATCAAAAGGTGTAAATGATTATATTGAAAACCTGAACACCCACCCATTTCTTGATCGAGGATTGCGGTCATACGGAATTTGATAAAGACTGTATTAATTTTGGGACAAATGGACTTAAACAGCAATAACACCACAAATGGGACTTATATTTTTAATTTTAATATGACTAAAACACGGCCGACACTCGGCTAACCGAGAGATTGGTCGGTTAATCTATATTGAGTATGCGGCTATATGGGAGATTGGTCTGTTAATCGGGTTGGTTATACGTCTGTTAAGAGTAAAACGCACAATTTAATGTTAAACTGTATCAAATAAAATAAAATAGTCAAAATATGGGTACATCAGTCATCATCGTATAACAATTTTAAAAGGAACAATTTAACAGAACACAAAAGCATCTACTATCTACGAACATATTCATTGATTTGAGTGTCTGACATCAGAAAATTTTATACGTCACATAAATTTGTCGTTCAATGTGCATACAAACGATTTTAAAATTTTACATAGGCAATGTTAGTCATTCTCAAGAAGTAAATGGAAAGGAGCGAATGCAGCTACATTTGGTCATCTTAAGTTTTAATACATTTTATTCCGTTTAGTTCCTTTCTTCATAAGTGTAGAGGAGAACGGCAGTTGTTCGCTTGTAAACTTCTAGCATTTGTTACCAATACGAGTATATCGCAATCCGTTACTGTTTCAACACCCAGGGGTGTTTCATGTGTGTATTCTTAAACAATTATTATTTTTTCTCTCTTTTTTAGCAATGCATCACTCTCTACTGTCCTTATTTATTATTCTATATTCTGCTACTCCATCCAGATTATCGTGTATACCATGAGGGTTCGGATTGGGGTGTTGTTTATTTCTGTATTCTTTAAATTGTTATGTCACGTTTCTTCCGTGACGTTTTTTCCTTTTACCTTTTATTTATCTTACTCATTATTCTTTCTCTATTCTTTATATTTTAGCATCCCAATATATTTTACTTACTGATGTTTAGTTACATTACGACGTTTATCTCTGATTTATATACTGGTTACCAATGTAGATGACAAGTTGGTGTCATGCATGACAATTAAACAGAATCCACATGACATATGCAACCATTCTTGAATGAAATTAACATTACTTTAATATTACACTTTTTGAAACCGTTATCAATTTTCTATTTCCATTGTTTAAATTGTTCATTGTTCACAGTGGCGGATCCAGCCATTTTAAAAAGTGGGGTTCCCAACCCAGAGTAAAAGGGGGGGGGGGTCCAACTATATGCTCCCATTCAAATGCATTGATCGGCAAAAAAAGGGGGGTTCCAACCCCCGGAACCCCTCCTGGATCCGCCACTGGTTCATGTGTTGTTTCCGTATCTTTTATGTTTTATTGCTCATGTGTTGTTTCCGTATATTTTAGCCGCTCGTCTTGAGCCTACCCATTTGATCCGATAACACCCCATATAGCAATAAAATTATTCTTTTATTGCCATTCATAACTCTTAACAGACCAATTAACAGACCGGGTTTTATACATCCGACCCATTAACAGACCAGGTTTTAATTAAAGATTGATTTATGTCACCAAAATATAGATTTTTGTGAAGATTTTTCACACAATGATTTCAGTATGGTTAAACATAATGCCTGTCTTTTTTCGATGTTTAAAATATTGCATGCAAGTAAATTCAACCAACGTGTCATTTTGTGTACAGTTTGTGTGTGTAAAATGTGTATAAGTTTATTGATGAGTAACCCGCCTTTTCATTTTATAGATCGTACATTGAAGCTAGAAAAATAATAATTATACCACTGGATTCAGTACATTGAATTGTTTTGTTAGACATGAATATTTGTTATGATAAACATATATTTTAAAAGTTATACAGTGAAACATGCTGAACTTTCAATGATTTTCTCGATAACACCTGATTATCAGACTTTAGCCAACCCGATTAACAGACCAACCGCCGATATAGCCGCATACTCAATATAGATTAACCGACCAAACTCTCAGTTAGCCGAGTGTCGGCCGTGTAAAATAAGTATATTGAATTAGGCCGTGTTCACACCAAACGCCGTGTACAGTAAACATGTTTATAATTAGTTTAATGTAATGGACACTGGTTTCAGATTGAATTTGTTCACTTCTTTACATCTGGTTAAATTACCTGTACATAAGATTTGTTCACACTTATAAACTATATGTCATTTAAATGTTCATTACGTAGAACCGAATGCAAAGTTTTCGGACAATTTTTCTAGCAGTAAGGGAACGACCATTTGACTTCAAAAGGTGGATGGAGATATTGCGATCCCTAATTGGATAAAAAATAATCTGGTCATAGAGATGATAAAAAAAAATATTCTAAATGAAAATTTGTTTGGTGACAAATCGAAAGCAATGTTTTTTCTTTAAATTTTAGCATTACATAGAATGGCAGCTGAAGGTGTAACAAACAATTTTTTCAGGGTCAAAAAGATTTTTTTTTTCTCCCAAAACTGGAAACAAGCTTTTTTTCCGACAAAAAAACAACATAGCTCCCCCCTTCCCTGCCTTATGGGTTCGGCAATGATGCTGCTTTGAGTCTTGATCAGGGGTTAATAAAGTACGTTATTTTTTTTTAAAACAAATAAACATATACACTTTAGACAACAATTTCTGTGAAGAACTTTTTTAATAATGGTTAAAAATATCAATTTTATTCAAAAATAGTTTCCTCCTTAAATATAAACACGGTTAAACTAATTTCCTAAATGCCTAGTTTTGTGTTACACTTAACCTACACAAGGCCTACATTGACTATCGACTGTGTGTAGACAAAACATGATTTAAACTACATGTAAACATTGAGTTTTATCAATGGGAACGCAATTGTGTTTAGTTTAGTTACACTAACACAACACCGAATTTAGGTCAATGTGAACTCGGCCTTAGCAGTAACATCACAACTATTTATATGTGAAATTTTTACTTATCTATAATTGTGTCTGTTATTTTTTTTTATTTAGTATTTTGCTATTAAAAGTTTCTCTATCATATTACATAATGAAGACATAAATATCAATTATATGGTTATTTTTATAGATAAACTGTTTGTTAAAAGTATAAATTATTCGAAATACTAAGGATTTTCTTATCCCACACATAGAGTACTTTTTGGCACAACTTTTGGGATTTTTTGGTTCTCATTGTTCTTCAACTTTATACGTGTTTGGCGTACTATTTTGATCCGAGTGATACTGACGAGTCTTATGTAGACGTAAATAAAGGCAACAGTAGTATATCGCTGTTCAAAACTCATAAATCCATGGACAAAAAACAAAATCGGGATAACAAACTAAAACCGAGGGAAACGCATTAAATATAAGAGGAGAACAACGACATAACACTAAAATGTAACACATATAGACAAAATCCCACGAGAATAACAAATATAACATATATATATAATTTAAAACGCGTTCGTCGTATCAAAGTATAAGCCTGGTACATTTGGTAACTATTCTCCATCATATCATAGTTATGATAATAGATGTACACTTTTTGAAAACAAATAGTAAAATTCCGCCATTTTACAATTCATCTGACAGTAATGTTGTTTGGGTCAGATTAGCTCAAAACCTTATTAGTCGTAGGGATCTTACTCTTTTTATAGCCTTTCATGTTACTAAGCAGAGACAACTTTTAATAATAGAGCACAACAACCATAGAAGTAAAAAACAGAAGCAACTTTTTCAAGATTGGATTTGAGTAGCTTAGTCCAAAATCCATTCCTTGTAACAAGAGGAATTGCTAATAATAATACCAACACTTTTTCGTCGTCCTTCCAGCCTAATAATATGTTTACAGTACATAAACATTGTAAAACATGACACATAATTAAACGTATAAATACCACAGGAAAATTGTCAAAATTAACACTAAGTACACGCACAATAATTTTAAAGTGTAATACGGTTTTCCATTTGAAAATCTGAAATACCTAGAATCTGATATATTTGCTTATCTGCGCGCCTGATTACTTTTGTAATATGCCCAGTTCATTGACAGTTCAAGATAATTGAGTATCGACGTAAAGATGTCCTGAATTGTATGTAGAACATGTTTTTGACGGAATCTTTTAATAATTTCAGTCATAATTATTATGTTTATTTTTATTTAAAGGTGTTTATTTACTAAAGAATAGACTTAAACAACCATCGCTATCGGACCACTCATGGATGATCTTGAGGTAAAGGATGAAATATAGAATATATGGATACCTATACATTTTCCCAATGTTCGATGAATCTTGAATTTTAACCTTGTTACTAGAAAATCAAATGTAATATTTGATATCAACCTTTGGTGAAATTGACTGAATCGATATCTTATCATTATTGACATTCATTTAAATGCTGACTTAAAATAGAACTAAGGCATGCCACGAAAGGGCTTATCAATGGCATTGAAATTCAAATGCATTACACATTTGCATCCACCTTCCAACATATGAACTACAGAATAACATGTATGTTAGAATTTTAATTTTATATACTAAATTATAAACTAGATCACAACCATCATTTTAACTTATAATTTCTAACAAATGTAGTAAACTAATTAATGAGTACCTAGTAGACAATCAACACTTTCTTTACCAATTGTTTATTCTGCTAGTAAAAAAGTATAAAAAAAGCTTCTGTTTAAAAATTATTATCTGTTTACAGAGAATGAAACATCAACAGAATGAGAAAAAAAAACGTAAATTGAAAATAATAATGCATCAAAGTGTTTTCATAGTCAAATGAAAGCAATAGAGAATACATGGACTATTAGGAGAGACAACCATAACAATAAAAGATATAAGTTCAAAATATTTAATAGTTGTTTCTTCATATGCAATCTTTCATCAGAAATATCAGAGAAAATAGGGATAGTGATCATCGAATTGCAGCAATGTGTGTTTTAATGTTTGCATGTAATGTTACTTTACTTCAATAGTACTCTGGCAATCTGTAATGAAAACTTCACTTTTTTTATTAAAAAATTCAGATTTGTATTTTTTGTTTAAATGATTTTAATGAGAAAAAAAAATAGATGGAAATAGTATAGAAGATTCGAAAGGACATGTTTCCTTATTTTTCGAATGAAAAGGAGTAAAACAAACATAATGAATTCCAAGGTAAAATTGACAAAATCAAACACTTTCAATCAACAGAACAAGTAAACAAACTGCCATATTCGTGACTTATATGTCAGCGCTGCATTAACGACCAGTAATAATGTACGAACTGTGGACAAGATCTAGTACTAAGATATGAAACAAAACATGTACTGTCATAATGAATAATGTAATAAAGACTGTAAAAAACTAGGTGCTGCATTACAAAATATATTCAATGCATATATGTTGCATACGATATTTAGACGAATGCTGTAAAAATTTTGTAAAATTTAAGTCTATAAAATATAATGTGTAAACTTCGATAAAAATCTTACATAAAAATCCCAAATATAATTCTCATAAAAAAAATTGATATAAAAATCTGATATAGAAATATCAGATTAATATCTCATTTGTAAAAAACATACAAAAAATATTAACCAATACAAGAGATCGGATTGTAATATCCAACAATAAGAAATTGCACAAATGATAAATAGAACAATTCCTGAATTATGCTCAACAAGAGCGAATTCAGTTTAAAAAAAAACAATGTTAGCGATGAATGATAAAGTTAGGTTTATTAGTTTAGTTAGTTTATTTCAAATGATAAATTAATTTTTCATAAAAAAAGTAAAAAATTTGGTTATTACTATATTTCTCTGATTTGATTTTTTTTTTTTCATCCCAATAGTGCTGTTCGATTGTCGAATTTCTAACGAAGGGTATTATGGCAACTGCACACCTGTCGTGAATTAGAGAATTTGAAGACAATATTTCTGAATAGTTTGATAAAATAAGGGTTTGTTTTTAAGAAAATGTCTATACATGTTTATAGTAAAACTCAGTTAATTATATGACACATTATGATACTTTTGGATTTTGATTGGAAGGATCATACGTCTTTGAGAAGACAAAATACTATTCATTTTTTATGAACAGAGACATAGACCGTATAAAAGTTAAATCTGCTTACAAAGTAAAACAAAATAAGTTTCGTGTCAGGTCATCTGTAGCATGGTCCTTTATGAGATACTGCCTTTAGTGTAACACATAGTTAGGACTAAGGTGAGCTCTCTTAAATTGAACCAAAATAAATTGATTTTGCGAATTGACCTAAATACAGTTTCAAACTTATATTACTGATACCAGATATTAATAAAATGCAGCTGGAGTTAAAAACTAGTAGTGTAGGGTTTTCGACAAATAATTTCATTTATTTAATGTGCAAAACACAGATGAATATTGCTACCTTCATTAATTTTGTTTAACTGATTATAAACGCTTCTATATGATCAGGTCTAAATGGGAAAAAATGTGATTTCTCAACTAAAATACTAAAAGAGTAGAAATTCTCCTGTTGGTCCATGTTGTTTAAAAATCTAAATGGCAGTTTACATGAAGAAACTCAGTACACTCTTAAGCGTTCAATGACCATATATACTAATGCAGTTACACAAATGAAAACCGTACATAGAATAATTCAAATCAAATATATTCAAATATAACTGCAGGATTAAATCTTTAAATCATAGGAAAATGTTGAGGAAATACTGTTGGAGGTGCATATAACATAAATGTTAGGTACCATCTATATACTTGCATAAAACAATTTAATGTGTCTGCATTAACAAAAAGAAAAAAGTAAAATCACAAAAATACTGAGCTTAGAGGAAAATTAATTTAGAAAGTCCATAATCACATGGCAATTTCAAATAACAAAACGCATCTAAAACGAATGGACAAGAACTGTCATATTACTGACTTGGTACAGGCATTTTCAAATGTAGAAAATGGTGGATTAAACCTGGTTTTATAGCGCTAACCCTCTCACTTTGGTGACAGTCTCATCAAATTCCGTTATATTTACATTGATGCGTTAAATAAACAGATACAATAAATAAATAATATATGTACATCAGTCATCATCGTATAACAGTTTTAAAAGGGGACAATTTAACAGAACACAAAAACATCTATCTACAAACACATTCATTGATTTGTGTGTCTGACGTCAGAAAAATTTGTATACGTCACATAAATTTGTCGTTCAATGTGCATGCAAACAATTTTAAAATTTACATAGCCAATGTTAGCATATAGGGTTAAAAATCAAAAGTATGTAAGAATAAATATCAGAAATAGACCGAGATTGAAAATAGTCCAAAAGTTATATAAAGAATTTATAAGAATCCACAATTAAATAGTTAATTCCACTATCAGTCATCATCGTATAACAATTTTAAAAGGAACTATTTAACAGAAAACAAAAACATCTATCTACAAACACATTCATTGATTTGAGTGTCTGACGTCAGAAAATTTTATACGTCACATACATTTGTCGTTCAATGTGCATACAAACAATTTTAAAATTTACATAGCCAATGTTAGCATATAGGGTTAAAAAATCAAAAGTATGTAAGAATAAATTTCAGAAAGAAGTGAAACATGGAAAATGGAAATGGGGAATGCATCAAACAATCGGACCAAAGTTTGCAATCTGTCTATAATCACTCTTTGCTAAGTTTTAATACTGAGGCAAAAAGATTTTTTCGTAACTCAAATTAAACTAGTTATCTTCTATGACTGTTGTTTTAATGCAATTAAAAGTGAGGATGTTGTGCTTTAAGTTGCTGAGACAGCGGTTGAAAAGAAAAAAACTACTTACTATATATTAATCTTCAACATGTGAAAATTCTGAGGATTATTAATTGTTCTTGGGGTACAACTTTGTTGATTTGGTCGGTATATGGGAACAACAAGTTTAAAGACAAGTTATCATGACCATATTTTTACTTCAATTACTCAAAAAGAAGAAGGTACCCACAAAAATTATATAATCCGTAATGCCCACGGAGTTATGTTAAATAAAAAAAACCAATATGAAACATAACTTAACCATAGACTTTGGACAATCATATCATGATAACATGACATACGTAAAACAGATGCAACGCACTACAAAAAAATCTAGCATGCTTTATGTTATCAGTATTTAAATTCCAAATGCAAAACTGAGTAATAAAAACAAATCGAAGATGAAGAAGAATTCTAAATGACCAGACTTCACATGTTAAATTAATGCCAGACCAAAAAAAGAGTTTAATGGTTCCCCAATCGTACTATTTGTTTGCCTCTTTATGTCTACTGTAGGATGTCAGGACAAATGTTCAGGTATCCGCCTTTACTTGATATTTGGCAGTAACAATTTCCTTCATTTTGTGAACTTCGTTGTATTACGTATATATACGTTATATACTAGTACTTGAATAAAACAAAGAATGGTGATCACTCCACAATCTAACAAAACTACTGTTAAAAATTCGATTTATACAAATGTAAGAACGTGGATCACACGAAGTCTATTCAGCGCTATGTTGAATTTACGGAACAGAAGTTTCTCTATTAAAAAAAAGAATATAAAAACTGTTTTAACATTGAAGTGCTGTTCAGAAATACAATAAAATGCTTTACATGATTATTATATCGATTCATGTGAAATAGACATATTCTAGATATTTTAAATATGAAGGTAAAGACGGTATGAATTTGATTTTTTATAAACCTTTGTCAGACAGGGATGAGCATGTCATATACCAAGGTAAAATATAAACAAATAAAAAGAAACTTGTATTCAACTGACATCTATGTCAATGTGTAATAATTTTCTGAAACTGTTCTTCTTGTTTTCATGGTGCTGACTTAATAAAACTATACTTTAAAGCTTATTACACAAGAGCAATATAACTGAACATTTAAAAAGTTTTGTGATAGTTTTCTTGTCTACGGAAAAGGACAAATATGCTTTGCAAAAATAAAAATTCAGATTTCAAATTTGGAAGCGTAAATTTTGATTGCAGCATTTGCTGAAATATAAATAATGAATTTCTTAGTATTATAGTTGATCAAACTTTTGGATAATAGATGCACTCAAATATTTCTGATTAATAGTAAAAAAAATGAAATTAGTGATTAATACTGTAGTTGAACATAACTTAATCATCTTCATCACTTTCAGAATTATATGGTCCCAGGTAGTCAGACGGTGCCTGAAATAATAAAAAAAGAAGATAAGGTATTATTATACTTTGTAGCTTCAAAATTAACACTTACTACTACTGGAAAATACTGACGCAACATTTTTTGAAAAAATCACTAAGACTATAAAGACCCAAACCTAATCAAACTAAAAAAAATATTCCAAACATTTAGCTTGTTCTTGTTGATTCGTATTGTGTATATGTAATACTTTTGAATGATTTTCCAGTTCATTTACCAATATGTATTCGATTGATAACAGACGAACATCGTGGTAAAATGTAGGCAATTGTCAAATATCCTTAAAACAAATCAAATAAGTAAATGCAGAGAAATGGACAGCATGCTATATGATCATATCTCTTTCAGAATTACACAGTTTTTTTTCAGATTTTTTAACGTCACACTAAGAAACTGAGGTTTCAACTCCCTGAAACAAAGTTGAACTTAGATGAATTTGGCTATTATTTTGGTACTTTTTAGTTTGTATAGCTCATCAACTGCTTTGGTTGTTATACAGCCTTGGCTTTCAAGTATTCAGTTTTGGGCCTTTATGATCAAGGTAAATCTAGAAAAGTGCGTCGAACGCATTCAATTAATAATGTGTTGTTTCCATTTTTATCCAGATATATCCTATATTTGAAAGCAATACTGATGAAAGAAAATACCATACCAATTCGTCTTGCGAATCATATTCAGTGGAGTCTGTGTCTTTTTCGATACACTCATTGCAGTTCTGATCTAGTGACTCATTCTGTAACAAAAGATATAATCAGTTGTTTAGAATTTTGTTTATTTCAATTTTTGGGGGGATAATTTTTTATACCATGCAACTTGAAATAGGAATTATTGCTTGAAACTAAGGGCGCATGTGACGTTGTCAATATAAATATCCAACGCCGTCATAGGCAAAATAGTTACAAACAGATTATCAATGGTCTTTCAAGTGGTAGGATGTTTCTGGAAAAAATTGAAAACAACAGGTTTCATAATTTCTTACGTCCCAAGCGCTTTTCTGGATTTACCTTCATCAGGAACAGATAACATCTCAGGGCTGTCACCTTTTTATGAGATTACAGCTTAGAAATACCCTCTTGTTTGAAAAAACATAAATAATCGATAGGTAATTATGCAACTGTTAAAAAAAATAGAGATATATATAATTTTTAGGGTGAAATTTGACACATTTGACATTTTATTACAATAGCCTCCATAATTCACAGTTGCTTTATTCATAAAGTATGTGCACAAGCATAAATTATAAATTTTACTGTCTTAACAAATTGTAGAACTAAACGGTGTTTACACAATGGACATCTCCATATATTCATTCAACTGGAATTTATATCTGTAATCCTAGTTTAAAATAGTTAAAAGTGTTCTTATAGTACTGTTCTATTACAGCTCAAGGTATCCATGAAGATTTATTGTTTACAGCCTAGTGAGAGTCCACTACAAAATTAATGTGCTGCAGTCTACTGTTGCAGACTTATTCTTATATTTTCTCATCGCTTAAATTGTTTTTATCAAAATTGTTAAACCATTATTTCTCCATAACCTTAAACATGTTAAGTAACAGATTATTTCAAAGCTATATTTATGAACCAGGTTGTAATATATTTGAATGCCTTAACTAATGCTGATTACTTCGAGTCACGATTATACTTTTTTTGTAATTATATAATCAACACGACGGGTGCAACACCCGGAGAAGAATCTGCATACTGTCCCAGAGCACCTGAGATCAACCCCAGCTTTTGGTGGGGTTAGTGTTACTTAGTCTTAAGTTTTCTATGTTGTGTCTTGTGCACTATTATTTGTGTGTTTGTCTTTTTCTTTTTTAGCCATGGCGTTGTCAGTTTATTTTCGATCTATGAGTTTCACTGTCCCTTTGGTATCTTTCGCCCCTCCTTTCGGAAGTGTCTGTTTGTCAAAACGTTATTTTTTTTAAATGCTTTAATAATTGAATGGTCGGCTTTAGGGCTGTCTTGAACTGTCTATATTTTTGTTCTAATGCAATCACATTCAATAAACTTCCTATAGTTCTATTTTAATCAATAGTTTTGACTGGCACATTTTCATTTACCCGTTTTGTATTTGAATAAAAATATGAAAATCATTATCTTACCAAGTCTTCACCGACACTGATAAAGTCACTTTCAGCATGTTCTTCAATCACTTCAGTTCCTTGTATTTTGATAGTCTTTCCCTTAAAATTTGGAAAAGAATTTTGATTTTTCAACCATGCAATAAGAACCACGTTAAGATAGATTTATAAGATAATTCTTTTCATTATTTTTGCGTTCTTTATTAGACAGTTATATTGCTTTTTGTGATTTTAGAGAATGTGACTTTCCATGTTACAGATGTAAACAATGTGCCAACAACAATTGTAGTAAGGTTTGAAAATGAATTATTATTAAAGGTGAACATTTGTAAATGGTCTCAAAATAGCAAATCCTACATTATTCCCAAATATTTCATGTGGTAGTATCATATATATTTTTTAAATGCGTATATAATTAAAGCACAAACAGTATATTATTTTTTTTGTTGGGATCATATGTGCTGGGTTGTAGTCTTCAAATCTTATTTTAGAAGATAAATGAAAAACAATTTTTTTTCATTTATAGTTAAAGGGAAAAAAATAATGTTAATACTAAACTATTTCATCTAAACATACATCTTCTTCCTGTATGTTATTGGAAAATAACCCTACTACAAAGGTTAACATCATTCGTTTGTAATGTTCATTTTTGTCTGTAAGACACATTGCCATGGTCATTATTCCATAGTTTGAAACCATTGAAGTGTTGTTCCTTTAACAGCGGGTAAAGAACGTAAATTTTAATATATTTTAATTCAACCATCCAGTTAGCAACTGTTCGTCATCAATTTTATTTTATTCTAAAATGAAAAGTCATTATAAAGGATCTGCAGTTGGTCATGAGAAAACAATGATAAAGTTCAACACACTGTCATGTTAGCTTTGTAGAAAATGAAATTCATTACATATGCAAACATCTGCTGTTTTCTGTTCTATGGTCGGGTTGTTGTCTCTTTGACACATTCCCGATTTCCATTTTCAATAGTATATTCTTCTACTACACTGCTTAATATATAGTTTTTAAAACTTGACAAATATAGTGGGATTTAGCCTAACAAATTATGTTACCTGCATGCACAAATTCTATAAATAAAAAGACAAACATCCCATCATATGTTAAATCAAAAAACAATCGAAAGTCAGGTCCTACACACGTAATAGTAACTTGCAATCTATAGCCTGTCTATCTTGAAAACTGAATTATAAATTTATTGGACAAATTAAGTACAATGTGTGTCACTGACAGTCTGACAGGGGTCACACAAATTTTAAATATGCCCTTGCAATGTATTCCTGGAAGAATAACGATAGTTGTTTTAAATAAGGTCGAATATCACATGTTGCCTTTGATGGTCATCTTTGTCTTTGTAAGTATACAACCAAAGGTGGATATTAATTGCATTTTATCTGTAAAAAAAATTTGCCTTACTTTTAGTAGAACATAATCATACCCTGTAGTCAAAAAAGGGGGGCATGAAGATGATAACAATATTCGATACATTATCTTTTGATAAAAAAAGAAATCTTCATACTAAATTACCTGCTATCACATTTAAATAAACATGAACAATTACAGATGGAAATATTTTTGTTCATGGTTTACACTACAAACCATTAAAAGTCTGGAATGGCCTATATCTGTACTCGACTGTACTGATTTTTAAGCGACCAGTATGAATTCGTCTGAGATTTACTTGATAATACTCGACTGAATTCTGAACCATACTTAATAGTCTGAATGTGTACTTGACCAGTACTTAACCGTTTTATACGAGTCTAAACTGTACTCGACCAAGTCTGAACCGTACTCGACCTAGTCTCAACCGTACTCGACCTAGTCTCAACCATACTCGACCTAGTCTCAACCATACTCGACCAAGTCTTAACCAATCTAGACCTATTCTTTGTATCTATTAACTGAATTTTATCAATTTAGGAATTTTTTTAATAAAAATGAAATTTAAACAACAACTTGAAATTAAAAATGTTTTCAATACAGTATTGAAATTAAAATTTCACTATAATCAATCATAATATAACTGCAACTCAATATTAATCAACACTTACATAATAATATATATCAACTTTTAAAATATAAATGAAACAAGCTGATCAAATAATCTAAAAAAATGAATTGTGACTAGTATTTTTAATATTATTTTAATTTTATGAATATTTCGGAAGTATTTTATGGTAATTGGACTATTTTCACCATTAACCTAAGCCTAGTATAGAGCTATGTTGTCAGTTGACTTAATGCATTGAATGTGTTTTTATTAAGATATATATAAAATAGTATATAAAACAACTTAATAAATTTAAAAAAAAATGAGAGCTTATAATTGTTTTATTTTATTAAACCAAGAATTTAATATAATCATTCTAATAGAATTTCCCTAGCAATCCTTGATTACCTTTTTAAAAAAGGAAATGTATTCCAAAGTAACAATAAATTTTTTTTAAAATTAATTTAAGTATTTTTTGTCAAATTAACATGGCATACATATAGCACTTTAATATGTTCTAACTAACTCAGTACATGTGTGTTTTACAGGTAAAAAGAAAGCCCTATTTTCTTAAATTCGTGTATTATTTATCTAGTACATACATGTATATTCGAAAGGCCTTGCTATTTAATTTAAACAGGATGTTGCAATTTTAAATCAATGCTATTTAGAATTAAATACCTCTGACCAGGTGTGATCTTATTTATGAGTTTGCCCCAAGCAGAGGTTATACTTTATATTTCACCACTAATCAGAAAAATAATTTTATTTATTTATTAAATTTTATCCCTCTTTTTATATAAGTTATTATATTTAATTAATTTTTTTTAACCTAAATATAATCAGAAATATATTTCTTATATTAGGTTAAAATCTTTTATCAATTTTGTTGGCTGTTGTTATAAATGTCAGTTAAAAAAAGATTTATTTAAACAGTTAGAAAAGTAGAGTGTTTTTGGTCTAGTATGGTTCAGACTGTTCGAGTATTGTTCAGACATTTGGTTTAGTATGGTTTAGACTGGCAAAATAGGTCGAGTACATGTCAAGAATGGGTTAAGACTGTTTCAGACTGGTCGAGTAATAGTTCAGACTATTTTCAACAGCAAAGATAAGGGTCAAGTACAATTCAGTACAGTCAAGTATGGTTCAGACTGGGGTCGAGTAATGTCAAGTAAAAGTCAGACCAATTCAGACTGGTCGAGTAAAAATCAGTACAGTCGAGTACAGATATAGGCCATTTCAGACTTTAATGGTTTTTAGTGTTACCAAAGTAAATTCATTCATAAAGTAGGAGCATTAAACAGAATTTTTCAGTTCAACACTTACTAAATGAAAATCCTTTGCTCATCAAATTATATATATGTAAGCTTGCTTTACAATATCAAACCACTTTCTTAAAGTTCATATTATTACAGGAAGTTTTCATTCATCACACATTTACATATTTAATTCTCAAGGAAAGTGTTTAAATTTTGTGTTATATCATGTTTACATGTGAAACAGTTATTATCAATGCCATGAGTATCAGGATGTAATCTGGGTGTGACAGATATCTAATAGCTCTCACTTTAACCCAATCCCCAATCATGTATATCAAAGAACTGAAAATAATTATAGAAATATTGTCTTTGAGTAAGTAAAGATGGTAAAATGTGTGGAGTAATGAAGTATTAAAATATAAGTGTTTTATACGAGTGCGAATGTTGTCTTGTAGCGGCATTATCCTGCTCTTTTTCGAAATATGCAAGGGTATCTTTTACGTGCAAGAGCTATGACTCTCTCTTAACACGGGCCAGCCATTTGTCGTCCCCTTCCGACGGACTATCATTGATAACATGATAAATTGCACACTATTAGTATATGAATTAACAGTCTGTGTAATATCAAAGTTCTTGGTTGCACACTTAAGTAGATTTTAGCTGGATAATGACAAACATTGTATCTTTCATGGGACGGACAGGTGAATGGACAGACAGGGGTAAAACAATTTGCAGCCAGGTTAAGAACAAAATGTTGTGGAAAGTAAAATATAATCAAAAACTTGAATGGTCTGGTTGCACACATTTTTTCTCAAACAAAGGAGAACAAAATTATCATGATTCATAATGAACACTTTAATTTTAGTTTGAATATATAGATGAAGAAAAACAACCTTATAACTGGAAGTAAATTTTCATTTGGTGCGCAAACTGTGTCTGTTTTTTCATTGATATCAAAATTGAAACTATATAAGTATATATATATATATAATATAAAATTGTTGCAAAATCTTTTCCTCAAACGAAAAAGTACCCAACTAAGACAAAAAAACAGGAATTTTTCAAAACTGTTTTGAAATAGCCGCGAGATGTAATCGTTCTTTGTAGTTGCAGGGCTTTGCGTCATACATTTTAGAAGTTGATAACAAACTACTAAGTTCAGTATTTTGTAAGTTTTATAAAGATAAAATATAACTACATAAACTACATGTTTTAGAGATAAAAAGTAAATTTATACAGACTTTGGTACTTTTTTTTATAATTTGATCAGGTGTTAATCGCTAAGACCTGCATGGGTAAGTGCATATTGTGTTGATGCTGGTTGGGTTTCACAATAAATGTATATATATGAACATCAGTTGTTCGACCTGTTAGTCAACTGGTCTTTGTTACATTGGAAAAAAAATGAAGAAAGTTTAAAGGACTTTAAGAATATTTTTTTTTTATATATATATATGTTGTGTACAAGATGTAAGTTTGTACAAATTGGTTTTTGTACAAGTTATAAGTTTTTTGATACCTTTCTCCTGGCAACAGGTGAAATATATAAAGTGCCTAGAAAATAAACCTAACGATGTTAGAGCAGATCTGATTCGTAACTACCTCCCCTACCGGAGCTGGAACCTGTACTTTTTATTTCTAATTTCTACGACAACACCGCCTAGCATTGTGCAGAGAACTTATCCCTTCCTCTAACTCTAAATTAAAGAAATAAGCTTCCATTTCGAGAGGTGTTATCTCGTAGGAATTAAACAAGGATTTCTGAAACAAAACCCGCAGTATTCTTTTTAGTGTACAGACAATGATTATCTACTCATCTCTTCAGTATAATTACAGGATGCTAAATTAAGAAACGTACAATCACTGTAAATAAATATATGTATATGTCTGCCTATGTGTAGTGACAACTGCAAATTTTACCTTGTCCATCGGATTTCTTATGATTAAGAAATACCAGGTGTTAGAATATGTATAAAGTGCCTAGAAAAGCAACCTAACGATGTTACATCAGATCTGGTTCATAACTTCCTCCCCGACCGGGGCTGAAACCTGTACTTTTTATGTCTTACTTCTATTACAACAACGCCTAGCATTGCGCAGAGACTTTCATCCCTCCTCTAACTCTGAATTGTAGAAATAAGCTTTCGTTTCGAGAGGTGTAGCTGCAGTAATAAGTTGCCGTTGGATTCCTACTTCGGCAAGGTTTGTTCGAATTCGACCTGTTTTTCATTACCTTGTTATTAATTATTGGTTCTATCCGAGTTCTCCTGTTTTATACACAGTTTAATCTTGACTGCCATGACGTATTCTTTAAGCGGCGTTAAACATCAAACAGGTGAAGAATTAATTATGGTGGGGTTTGTTTTCTTTTCCCCAGATACCGATGAATGTAGTTATAACTTGATGTTATTGATAAATTTTGTAGATTAATTACTGACGTTATTTTTATACTGACTTATCATGTATCTGGTCTGTGTTGGACCAAACTAGCGAAAACTAACTTGCCAATTTGATATAATATTTTGAATCTAAGAGGTTAAAATGTATTACTAGTATGTTGTTTTGCCACAAATTAAAGCGAAAATGAAGTCACAAACCATGGTTGAATTTCATTGTTGGTTCATATTTTTATTTTAAGAACATGGTTAGCTAATAAGAACGTGTTGATGTATGCGTTTTGAAATATAAGTGAGAATGCATTGTATCTATATCAATTAATTCAGTTATATTCAAGCCACATTCATAAATCGAATGACTGATTGACTGTTACTGTTTACCGCACCTAGGTGTACACTCTACTCTGGCGTAATAAATCAAAACTATGTCAGGTTGTTTTGAGTTGAAAATGACCATTGAGATACCTAACCTAAAAATAAATCAAATCAACGAGCATTTTTAATTAGTTGAGTTCATTTTTTGTGACAGATACTGCTGTAAAATTATTTTCTCTTTTCATGTATGTCGTCTATTACTGGTTGCATAATATCTAATCATGGTAATTTGTACAAATACTGACCTGATCAATAACTCTCTTGCTGACTGGAGAGACATCTGGGATTTCTATCCTAGATTTTGGTGACGCTGCAACAACCAAATCAACGCTTTTTGAATTATGCATGATATTTTGTGATATTATTATGTTGCTGAATAAATTACTATCATCTTTTAAATATGTGTAGCAAGTTTCACGTTAATGCGACAGCAACTACAGGACAATTATCTAAAACAAAGTACTTTGATATAATACAAAATGATTATAAAGACAAATGGATTAACTTAATGAATCATGCATACAAGGAAAACGTAGTTAAAGGTGAGAAATACAATGTTTTAATAAAAATAAAAAAACGCAAACGATATTTGAATTGTTTAATTTGCCGTTATGTTTGAAAGAAATTGTGTTGTTCAACAGTAGACAACAACTGTAGGTTTCAATAAAATTGTATATTTCCATTTGAAGAAATGTGTAAATTATTGTAGCCAAAAAGCGTGAATATGTATCCCAGAAAATAGTTTTAATGAAACCTTCTTAACGGATTACTGGGAACCCCGACTGAACTGCGATTACTGCTGTCACTGTAAAGGGACTGCAAGTAACTAGAACTTTAATCAGTAAAATACGAAACAAATGTATGATCGTCATGATCTACAAAGAATTCTGTCCACATTTCATAGCATTCAATGAATGTGTAAAACAAATTTATTTGTGTAAACAAAATTTAATCCGAGACTTAGTGTAAATGTTAATTGCCAAAAAATATCAGTCAAACACGGGACAATGAGAACTAATTCATTTAAACTATAGCTTCAGACATTATTTCTTAATTATCAAATAAATTGTACGAAAGTTTAATTCAATAATATGAACGTTTGATAAAATTAATTCCAAATTAGTTTAATTAATGGTTGTATCTTACTTTTAACATACTTAGTCCATTTGACAGTAAAATACGGAACAGTTTTAGAAAAATTGATGTATCCGTCTGACTTCTTCTTTTGATCATAAGTTTAAAAACGCCTCTATCCAAGTTTCATAATATCCCTCGTAGCTTTGACAAAGATATTAATATAAAATAATCCCACGATGACGGAATGTGGGATCGTTATGTCACGTTTCCACGACTTAATGTCACAAGGCAATGAAAATTGGAGAAAATATTAAAATGGCAGTCAAATCAGTAGATACGTAATCAAATCAATAACTATATTAAATGACAGCCCCTCCAAAAACTTCTGAACTTCTCCACTTTCGAACAGCCAAACCCTGGTTAAATTGAGAAGTTCATGAATATGTTTTAGTATATGGCAACGGTCTAGTTTGAATAAGGACGCCAAATTCATAGCATCATCTGAAGTGAGGGAAGCGTTCTTTGCACGTTAGAGACGTCATTGAACCCTTGCAACACCTATTTGAAGGGTTCATAGTTGTTCGATTACAAGGCTTAATTTCTACCCCTAAAGCTCACACATTCACGGATCACCTCGCCGATTACAGTACGGATTACATCTTACGAATGATCCAATGCAGTCTCCGTAGTCTGATACGGATCCGATACATATGCACAACGTTGTGACTACGGCCAATAAAGTATCTGCCATGGCATAATCCAACATATGATTTAATGTCTAGGTCACAAATTTACGTATTTGACGCCGGATAAGCTGTGATTACCATCGCAAAGAACGTACTGTTTCGTTTTAGCCCCTATCAAAACCGTATTAATCCTTGTTTATTTGAAGGTCCGAATGATTTCTACGGTTAAGTACGAAGAACTACTCATTAGTAAGGATACAATACAATTTTACGTTGCAATACGGATAGCTAATGGATATAGGAAGATGTGGTTGAGTGCTAATGAGACAACTCTCCATCCAAATAACAATTTTAAAAAAGTAAACCATTATAGGTCAATGTACGGCCTTCAACACGGAGCCTTGGCTCACACCGAAGAACAAGCTATAAAGGGCCCAAAAATTACTAGACTAAGTATAAAACCATTCAAACGGGAAAAACCAACGGTCTAATCCATATAAAATTTAAAAAAACGAGAAACGAGAAACACGTATAAATTACATAAACAAATGACAACAACTGTACATCAGATTGACTTAGGACAGGTGCAAACATTTGCAGCGGGATTAAACGTTTTAATGGATCCAAACCTTCTCCATTTTTCTGAAACAATAACATAACATCACAACATAGAAAAACACACGATAAAATATCAATTGGCGGCTTAACTCAATCAAATAAGTCTGTGTCGTTTCCGTATCAAACCGTGTCTAAATTCCGTTAGATTTATTCCTTAGTTGATCCAGCCCAAGGCATAAGATAGAGGTTTTACTACGAGTATTATATAAACTTCAAAAGTTCAATTTCAGATGAACCCTTTCTGACTAATATGTTCACCATGTATATAATTACAAACATTCAGGCCTTTCCACGAAAACAAAATGTTTTTCATTTAACAATGCGAAATAATAAGGTCGAGATCAGATAAACCCGCCAAACAAACGTATGCATCATTCAATCATTCCATACACCAAATGCAGTTAAACAATTGCTTAATATTGTGTCTATGAAAAAATCAAATAAACCATGAAACCACGTCAAGATCATATGACACTGTGTAACACTCAGGTGATACACAAATTAGCTTAAAGCTTACTTTCACAAGATTGGCTTTAATCTGACATCTAAAATATTTTAACAATAGAACATGAAACATTAAAATAAGTCTGTCTTCCATTTATTGTTACGAACTAAAGCGTAACGTTTTTGGTAAATCAGCCTAATAATATTCAAGTAAGTTTGTGATGCTGCGAAAAGTTTCTACGTCATTTCCATTACGTATGGAAATAGGAAGTTGAAAAATAACTGTAAAAATAAGATCACCACGTTTGCCATACCTTTTAGTTTATAGTAGTTGATCTGTGTCGATATCGAGTAAAGATAAAGGATGTAGACCTCTAAATTTTAGTAGCATCCTTAATTTCCAATTTATTCGAATATATAAGTTGAAAGTGTTTTGGTCGTATCGATAATAAAGGTGAGTAAACACAAAAGCGTCTTCAATGTTTCGTATGCTTTACTAGAGTCTAAAATATACCAGAGAGACGTCGGCAAGTGACGACGTTGCGGGCCTATTGTTACGTAAAATGGCGGTAAAACGTTAAGCAAATAAAAGATTATAAAATACTAAACTAAACTGAAACTATAACTAATTCACAACATTCTGGGGGTTGCAAAATGCAATTACTGTTCATGTATTCACCAGTTTCACAATTGGTCAAGTTGTAATAAGTCCATTTGATGTACGCAGTTAGATTGCTCTCAGGACTCCATCATTCCCGGTGATCAAATATTCTATAACTGCTAGTTTCCACATCATTGTCGGTGAATTGTCCATAATTTGTACGACGGAACCGACGTTCACATGTGCTTTTTGGTTTCCGGCGGCACGATTGAATTCTTATAATCCGCTGAGGTATTCCATTCTCAATCGTTTTGCAAAGTGGTCGATCAAAGTTACTTCATGAATAAAACGTTTGTTTGCTTCGGTGAAATCTAAATTCAAATCATTGACTTCTGAGTCAAAATTGTTCCCTTGTGATAATCTTCTGTAGCAGATGTGACGGTGCAAGCGGCTCTGGATCTCGGATGTCGGACGACACATAGGTAATCGGACAATCGTTGATTACACGTTCTACTTCTATCAAAGTTGTTCGTAATACGTCAGAAATTACTTTAGATTTCCCGAGCACTTTTTTCAATGCCGTTTTCGTAATTCCAACTAGTCTCTCCAAACATCCACCGTACCACAGTGCTGCTTTCGGAATAAATTTGCAATTACCCTGAATGCTCATTTTCTTCGGAATATCATGTGAAGCGGAAACAAAGGTTGGACAACAACAAATAGAAGTTTTTAACGACAAAGGTTGGTGCATTGTCGGAATACACAGTACTGGGAATTCCTCCCCTATTAACGAATTGTCTAAACGCTAATTTGAATGACTCGATTGTCATATCCGTAGCTAGTACCGCACGAATACACGCACATGTGAATAGGCAAATATACGGTTTCTTCATAAGTTCATTTTCCATAACGGAGAGGGGTCCAGCGAAATCAACACCAGTTGTCGTAAATGGAATGATATCGGTGGCTCTATCTTTCGGTAGCGGAGGTAGCGGAGGTGAAATTTGATGTTGAAATGCTTTTCCGGTCTCTTTTCGGCACTTTACACATTTCGGAACGATGTAGTTAACGCATTGTCTAATGGAAGGTATCCAATATGATTGGCGGATTTGCTTCTCTATAAAACATCGATTTTCTTGGTCGTTGATAATGTTACCGTATATCTTAAGCATCTCTGGTTCTTTAGCAAGTCGGTTTGTCAGGTTGTTTGTTCTCTTTCTGGCGATCATCTCGTTGCTAGGCAAATCCGGATGTTCTGATTTCCATTAAAAGTTGTACCTATTATCTTTCAATTGAATGTTATTCTCTTGGTAAGTGGTCATTTCTTGTGAGTCCGTTTTCGCTGTCACTTCACTGTTTTTTTCTGTTCCTATGGATTCGATTTCCAAAAATTTATGTTTTCCCATTCTTCTAGTCTGTGTGGGGTCAAAATATTCATAATCGATGACGTTGATTGATTAGTAGTAATAAAGTTCACTTGTATAGGTCCTGAAAGCAGGTATTCAACTTTGGACTGTACAGCGGTTGGCCCGGAACTTCTTATTACTCTGTCTCCAACTATATTCCAATAATAATCGGCGCCAACTAAGACTGATATCTCAAAATCCTCGTCCTGTAAAGTTGGGTGGGCTAACTTCAATCCATTTAAATGCGGAAATCTCTACTGGTTCCTTGCGTATGTTTTAATAGGATAAGCAATATGTGGTAATACAAGAACTTCAATAGGGATAAGTGTATTCGTCAGACCTTTTATATAGTTAGAAGCAATTTGTAAATTTCTAATCTTGTTGGATTCACCGAAACCGGATATCGTAATCGCTTCTTTCTTATGTGGTTTCTGGTTCAATAAATCGACCATGTCTTGAACAATAAAGCTTTGCTGGGCTCCTTCGTCGAAAAGTATATTGGCGGTGTTAAAATGTGTCTTAATAGGTGATATCGCTGTTTTCAACAATACCTGCGATCGAACCGATGATGTGGATCAATACATGCTTGCGACTGCGGCATCGGTATTTTGATGTACTGCTATCTTTAGACTTGGTATACAGGTGTGTTTTATTCTTTGAACAAATACTAGTATGGTGTCGTTTATTACAATGTTACACGTTTTATCGATTTGCAATCGGCAACTCTGTGATTTCCTAAGCAATTGAAACATGCCTGTTTCTCCTTAACAATGCGTTTTCGATCTTCAATTTCCATAACATTTTTACAAGCTAATGGGGCGTGAACTCGTTGAAAAAAGATGCACGGCTTCTTGGGTAGTTTTTTTAAACTTTTCGGATTTGCGTAGTTGCGATTTGTACCCGTAAAGAATGCTGAAGTGGGTGTGAAATTCGGCTATTTATCACCTCCTTTTACCGACTGACCTGCTTCTTAAATCGATATCTCATGTTGAATAGTTGCCATAACGACAGTAAGTTCCAGTGGTCGCCTCCTATGGCATACACTATGTTTTTCTCGTATATTTTCAGGTAGTTAATTCAATATTATGGCACGAAAAGGCTTCTGAACGACTCATGAGATACACCTGAATCTTGAAGGCCACGGATGTAGTTTTTCATGCTGTCATAGAATTCTTTCAAATGTGTATATGTAATATTTGACGTGTGACTAGGAAGGCTGATTAAACTCTACATTTATGTTTGTACTATCTTATTACTATATGTGGTTGATCGAATCTTTGTTTCAGTACATGTAGGGTTGAGCGTAGTTTGTGTTTGTAATTTGTAATCCTGAGATGCACTGCCTTGCTTCTCCGTACAATTGAGACCTTAAATAGTTAAATTTCTGAACGTCGTTTAAGGATAAATCTTCATGTACTGCTGCACAAAAGGAATCCCAAAATGGCTGTTATTCCAGTTTATATCCTCCGAACGTTGGTAGGGTAAGCTTAGGCAATTTATGGTACATACTGGAGTTTAAAAATGTAGATGCTGAATTATTTTTTTGGCGTGATACTTACTGGAGTCGGGTTTATTTGGTTGCTGGTTGTTGGTTGTTGGAAAGAGTAAATTATGTGGTGTGCGGGTTTAATTGTGATTGTGGATATTGTGTTATCTGGGTCCCGGATTACTTTTGATAATTTTGTTAGCGTAATTTGAATTTGAATTTCAAATTAATACCTGTCGGCTTCCTCTATCTCTTCTTGAATATCCTCTTCATAAATTTCTTTGGTCGTTGAGTTCCGAGATAACTATTTCTTTCTTCCGAATCATTTCTCTGATGACATAATTTCATTCACATCTTATTCTATTCCTTTGGTAACTCCTCAAAATTTCCGCTCACTCGTTTTAATAATTCGTGACTGCACCACGATGTCCAACTCGAATAGATATGAGTTTAGAACTCATTGTTCTTTTTTTGTCACGGCACCAATGCTTTGGACGTATCGATAATAAAGGCGAGTAAACACAAAAGCGTCTTCAATGTTTCGTATGCTTTACTAGAGTCTAAAGTATACAAGAGAGACGTCAGCAAGTTGTGAGCCTATTATTACGTAAAAAGGCGGAAAAACGTTAGGCAAATAAAAGAGTATACAATTCTAAACTGAAACTATAACATATTCACAACAGAAAGCATGCACTAAAAATGATATTTAGCGCTTTTTCGCATATTATTACCTTTTCTTTGACTCTGTCCGCCATTCGTAAAAGATGGTTCTTCCTTTAACTTATGTACCTGTTCATTATCCCTAGTATTGACGTTCGATATCTGCTGAAATATCACACAGGTATTTAACAAAACACCAATATTTATCAACCTTATCTGAATAAACGTCGTTTGTTCTTTCTGTGTTATATACATTAATATAGATGGCTAACATTTAGATACTTTAGATTACTGTGAAAGTACTTTTATTCGTGGGATACCAATTTTCGTGTTTTTCGGGGATGACTTTTAAGTGTCTAACGAAATAAAACGACCATTGTCCAAATCAAGACATGGAAAGATCCCCATGAAGGTTTGAATACTGATAATATCTAGAGAATATGTTGAATATCCTCGAATCTGAGAATACTTTGATAGCAGTCACAGAACTTCAACTGCATGCATGATTTTACCCAGTTAATCTTTAATAAACTATGCTGTACAACTTTTGATCTTTTAGTTCTAATAAAAATATTTTTATTTCGATGAAAGTCAGATTTCCGGTATTTATATGCTAATATGATAAAGAGTTCATTTCATACCTTAATAGTTCTCGTACATATGGGAAATGATAATTTTATGCTGGGCTTGATTTTGATAAGAATTATTTGACAATTCAAGATACGTACATAGCATTTGTTTATGATACTGATTTCATTAGGTGACATGCGAATGACCTAATTAAGACCTTGGTCCTTAATCTGGTGATCACTTTATCTTGGGTAAATTAGTGTTGTCACTACGATTTACAAGGGTCAATGTTTACTTTGCAATGTCCTTCAATTCAGACTATTTGTAACATTCGTTTCTAAAGGAATTAATTTTCCAATTATTTCTTTAAAAGAAAACTAAAATCCACGAATTTAAAAACCCACAAACATGTAAATATTGCTGAAACCACGAAAATTGATATCCACGAATTAAAGTACTGTCACAGTATTCCATTGATTAACATTATTCAGAATAGAAGGTTTTTAAGGATATTTTTGCTCCTTGATTTCAAAATTTTATTTACATCCTGCAGGAGTTTACACAACATTATTTTCTGAGATAAAATATTTATCTATTATATTTTTGAGTTGTATACATATAAGCATTATGGCTTCTAACTACAACAACAACTATCAAAATATAGTTCGTTTTGAGAGATTTTCATTATTATAATTTTGCTTATTATACAGCTCAATTCTTGGTTTCTGCTTTTACATTTTTACCCATCTCGCAATGGCTTACGCCCATGTTTATTAAAAAAGTGTTTTAAGACTTAGAGAGTCATGTTGTGTGGCTTAATCAAATGTGAAATTGTATCTGCTTGGCCTAATTTAATATGTCTTCTAATAGCTTGTTGCTAAACGTTTTTAACTTAAATTTTGTTTTGATAGCTTGTTTTATTTATCATTTTCTTTGATATATATTATAAGTAAAAATACGTGTACGTCATTTATTTATATAAGCTATGACAATAAGAAAGTATCATGTTCTTACATTTTGTGAATCCTTATCCTTTCCATCAACTTTGTTGTCATTCTGTAAAACAAAATCATATGTGGTGTAAACTTATACCTTGTCTTGCATCTAAATATTAACTAAAAAGGGAACATCTATCAGTTAATTATGGGAAAAGAGAAAAGTATATTGAAGAAATTTTGATCTAACAAGTTATTTTATAATTATAAAGAAGCTTATATTCAAGTTTCAGAAAAAGCAGTGTTACATTGAAGAACATTATTGATTTTGTCGTATTTCTACAGCCATAGAGACAATGAAATAATATTCCTTTACTGATGGTTGTTAAATAGTTATGATTCTTTGTCAAGCTTTATATGTCAATATGCGCCACAAGCATCAAAACGGTTATAAATCTAGCTTTTGCTAATTTCAGAAGTGCTTTATCTAACATTGGAAGTTTAAAATGTTCTCTTATTAGACCATTGTTGAGCGGCTGTGAATAAATTTTAATTCGTATTTTTCTATTCAGGATTCGTCAGTCATTCAACTAACCAATTTATAAAATTCGTTTACTAGAATAAATAAAGTTTGTTGATTTCTTTCGTGACATCATCTGACTCAATCAAGTACTGCATTTTGAATCATTATTGTTTCGTTGATCTTTAATTAGTTTCTACTTGTCACCTGTTCATATTAATCTAGTTTGTTTATTTAACGGATGAACAGAGTTGTAAACATGTCATGTCATCGATGTAAAGTCTAGTTTACATGCATCCATGAACAGTAAGATTTCAGTCGAAAGGTTGGATTTAAATTCGCGTGTATTTATTTTCGCAATGATATACCAACCGCGAAATTCGTGAATATAAACACACCGCGAAAATAACCACAATTACAGTATTTGCAGGTTACCCTTCCGGAGCACCTGAGATCACTCCTAGTTTTTGGTGGGATTCGTGTTGTTTATTCTTTAGTTTTCTATGTTGTGTCATGTGTACTATTGTTTTTCTGTTTGTCTTTTTCATTTTTAGCCATGGCGTTGTCAGTTTGTTTTAGATTTATGGGTTTGACTGTCCCTATGGTATCTTTCGTCCCACTTTTCGTTCTCGTCAAGTTGACAGTTCTCTCCACTAGATCAGCAATATACCGCATTCCAACTTTTGCTATGAAACGATCATCATTATCAGTTATTAAACCAAATTTTAACATTTTATTGGTGACTTATAAATTCATTTGTCATAACGAAAAGAGTTGTCATGCTTTAATTAACACTTTTTGGATATACTTGTTTAATTTGTCTTTTATCGGTATCACGGACCATTCATTCTAAATACGATGTATGATTGAGCTTCATTTCACTTGTTCTCGATTTATAGATCGCTCGAAGATCGTATTTACAGCGTCAAAATAAAATATTACATCACACTCATTTGCATTCATTAAAGCAATCGTGTATTATCTCATCCATAACATTGGCAAATATGTGACCTATATATCTTCCTGATCACTTTGTGTTGAGTTGATTGAGTGCACTTAGATTGAAAATTATTTCAACCTTTCAAAGCATCGCATGCTTTACACCAAACTACTCATTGTTTCTTTTATTTTTCATAAATTTGTAGCCTGACCAAATACATTGTTGTTTTTATTTTTGTTTGTTGTAAGAAGTCGTACTCGGTCATTCTGATAGGGTTTTTGGGGGTCTTAACTTTCATTTTATTACGTTTTCTTTGTGTGTGTATCATGTCGTATAACCTATATTGATTCTGCGAGTTCAATTTTACTAGATTCTCTTAACACATTAGTTCTAAAAATTTGTATTTCCTTGTCTTACTCAACATTACCCAAAACACTGAATACACCTTTGTCGCAAGAAAGTTGAACAAATTTCTTCTTATTCTTAAACTCTGTTAGGAATATGGTACATTACTAAGTCTATGGGACTTTAGATCTTTCTTATTTGGATTATATGAGGCCTTTAGCTTAACAAAAGTTCTTTCGTCGCTGATCAAACATGCATACAATGTTGGGGAACCCTTTGCTTTTTGGCCTTGTATGTTTGTCCCTGATATCTTATTAACTGTGCATTTAGTTTAAACATATTTATTTATAGTGGATTGGGAAACAAGTTTTGCAACTTATATTAATCCCTTTCCATTTTTCGGGTGCGAGTGCTGCCTTGTAGCGGCATTAGCCTGCTCTTTTTCGAAATCTACAAGGGTGTCTTTAACGTGCATGAGATATGTCTCTCTCTTAACACGGGTCAGCCATTTATCGTCCCCGTCCGACGGACTATCATCGTTTCCTCAAGACCATACTCGCAAATGGTGTTAAGTGAGAACTGTGCATTTGCATTTAGGTATCGCAGATCACATTTATTCGTTCATAGTGTGTTAATTTACGTTTTTTGATTGAGTTAAGCCTGCCAATTGATATTTAATCGTGTGGTTTTCTATGTTGTGATGTTATCCTATTGTTTCAGAAAAAGGGAGATTTTGTACCATTAAAACGTTTAATGCCGCTGCAAAGTTTTGCACCTGTGCTTAGTCAGGAATCTGATGTACAGTAGTTGTCGTTTGTTTATGTAATTTATACATGTTTCTTGCTTCTCGTTTTTTATATAGATTAGACCGTTGGTTTTCCCGTTTGAATGGTTTAGCACTAGTTATTTTTGGGCCCTTTATAGCTTTTTGTTCGGTGTGAGTCAAGACTCCGTGTTGAAGGCCGTACATTGACCTATAATGGTTTACTTTTATAAATTGTTATTTGGATGGAGAGTTGTCTCATTGACACTCACATCCCATCTTCCTATATCTCTTTAAAATTCAAAATTATAGAAATTCGGATATGCATTACCCATTTAACATGTTTACCATAAGCCTAAGGTAAATGTCAACCTTTTGTGTTCATTTTTAAATATTTTAGACACATGTCCTTCTGTTTATTCAACTGTATCGGCCATTACTGATTCTGATTTTAGTCGTTCACATTGAATGTTGATAGTTTTTTTTTATCATACAACATGTTTACCATACATAATTAATGTTATAATATTTCAGACGTTTCTCATCGCTGCAACTATGTCATTTTAGAGTATAAACGGAAATAAATGAATTGCTTCAGACAAAATAACCACAGCTTGTTATTTAAATGTATAAATAGACCAAATATTTCTATAAATAATATACAACATCCGGTTTCAGAAAACATAAATTATAATGAGCCATGTGTAGGTTAGTTTAAAATATATTCAAATATGACCGAAAATAAGAATCTTAGCATATATGAATACATTTGTTACCCCATCAAATGTTTAGCACTAGATTAATCCCAAATAGGTCTAGATATCAATAAACATGCAAATTGGATCCATTGAAAATGCGTGACTGGTCAAAAACACCTTTTGGATATTAGGACAACGCAAATTAAAACACATGACCTAAAACCAATTGAGATCACATATTGTCAGTATCATTACAAACATGTCAACACTGTTTAGAAGAAAGATTAACGTGAGCTTGTACTGTTAAATATCTAACCAATTTGCAGTTTATTTGAATTCATTTGATTTGAGACACTCACAACGTTTTGCATGTTCAGCCAGCGAGTACCGGTCTGACAGGTTTCAGTCAGTTTGCAAACATATCATACATCACCATAATCTCGTGTGGGAAAATCTAGGAAACCGGAAGTAAAATTGTTTTAATATCATGATGAATGCAATATAAATAGATTTAATTATGCTGTGGTTTTGTCGATTGAAATAGATTTAACATTATGCAATCTCGTAGGGAGTTTTGGTCAAATCACCTGAGTCCAAATCTGTGTTTTTGTTTCTTCTAGTATCCTTATGTTATATAACATGTATAAGAAGTACAACTGAAGGAGATCGCAACTGTTGTCCATATATACTTTGAAAAATAAATTTTTGATTGAAAGAATAAAAAATAAATTTTAATTAGTCAAATTATCCTTTTTTTACTACGAAATATGAATGCGTGTTAGCATTCCATCTTTTATCAACATAATTAACAAGTACAAAATTAGATCCTTCATCACAATTTAAGAAATAAAAGCATAACTATATTTTGTCAATGTTACATGTTTGTATCGAATATTGTTTATTTGTTATCCTATTGTTGGGATATTATACTACTGAAAATATCTTTTCATTATAAAGTTATACCTTTAATATCGTTCACTCACTAAGAATTTCTTAACGTTTTCACTCGATTCGAGGATTAATAAGTAAACGTAATACTTTGTCAGTGTTTACCAACAGCAACTTTTGCAATCTTGAAGTAATTAACTCCGGTATTTTTTGTTATACTATTTTTATCTAACAATTGACATCAGTAAAATGATTATCATTCAAATCTTGTCTTTCTTATACAAGTAAGTAGATGTGGTACGAATACTATTAAAACAAGTATCTATCAAAGGATCAAATGTAAGTACCTATTTGGGTCATACTATACTTTAGAAGGGGCTTTTCTATTTGGATAAGTGATTAAGATTGCAAAAGAATTAATATTAAATTGACAAAGGAAATCGGGAATGTGTCAAAGCGACAACAACCCGACCATAGAGCAGACAACAGCCGAAGGCCACTAATGGGTCTTCAATGTAGCGAGAATTCCCGCACCTGTAGGTGTCCTTCAGCTGGCCCCTAAAAATATGTATACTAGCACAGTGATAATGGACGTCATACTAAACTCCGAATTATACACAAGAAACTAAAATTAGAAATCATACAAGACGAACAAAGGCCAGAGGCTTCTGACTTGGGACAGGCGCAAAATTGCGGCGGGGTTAAACATGTTTATGAGATCTCAACCCTCCCCCTATACCTCTAGCCAATCTAGAAAAGTAAACGCTTAACAATACGCACATCAAAATTCAGTTCAAGAGAAGTCCGAGTCCGATGTCAAAAGATGTAACAAAAGAAAATTAAAAAAAAATGACAATAATACATAAATAACAACAGATTACTAGCAGTTAACTGACATGCCAGCTCCAGACCTCAATTAAACTGATTGAAAGATTATGTCTACATCATATGAATATCAGGCACAATCCCTCCCGTTAGGGGTTTAGTATCATACTATCATAAGATATATGAGAAGAACATAACCCGTGTCATGCCAATAACTGTTTTTTTTTTTAATAAATGTGTTTAGTTACGATGCAAAGACCCTATAAGTGAATCAATATTAAAGCCACAAAATTTGCTATCTTTAATGACCTGACAACAGTATCGTAACTATATCCCTTCTTAATAAGTCTGTTTAAAGGTTTTGTAAGCTTTTGAGGTGAATACTGACATTTTTGTGCTTATATTAAAAAATATTAACATAAAAGATTGGATGTGAAATACCTGAACGTATAAGATGTCTGCATGTTGAGTTATATTTACGAATTATTTCCTTATACCGGTGATAAAATTTAGTAAATGTTTTGACCAGTTTGTGATATCGAAAACCCTGGTGTAATAATTTTTCAGTAATACATAAATTTCTCTCGCTAAAATCTAAAACGTTGTTACAAACACGCGCGAATCGTACAAGTTGAGATATATAAACACCATAAGATAGTGAAAAGGGAACGTCACCATTTAAAAATGAATAATTAACGATAGGAAATGAAAAATCATCTCTTTTATCATGAATTTTTGTATCAAGCTTGCCGTTAATGATATAAATTGAGGAAAGGGCAGCGGTCATTGTTAGTATTAGCTTTATTTAAAGTAAGTTCAACAGGATAAACTTCTTTAGTATACATACTGAAGTCGTCATTATTGAGAGCCAATATATCATCCAAATATTTAAAAGTATTGTTAAATTTTTGTATCAAATGTTGTTTCGATGGGTCTTTGTTAATTTTAGTCATAAATTGTAACGCATAACAATTTAAAAACAGGTCCGCAATAAGTGGTGCATAGTTAGTCCCCATTGGAATTCCAATAACTTAACGATATACTGAATCTCCAAACCGAACAAAAATGTTATCAAGTAAAAATTCAAGCGCATATATATAGTATCAAAGCATGTCCAATTGACATAGTTCTTTTGTTTATTGCTACTAAAAATTACCTAAAAGAGTTTGAACATATATACTCGCATTCTGACTTTTCAAATGCCCAGTTAATGAGGGATGTGAATTTTTTCTTAATTAGAATATGAGGCAAAGTGGTATAAAGGGTAGAAAAATCTAAACTTTGAACAGATTCAAACTCACCAATATATGCATGCAATTTATCAAGTACTTCCAACGAGTTTTTGACACTCCAAAAGTAATTAATTCCACTATAATTTTCAAAGACTTTATGTGAACAATTTATTATCAGGTTTTTTATTGTACCAAGTGTACTAGTAAGTAAAACAGACAATTTAGTAGTGGAACAATGGCTTGAAGATAAAATAAATCTATATTTGTAAGGTTGTTTGTGTAGCTTCAGAAGCCAGCCAGTAAAGAGTTTGTTCTCTCGATGCGCTAAAATGATTGGTTTTATTCTGCTATTTGTATCCTAAACATTTCAGTCTTTTTTTTAATTGTTCAAATCTAATTTCTTGTATTGTTGAAAACCGATATTAGCATGGTTGTTTCATGCCTGAAACACCATAGAAGCAAATGCTTCGGTTTATGTCATACATTTTCATTTATGTTTTCACGATTAAATTGTATTACCCCACTCGTCATGAGTAACTGCCATCTAAATATCATTATATTAAAATAAGAAGATGTGATGTAATTCCCAATGAGACACCTATCCACCAAAGTTCAAACGAAGTGAATGCTAGCAATTATAGACACCCGTATGGTCTTCAACAATGAGAAACACCAATACCACATAGTCGACCGCAGAGGTTCGTATCAAGCTGCGCTCGGCGAAGCAATTTATTATTCTTGTGTAATTTGTAGTGCATACTCCTTGTTCTTAAAATTGTCTTTTTTAATTACTCTTCCAGATTTATCCTGTTTATTGAATATAATAACCTTTGATTCGTCTATATTTACTGATAAGTTCCATTTGTCACAATAATTTGATAACTTACTGTGAGAGCCGTGGTGAAGTGGTTAGTGCATCGGACTTGTAACTCAAAGGTCGATCCCCGTTCCTGGGTGAAAAGCTCTGCCGTGACACCATTTGCGAGTATGGCCGGGGGCGGGGGATGTTACTGACTATCTTTTCGGGTATAACTGTGCCGACAGGACTTGCCAAATCATACCCTGTTCTAACTAGAAAACATTGAAAAACATACCCTGTTCTAAACAAAAATATTGAAAAACATACCCTGTTCTATACACGCTCAGAAAATATTTTTCCCTGTTCTAGACCTTATAAAATAGATGCAATTCTAGCAGCTGAGTTCAAGACCGGGATTTTAGACTGTATCTTAAACAGTTAAATAACCGATCATGTTCTAGACAAATACTTTGTTCAAAAAAGACCCTGTTCTCACCAGCAGGGCATGAAAAGCGGCACTGTTTTAACGAGCAGGACATGAAAATAAGATCCCTGTTCTAACCAGCAGGACATGAAAAAGTGACCCTGTTTTGCGGTACACTCATACCACTAAAAATATTGGAAGTAACACCCCTCCCCGGGAGTATGGTCATTAGGAAACGATGATAGTCCGTCGGAAGGGGGTGATAATTGGTTGACCCGTGTTAAGAGAGAGCCACATCTCTTGCATGTAAAAGAACCCTTGTAGATTTTGAAAAAGAGCAGGCTTATGCCGATGCAAGGCTGCACGCACACCTGCAAAGTGAAAAGGGATTAATATAAGTGCAATAACTTGTTTCTCAGTTCACTATAAATAAATATGTTTAAACTTACAATTTTGTAAACCTTTTGCAGATTCGGTGGATATCAAAACAATATCGTCTGCATACATAAGACTAAATAAATTTACATTTTTAATTATAAATGGGTCATAAGGGGTCAACTATTTTGATGAATGTGATGGACTTAGATATACATCCTTATTCTACTCCTACATTTGATGAAAACGACATTGTTTCACCTTCTGTAAATTTAATTGAATTTTTAACTTCATCCTACAAATATTGAAATATATTTAAAAAAAAAAACCTGGTAGGTTATTACAGGACAACTTATATAACGACGCTTCTCTGTTAAAGTCATACGAAACAAATGACTGGTGAAAAATAATGTTTATCCGATTCTTGAACCAATGCAATCTATATACAGCCCGTAACAGAGAAGTGATCGAATTGATGTTTCTTTACCGTCAAAATTAGCTACGTTATCGACAAACTTAATTGAGTAGTGACCGAACTATTGGTACTTTAACGCTAAAAAGATTGACAATGCTGACAAACTTTCATGTGTCGATAATCAAGTTTAATACCGATAATATTGAAAATAATTCTAATAATATGAAACAAAATATGTCCATGCACCATTTCGATTGGGCGAAAAGTAGTCATTTCTTCAAAGTCAGAACAGAAAAAAAAGATTTATGGAAGGACGTCTTGATAGTATTATTTCCTTTACAATTTTACCCAAAACTAAAAGAAATATACTGGTAAACAATTAAAAAGGTGTTTGATAGGAATGAAGTCCTTTATTTTTCTGGACTACAATGTGTACCGTATATGTGATGGATTTGAATTCAATCAATAACTTTGAAATGTTTTCTCATATGTATGCACAAAAGGAAGGACTGGTATTTGAACTTCTGTTATTTATTAGAATGTGTCTTCGTCCGTTGCACATGCCAAACTTTTTCTAGTACAGTTTAAAAGGGAAAATTTTGTTGAGAATTTTTTTTAATATGACAAAATAACGAGCAAAACTTTTTCTTGCAATGGCACACACAGAGAATATTTGGATTTCTAGTTCGGGTTTGAAAAAGAAATTTCGCCTTTTCTTGAGCCTGTTTTGTACATTTAGTTTAACAGATATGATCCAATGGAAATTTTCACATGGAACCTTCGGTAAATAGGAAAATGAAAAGATATGGGATAATTTACAGAGAGACCACACTCCATCCATGAGAAAAACGGAGGGAATTTAAAAATCTACAGGTCTCCACAAGGCTTTCAACAAGGGTGGAATCTCACTTCTTCTGAAAAGCTCTAAATCGCCCCAACGTGTACATACGTTTGGTCATCAAGAGATTCTGGTTTCTCTTTTCGTGGGTCATAAACATTCAATTCGGATTTGAATTTAATTTACCGAAACATTTCTGTACATTAAATCTTAGGACGGTCAGAACATTTTAAGGACACAACAGATCAAAGTACAATTTTAAGTAGTACATAGATGTGCAATAATTCAGCTTCCTGTACATGTTCATGAAGTTCTAAATTTTGAATGTTGATTTCTTTAAAAAAAAAAAACACCATTTGTTTACAATAGAAAATCTCAACTGAATGTCCGTTAACAATGAAAAAGTTTGACCATGAAAAATCACATATCTAAGAAAAGCAATCGTTTAATTGATTATAAGAAAGTTTCAGTATATCATGTCAAATTTCTTTAATTTGAGAGTTTTCCTTTAGTTACAAATGTAGCTCCATGTCTGATGGTGAAATAAAAATGAATGTCTTAGAAAGTGGTGAATTAGTTTCTATAAATGACAGATGAATCGGGCCAAGCTTAGTAACCTACAGTAAACAGACTACTGTAACATTGACGGACTCGTAGAACTGTTTAAAAGATTTGTGTTTATGACCAAAAATTTATATACAACTTCATTTATAAATTAATCGGAATTTCATAGCGCGTCGTCACAATAATGAAAGTTATAAAAAAATCTATAATCAGCAGATCTATACTTCTATAAAGAAAGTATTCTTGTACAAAACGGTATTTATTATAAAATGGTCCTAACTATAGAATAGATAGTTTACCACAGAAACCTTAAACGGAAGTCTCGACAATTTTAAACAGAAGAGATTTGAAAATAAATTTAACTTTAAATATACACTGAAATAATTTTAATACCTTGAAGGTGTAAAGAATAAACCAACAATCTCAATCTTTAAAAGTGTCTTCATTGCACTTACCGACGAGTTCATGTTTACAGTAGAAACAGTGGTGTGACTCCAATAAATTCATTATCATTGTAGTCATGAATATTTATTCTCGACTCCTAGGAGTCGAGATTAAGAATTGAACGATGGACAGTAAGGGCGTGAATTTTTCTTGCTACCTGATTGGAAGATATTACGAGACGTGAATAATCAAAGTTTATTGATTGGTTAGGACAATCCGAACCTAGTAAATGTCCTTCAATCCCGTAGAGTATCGGATTTGTCCTCTCTATTTTAGCAATTAGATTTTACACAGGTAACCTTTATCTATTATAAATAGCCGAATCTTCTGGAGTAAACAACAACGTTAAACGATACTACTTCATAACGTGTGACCTCACATGTGTGGTAAAATTTGTTGATTGATGCACGTGGCTATTCTAGTAAATGAATTAATCTACAAAGCGAGAGCACTTTCCATTTTCATCAGCTAAGAGTCGAATAGCCTTTTTGAAAGGCTAACGCTTGTCGCTTATATTAAATTGATAAAGATTTTATCGAGGTCGCACCAACTGTTTCTACAGCTAAGATCAGTTACATGTAACATGATCTCGTCGATTCGCACGACGAAGCCATTGTTTATGACAGAACACACATTCTAGATTATGTATTTTTGTTTCCGTCAGTTCGAAAGTATTTGATCATTTCAACTCCTTTGTATTTCATAATATGTGTCATGAACAAAGACATATGTTCGATTGAATAATGATTTCCTCGTAACAAATGATAGAAATTTCGGAGATCCCGTATTTGATCCTTTACCGTTAAAATGAAAATGCCAATGACAGAGGTTGATTATAAAAAATGTCTTACTGTGTTAAAAAAACTTTCACTTAAACAATGAAATTTTACACGTTGGACATGAAATATTTTGTCGATGAAGAAAATTAAATTATGTCACTTCTGAAATAAGTTTGTCGATAACGTAACTTATTCTGACGGTAAAGAAACGCGAATTCGATCACTACTCTGTTACGGGCTGTATCATAAACTTTGTCTTCTGTGCACGATTTTTTTTTCATTTTTGACGCAAATATATCGTATAATCGTCAATTTTTTCTCTCTCTGTCTGTTAAGTTTTAACAAATATGGCAGCTCATTAAATGCCTAGTTTTTACGCCGAAGTTTACCGATAGTCACCTTATAGTACACAATCCACTAAAAGCATGGGTATTGATCACGTGTTTAACATCAACAATCAAATAATTGATTATTTTAATGACAGATTCGTGTGTATTGCGATCACCGGATTTTTACGAGGAGGGTCACGCTAAGGTCACTATGCATACGGAAAATATGTCGGCGAAACGCTTCCTGAAAACAAGCTATTCAAAAAAGTAAACTCCTTCAAAATGAGGACAAATTAAAGAATTTTCTTCAGAAAAATGTATATGAAAATAAGTTATATGAAAACTATCCATTTACTAATAGTTATAAAAAACATATGAATATTTTTTTTTATTTGAGGTTTCATATGACTTTAACTGAACCAAAAACCTTTTTCAAATCAATAAAACAAACATATAATGATTGAAGGCTTTATCAATAAGACACTTTAAAGTTACAATATGATCACTAGTTCTACAGTGTTCTTAAATCAAATCTGTTCTCTACAAACACTATTAATTTCTCTAGAAAAGTAAACCATCCAATCTGTTTGTGTGCTCCTTACGCAAAAACTGCTCCAACAAAGTTATGAGGAGGACAGATTAAAATTGACGCTCCGTAAATTTTATGGACACCATCACGAATTGGTTGATCCATACGATGTGTCTTTGTCCAAACTAGCTATGGACATTTTTACCACGTGTTAGATTGTTGTTTGTTATTACGTCGTCTTATCTTTTAATTACCGAACGTGACTTGTTCCCGATTGTGCTTGCATGTTTTGCGGAGTGTGAATTTGTATTGCTGTAAGACGTGTTACTGTACTTTTCCATCCCAAAGTCTGTATTTAGTTTTAATGTTATATTTGTAATTCTCATCAAATGTCTTGACGTCTTTTCTGTTAAATGTATGTGTTATGGGAAGGAAAATTAATCACCTCCTTCATTTATTAGATTTTGGTTTGGTTAAACGTAATTTATACGATGTATTTCGTTTGCAGAATAAACATAAACATAGCTATATAATAAAGTTAATTGTCTAATTGCTACGTCAGTTTGATATTAATAAGTATTGTAATTTTCATTGTTATTAAATGTAATATCAGTATTACAAATATAATCTTAAATCAATCATAAATCTATCTTATTTTTGAGAAATAGTTTTGGTCATTCAAATGTGACGTCCCTTTGTGTGCATTTTAGGAATTTCAAATGAAACGTCACTTTGCGTGCTTTTTTACAATTTCTAATGTGACGTCACTTTGTGCGTTGAGGCTTTGGCTGACTCAGGTGTGTATTTCTTTTGTGCTGGATTATGTTGGTTTATGTAATGTATCCGTTTTTATTCTGTAGTTAGTTAATACTTCGGTTTGATCATGTATATCTATTATATAGTCATTTGATGAAATTTACTTTTTGCAAAAGTATAAATTATTCTAAATGATAAGGATGTTCTTATCCCAAGCAGAAAACCTAGCCGGATTCGGTACAATTTTTTTGAGCTTTTGGTCCTCGGTGCTGTTCAACTTTATGCTTGTTTTGGCTTTCGAACTTTTTTCATCTGAGCGTCTTGTGTGGATGAAATGCACTTTTGAACCTGGTGCCTTTTGTTAGCTATTATTTGTGTGTTTCTCTGTCCTATATGTTCTCCTATTTATTTGTATTGTAGTCCTGTAATGTTATGTTGTCATTTTAATGTTATATTTACACATTGCCATTAAAGCGGGAGGTTTGGCATGCCATAAAACCAGGTTCAACCCACCAATTTTTTTCGTTTAAAACAAATGTCCTGTACCAAGTCCGGAAATTGGCAATTTTTATATTATAGTTCGTTTCTGTGTGTGTTACATATAAACGTTGTATTTCAAAAATAGCAACAATCAACATTTAATCTATGTATATATATACAACTCGTCTAAACATCAACCCAACAATGTTAGATCTGTAAATTTGCTTTCGCCCTCGCCGGGATTCGAACCCATGCTACTGAGATATCTTGACACCAAATCTCCTGCGCCTGCACTGTAACCGGTGCGCTAGACCACATGACCACCCGGGCTTCATAAAAATGAAGCTTTCGGTGGCCGGGTGTTACCTTTCCACGTCAGTTTTAATCTAGCGTCGTTCTACAGTACATGATATATAAGGCATGAAGATTTTTACAGATCAGCTAAATTATTTATAGTAAAGGATCCTACAAATTAATGTAAGATACGGTCACAGAAAATAATTATATTTATAAGTACGTCTGAGCCAGTGACAACTATACAACAGATTTGTCTATATAAGTTTAAAAAAAACTTTACACCAAATAGTATCAGAGTTTGATTTTCTGCTGTCAAATTTTTGTTCGTCACTCAGGGGGATTCGAACTCACACCTTTGATACACTACAGCACCAATCGCTTAGCCTTAGACCACTCGACCACATCCGCTATATAAAATTTAATCTCAATAGTCGTAGTGTTACCTTGTCACGGAAGTAGAATCTAGAGATAAACATAAGACACGTGTTTTTAAGCGTGTGTAGATGTTATATTAATTATTTTATACACAATGTATTTTTTATTTGTCAGCAATCTATCTCTACAATTTTTATATATTGTATGGGATCATGATTCAATTCATTATAGTCACTAGAAATAAGTATATCATACAAACAAGTCTAAACAAGTGACAAACTATACAATATATATGCCCACTTGATCTCAGAGTGATAGAGATGCATAGTTAATAGAGCACCAATCGCTTAGCCTCACGTCCAGCACTCCAGACCACTCGACCATATATATATGTCGTGTACAAGTTGCGATTTTGTACAGGTTATAACATATAAATATTGTACTTGTTGTAACTTGTATAATGCAAAAATACAAGTTATAACATGTACAAAAGTACCTCATACATGTTATAACCTGTACAAAATATTGCTTAAAAATGGTTTTAACTTGTACAAAATCGAAAAATAAGGACATTTTCCTATTATCGCAACAGATGATATTGACCTCAATAACATATTCATAACTTTTGTATTATTCCTTCATGTAAGTGTGTTTTCTCCTTTTTTGATACTGTAATGTCCAGGGATCGGTATTACGAAGCATTCCTAAGACCTGTCATAAGATATATCTTAGGACATGTCTTATGATCCTCTTATGACTACCTATGGACATATCTTTATTTAATGAATTATAATTGTGAGTGTCCACTTTGAAGGCAATAGTAAAATACTTTCTTTCTAGTTGACACTAAAAGACATAAGAGGATAGCCAGGATAGATGTGTCTACAAATAAAATTTGGAATTGAAATGGGGTATGTGTCTAAAAGACAACAACCCGCCCATGGAGCAGACAACATCCAAAGTCCACAAATACATGCTTTCAAAGTAGAGGATATATATATTTAAAACATCAAAATGACATTCGCCTCATGCAATGATCTTATAGTTTATAACAAAAATTGAGTTATAAATTTACATATGTCATGCTGAAGGCCGAAAATGTAGAAGAGTAGATCCAAAGATATTGATAAATAAGCGTGGTCCAATGAAAGCTATTCCAGCTCTCTCTTGCTTTTACAGAGTAAGCATATAAGACATTGTTTTAGTCTTTGCATGCTATAAAAACGAGAGGGAGGAGTATTTCCCAAAATTATTAGGAGTCGTTCTTAAATTTTATGAAAGAATTTAGTTACTATATAGTATCTAATGTAATTGTCATTGAGGAATGCAAGCTTTTAGTGAATAGTTTCACAATTATTTAAGCCATGATGGACTGCATGAAACATACAATTACATGAAAACACATTTTGTCAACATAAGTCATGAAACATATATTTCTGAAACTTTGTGATCATTGTCCTCTACAGAAAAAGACACGTTCTGGCCTATTTATTGTTGTTCTTTATGCATTGGTGAACTTAAATGTATATTTTACTTCATCAAAATCTATTTTAAATTTTGTACAAGTTAAAACCATTTTTAAGGAATATTTTGTACAGGTTATAACATGTATGTGGTACTTTTGTACATGTTATAACTTGTATTTTTGCATTATACAAGTTACAACATGTACAATATTTTTGTACATGTTATAACTTGTACAAAATCGCAACTTGTACACGACATATATACATAATAAAAATTTAAAAAACATGGACTCTGATGACTTCTTTAACCGACTATGACATAAAAATATGCAGCTTCATGCAAATACTAATAAATAAAAGTTTATGAAATTGCTTTGTTACAATGGTGAACCTTGGTGCTACCTCACAAAAATAAGCTTTGGTGCTACGTTACAGCGATAAGCTTTGGTGCTACATTACAAAGATAAGCTTAGTGCTACGTTACAAAGATCAGCTTAGTGCTACGTTACAACGATAAGCTTTGGTGCTATGCTATAAGATAAGCTTTGGTATTACTTTACAACGATAAGCTTTTGTGCTACGTAACAACGGTAAGCTGTGGTGCTACGTTACAACGATAAGCATAGGTGCTTTGTAACAACGATAAGCTTTGGTGCTACGTTACAACGGTAAGCTTTGGTGCAACGTTACAACGATATGCGTTGATGATACGTTACAACGATAAGCTTTGGTGCTACGTTACACCAATAAACTTAGGTGCTACGTTACAATGATAAGCCTTGGTGTTACGTTACAACGGTAAGCTTTGGTGCTACGTCACAACGATAAGCTTTGGTGCTACGTTACAACGATAAGCTTTAGTGCTGTGTTACAACGATAAGTGTAGGAACTACGTTACAGCGATAAGCTCTGGTGCTACGTTACAACAATAAGCTTTAGTGTTGTGTTACAACGATAAGTGTAAGAACTACGTTACATCGATAAACTTTGGTGCTACGTTACAACAATAAGCTTTGGTACTACCTTAAAATGATAAGTTTTGGTGTTACGTTACCACGATAAGCTTTAGTGTTACATTACAACGATAAGCTTTGGTGTTACTTTACAATGATAAATGTAGGAACTACGTTACAACGATAAGCTTTGGTACTACCTTCAAATGATAAGTTTTGGTGTTACGTTACAACGATAGGTTGTGGGCTACTTTACAATGATAAGTGTTTGTGCTGCGTGTCAACGATAAGTTAAAATTTGATGCTTCGTTACAATGATAAGTGTAGGTGTTACTTTACAATGATCAGTGCAGGTGTTACGTTACAATGATAAGCTTTGGTGCTACTTTACAACGATAATCTTTGGTGCTACTTTACAACGATAATCTTTGGTGCTACGTTACAACAATAAGCTTTAGAGCTATACGTTACAACGATAAGCTTTGGTGCTACATTACAACGATAAGCTTTTGGTGCTACATTACAATGATAATATTTGATGCTACGTTACAACGGTAAGCTTTGGTGTTACGTTACAACAATAATCTTTGGTGCTACATAACAATGATATGTGTTGATGCTACGTTACAACAATAATCTTTGGTGCTACGTAACAATGATAAGTGTAGGTGTTACGTTACAACAATAAGCTTTGGTGCTACATTACAACGATAAGTGTTGATGCTACGTTACATCAATAATCTTTGGTGCTACGTAAAAATGATAAGTGAAGTTGTTACGTTACAATGATAAGTTAACATTTAAAATCGTTACTTTTGATGCAACATTAAAAATTATTAGTTTTGATGCAAATTAAATATCATTGGTTAAACTTTAGAAATTATTAGTGTTGGTGCAATATTAAAAAAGGGACGAAAGATACCAAAGGGACAGTCAAACTCATAAATCTAAAACAAACTGACAACGCCATGGCTAAAAATGAAAAAGACAAACAGAAAAACAATAGTACACATGACACAACATAGAAAACTAAAGAATAAACAACACGAACCCCACCAAAAACTAGGGGTGATCTCAGGTGCTCCGGAAGGGCAAGCAGATCCTGCTCCACATGTGGCACCCGTCGTGTTGCTTATGTGATTACAAATCCGGTAAAAGTTATGTGCTTTTTGACACAGTGTTTAGTAAAAGTTTGATACTTAAACAGAACGTGACATACACGTAGGAGGACTTTATTAAGATTTCAATACATAAATCACAATTGGTGCACAGATGATAGCAATAAACAAAATCACAATTGGCGCAAAGATGATAGCAATAAACAAAATACATATTGCAGATAATATCAGTTGCTTCGTAAAACGTTCAGAAGAGGAGTCAATGACATAGTCTGCTGGCTCAGGTGTCAACACCTGAAACATGAATTAATGTTTTCTGATATAATTCAATAGCATCACATGCATACAGCTTAACGTATCATTCAATGACACCGTGGGTATGTTTGCGTTGTCTTTAGATTAAAAACTTTGTTTTACTCTGACAAAACCGTAGGACAAATTGTTTATAGCTTCCTTATAGGGTTGAAATCGGAAAAATTCTGAAGAACAAACGGAATTAATAATAAAGTTAAAAAAAACACAGAAAAAAAGAAATGAATAATGTGTGCTAAACGTTGTTTTAAGATTTTAAGCATTTATCACTTAGCAACATAGCATTTTTTCAAATTCGGTTAATACGTTAGGTTTGACACTTTCATTCTTATACTTTTCAGTTCAGCATGGCACAGAAAGGGCGTCGGTTAAATGGTATCTATATCCGTTCCGTTTTTCTTATAAGAGCTCTTGAAGCTAGTCGCAAAAGATAACATTTATCATTTACATTAATAAATAGCAGTGCAACAATTCATAAATTCGAACAACTTGAAAAAAATATCCTTTTTGTAGCCTACAAATCTATATATTCTATTCTTTTTTTTTCAATTGAAACATGACGTTCGCTGCCACTTACTCATGTGAAGTTAAGTTTAACATTTGTTTTAATAAGAACTTCTTGAATCAATAATCTTCATAGCTAGTGCTAGGTATTCATCTTTTTGGCATCGTTGATAATGTATTCGGCTATGTTTAACTATGCTCAAAATAAATTTCTTACCCCTTCCAAAAATTGTAAAATGGGTATATCCAAAGATGGTACTGTTGTGTCTCTATACACCAAGGAAGTGACAACATCTGGACAATAATTCGTTATCTTAGCAAATCGTGTTTCAGGAATTCCTAACTTTGTCAAGAATTGTCTTTCTTTTTCGACAACTTTTGGATCATCGGAGCTAAATTTGTCTGTATGAGTAAACACTCCATAAACAGTTATATCTATGGAATAAAGATGCATGTATTGTTTTGTTTGAGTCGATATTCTTTAAAAAAAATTATTTAGAGTTAGATAAGAAAATCTGTTACAGACGTAGTGGTTGATTACAGTTTTTATAACATGGTTATTAAATGTTAGATTTTTAAAAACTAACTACTATTAATTGTTATTTTGCTTTGTTTTAAGTGTATTTTGTTATGTGTTAGGGATTACTAACACTAAATCACTTAACAAACCTTTAAAACAAAAACATTTTGAACCTGAAATTTGACTTGAAATAAAAAAAAAAGTTTAAATAAGAAAACGAAAACTTCTTCCCATCAGTCGATATTGTAACACAGAACAGAAATATGTGTTGTTTGTCTCCAATTTCAAAATGTGTTAATAAGTAGGAAGTTTTTATCAGTATTATGAGGTAAGATCCCTGGTTTCCCTTTATAAAACAAAATAAATGACTGAATATTTAACTATCATGATATCCTACATACAATCGGTTCTAGAAAATTGTATTCATTTCCTATTCATAAAATTTCACATTATATCGTTTACTGCTTATTATTGGTAATTTGAATGTCTTCGTCAAATCAATAGATTTCCTTTATAAGATCTTTGCAGCTACCTCTTTTGCAATGATGTTACATCTACTTTCTTTAGGGCCAGTCCTGAACATATTTAATTTATTTGATAAGGCGCCACTGAAAGTTACTGGCTGAGGAGGATGTAACAAATAACTTATTACGATTGAATATTTATACATCTCTACGAGCCAAATGAAACCCGATTGGCTTTGGGAGGTCTAGATTTCATATTTTCTATACTTTAGCCAAACCTAAGTGTGTTCTTCTTGCTAACAATTTCGAACTTTTTTAAAGTACTATTTCATAAAAATGATTTGTATCAACTACGTGATTGCTTAAACATAGATATAACTAAGTTAGAACAACGAATACCAATTTCATAATTTCAGGCTAAGTATGATAAGCAGAATCTGAACATTAGAGGAAACATCTCAAGGACTTGTCTCAGTGACGTTATCGGAATGTATCAGTTTCAATACACCAGTCGAATAGAGAGAATTGAAGCGGTTTAATATTGTCTTTTTGATATTTGCAGTTACAGCATTTTAGAATCATTTTAATTAAGGAGGAATCTCACTCATGAAGAGCTCATGTAGTTTGTCTGGGTTACTCGTTTGATTATTATGGTTATGTCAGCTCGTTAGCGTTTGTATTAGGCAATGCTCTTTCAAAGACGATTTGACCTCAATAATCACTGCAAATGTATCAATTTTCAGGTGCAATTATATTTGTACCGTCAATGCAAGTTTCACTATTTTAATCAACAATGATGTTTTATTTTGGCTATGATAGGGTAATTCCTCATTTCCTCGTTTGATTCGGTTGATGGGTTTTAATGGCACTTGGTATTTTCTCTCCTATTGTTTTAAAAGAAAAAATCTGACAAAAATTATAGCGAAGATTATTTAAACATGTTGAACTAACCTCGTTCTCTGCTGCTAACATCAATTATATTTTCGAACAAAGCTACTGGTAAAGGAACATCAGGATCAGCTGAACAAATAACTATTAGTCTGTTTACCTTCCCAACCCTGTTTCTGTTTGGAATCAGTAAGAAGTCTAGCATTTCACATTGTACATTCTCGAATTTATGAATTAATCCGAGGTATCGTTCTCCTAAATATTTTTCTTTTAAATTTTCAATGCCTTTATTTCTACCAAATGAAACCATATCTGAGAGTTTTTCCTCGTCATCTATTGTACCACTGAGAACTATGTTTAGCATTTCCTTTGTCAAGGGTGAGTTGTCATCTTCAAAACCTGGTATGTCCACAAACGTTGGCATTAGTGTATCATCTTGTTTACTATAGTAGTGCTTTTTTAAATAACTACAAGAAAAAGTTATTGTTATTTCCATAAGTGCAAAGAAATTCAATGCGGATGGGATTTACTTTGATTAAGGTAGCACAATACAAAGATTTTTTCATTTCCAATCAGCCTGTGATAATTTCATTATAATATAATTATTACATAATCAATTGTTATGTAATAAGTTGCTATAATGTGATGTCCACACTTGAATGAATTTAGCGTCTCTGTTCTTCATAGCATCCCAAAATATTTTATAAATTCTTGTACAATACAGCTTGACCTCCAAAACCATGTCTCAGATTTCCAAAAACATTAATAGAAAATTTTTTATACCCAATTAAATTTAGTGATCTCTTATGAATTGATGTTGCAAACTTCATTGAAGATTTATGAGAGAACTGAAATACAATAGGAAAAATCTGAGACACAGTTTAGGAGGTCAAACATTGTTGTGCAAGAATCTATAAAATATTTTGAGATGCTATGAATAACAAAGAAGCTAAATTCATTCAAGTATGGACATCACAATATAGCAACTAATTACATAACAATTAATTAATAATTATGTCAAATGAAATTATCACAATTTGAAAGATTAATCATTCTTCTTTCTTTTTGGTACCTCATTTATAAAATTTAAAGAAGGATGAGTGGAATTACATCAGTTTAAAGATGTCTGATTTGGGGATGAAAACTCTTTTTATTGTGTTACCTTAATTGCAAACATAACAGTACAAAAGTCATATACGATATAAAGAGTTGAGAATATAGTATTAAAGAATAGACACGTGTGTAAACAATTTGTCAAGCCGGGGTATAAATGAATGTAACAGAAATTCAAAAAAGTCCATCATGAAATTCCTAAAAAGAAAACAAAACAATTATTTAACCAAAGACGATGACTTTAATAGTAATTGGGTAATACTAATAATTGTTCTCTTCTTATACAAATGTTGTTATGAAAACATAAATACAAAAAAAAAAATTATTTCCGATAGAAATTTTATAGAATAATTTCTTAAAAAAACAGCCACCAATATTAGTAATGGCTTTGTTGTACTTCTTTTGTAATTTTTTTTCATAATAACTAAGGGTTAAAAAGTTCATTCACATTTCGAAAATCCTGGCAATATGGTGCCTCATACAAAAAGTATTACATTTACATTTTTTGACTAATTATAAGTCATTGTAATAAAATATTGTTTAGAAATGAAACAAAATTACGATGAGTGCTGTATAGTTGAATACAATTATATTGCGTAACACATGCAAATGAAATTTCATTCGGTCGAATAGGATTTTAAAAAAGGGACGAAAGATACCAGAAGGACAGTCAAACTCATAAATCGTAAATGAACTGACAAGGCCATAGCTGAAAAAAAAGACAAACAGAAAAATAATTTCATCACACTAGACCCAACATAGAAAACATAAGACTAAGCAACACGAACCCTTCCAAAAACTAGGGGTGATCTCAGTTGTTCCAGACGGGTTGGCAGATGCCGCTCCAAATGTGGCACCATTCGTGTTGCTCATGTTATTATAACAAACACGATAGTTAGTCTAATTCGGTAGGTCACATTTGTGATAAAAAGGGAAATAGATTTTAGATAAGATATAAGAAACATATCCGATATCATCTGTGAAACGGTTTTTCCAACTCGTGATGGCGTCCGTAAAATTTACGAAGTGATGATTTCAACTTCACCATTTGGAACTCTTGGTTTAAGAGCTTCCTTGAGAGTAGCAACACTCTATCAAGGAAATCATGGTAGGACATACAAGCCCCGGAATATCATATCGGATCGTGCCGAAAGTGAAGATAATTTAACGACGTCATGTGAAATGCAGGTTGGAAGTGACAACTTCAAAAGCAGTTTTCTCTGTAAAAAAAGTTATCTCTCTTTTTGCACAATTGAAAGTTATAAGGTGGAGCATTGACCTGATACGTAACCAGGAGTTTGGAATCGTCTGGTTTCTTTTTTACATTTCGTATAGTTTGAGAATGACCCAAACCGAAAAGAACTGTCATTGTCGGAGAAAAATGCCATTTTCAGCATTACATAAGGCTGGTATAAAAGGACCTGACATCGCCCGACAAACAAGAATTCAGACTATCGATGGGGTTTTAAATCATTTCAAAGGTTGGGGGTTGAAAAACAGGGATAGAACGGGAGGCCAAATCTGCTAACAGCGCTAGATACTCGCAAACTTTGCACCACTGTCAAGTCGGACAGATCCCATGAAATAACTTCTTATGAATCTAGGATAGTACCAGTGTCTAAGCGTCAGAAACTTACAAAACCTTTGAATAGACTTATTAAGAAGGGATATAATTACGATACTGTTGTCAAGTCATTAAAGATTGCATATTTTGGCGTTAATATTGAGTCACTGATAAGGTCTTTGCATCGGAACTAAACACATTTATTCTAAAAACAGTTGTTGGCATGACACGGGTTATGTTCTTCTCATATATGTTATGATGGTATGATACTAAACCCCTAACGGTAAGGATTGTGCCTGATGTTCATATGATGAAATCATAATCTTTCAGTCAGTTTAATTGAAGTCTGGAGCTGGCATGTCAGTTAACTGCTAGTAGTCTGTTGTTATTTATGTATTATTGTCATTTTGTTTATTTTCTTTGGTTACATCTTCTGACATCAGACTCGGACTTCTCTTGAACTGAATTTTAATGTGCGTATTGTTATGCGTTTACTTTTCTACATTGGCTAGAGGTATAGGGGGAGGGTTGAGATCTCACAAACATGTTTAACCCAGCCGCATTTTTGCGTCTGTCCCAAGTCAGGAGCCTCTGGCCTTTGTTAGTCTTGTATTTTTTAAGTTTAGTTTCTTGTGTACAATATGGAAATTAGTATGGCGTTCATTATCACTGGACTAGTATATATTTGTTTCACTGTGGATGATTATTGGATAACAGTCATATATAGTGATGAACGTAAGATCAAATTGGAATGGATAATCTTGTTTTAGTCTGGAGACGGACCGGTATGGAGTGAACTCCTCCTTGCTTAAATCCTGGCCGTGGGTCACGACTTGGTTTGATGATCTGGGGCTGCGTTACCTATAAAGGTGTTGGTACTATTGCTGTTGTAACTGGTAATATCAATGTTTTAAAGTATATTGAGATTTTTGACAATTTTGTATGGCCTGTTATTGCTCGTCTTTTCACCGGTGACAATTACATATACCATATGTATACTTGGAACAAAATCAAATTCACGTTATAGAATGGTCAGCGCAAAGTCCAGACCTTTATATTATTGAGAATATGTGTTGTAAAATTAAAAATGAACTGCAAAACCAGGCACATGACATCACTACAAAGGCTCAAATGGAGACAGCAATTCGGGACATATGGACAAATATATCTTTAGAATTCATAAGAAACGTTTATAGTTCAATTCCAAGACGTTTGATGCTAGTAATAAAGACAAAAGGAAACATCACAAAGTATTAGGTGAGTTCAGATCATTTTATTTATATAATTACAAAGGTTGAAAAGTGACAGATGCTGAAAACTGTATGTGGCAGCCATCTGGAATTATCTTCACTTTTCGCACATGTTTATATACTCCGCTGCTGGAATGTTGCTACATAGAAAAGTTCACAATTGGGAAGCTGAAATCATCTCTTTTGTCGTAAAGTTGTATTTTCAACCGACCCTAATTGTCAATTTCTAGATGTAAGTCAAGATATAAGGAAGACTTAACTGTGTCTGTTGTATCCTTTATCTCTAGTTTATTGGGATAGATGCGTTCAACATAGTCACCAAATAAATTTGTGAGAGACCATCATCTATATAACGGAAATTAAATTTAAAGGATATTGATAACTTCTTATCTCTCTTCCTAAGAAGTTCCTGTATAACGTCAGCCTCATAATAATAAAGAAACAAGTCGACAAGAAGAGGGACATTATTGTTTCCCAATGAAATGCCGACAGGCTGTTGAAAAACACGTCCTTCAAACGTAACAAATATGTTGACAATCAACAAAATAAGCATCTTGATAATGTCAGTTTCTGGGATATTTTGTTTGAATCAGAGTAATTCTTTACAAAGACAAGATACATGTATCTACGTTCGCCATTCTTATAATCCATTAAATTTGGTCGAGTACAAATCAGACATATGGCGGCGTATGGTTAATATATAGCAGACAAGTTGAAAAGTGCTTTCGGTGCAGATGAAATTATATTGAAAATAAACTCGCTTCTAGTATTTTAAGGTCTATACTTTTATTTCGTTTGTCTAACTTTTAGGACATCTAGCGTTTGGTGTCGATCGTTTACATTATTTTCTTGTGTAATGGTGTTACATAACTTTACACGATGCGCTGCGGTATGGATTGCATATTCACAAAAATGTTTAGCACGGTCGAATGAGTATGTAATTGTACTAAAGGGAGTGAGTGCCTGTAATCCAATGGTTGTCTTCGGTTGCTATCTGTATTTTCTGTTTTCAATTTGAATCTTAGCATTAATCATGCCGTCTGTTTCATTTCTTTCTTTTTTTATTCAACAATATATTGCTTGCTGTTAACAATTTACTTCACTAGTCCAGCATTCTTGTGAAGGGTCTCTTTATGTTTTACAAGAAATTTAGGGTTTCTCTTTGTTTAGCAATAATACATGACAATTCATTTAAACTATCGTAAATAAATAAGTATATATGAAATTCTTATTTATCAATTTGTATTACTGGTATCTAGCTTGTTTGGAAAGAAAAAAATTGGTAAATAATTCATACTTACTATAATCGATTTAACTATCAGTATTATTGTATTGATATTTCTTTCTGGTTTGGAAATTACCAGTTTTAAAAGATGTTTAAATATAATGAATATAAACTATTCACAGGTATGAATGAATATAAATTTCAGTATATTGGTTTCGATTCTGAAATGAATTAATATGTAAATATTTTCTTCATTTTTACTTTTTTGTATTGTACATTTCTTAACATATAGTCAAAGCCTCTTCTAGTCTACTATACGGCATGACATTTGCTCTTTGTTACGGTTAATTATAGTTGTTAACATCTTTATTCAATCATTACTGAACCGTGGTCTTATTGTTAATTATGTCGTGTCTCTTGAAATTTAAATACAAAAATGATAATTCAAATCAGTGTCCATTATCAATGTGAATATACACCTTCCAGTTTTGAAAAATGTAAATTTACCTCTATATTTTCTTTTTGGAAACAAAAAGACACTAAGTACAGATCTGAGAGTACTCGCATTTACTGACATCTAGTTCAAAGCCAAAAGTAGCACTTAGTAAAACAAATCATGCATCAAAGACTAAATTATCAACTGTATGTCACCATGGTATTAATTCTAGACAGAGGGTTGCTGCTCAAAGGAAGCTTTTAAACCAAGAGTTCCAAATTATGAAGTTGAAATCATCCCTTCGTAAATTTTACGGACGCTATCACGAGTTTGTTGACCATTATGGAATAACCGTTTTACGATGATATCGGATATACTCCTTATGTCTTAATTACAATCCCCTTACTTTTTCACGAATGTGACCTACCAAATTAGACTATTTACCGGGTTTGTAACATATGGGCAACTTGACGGGTGCATCATTTAGAGCAGGATCTGCTTACCCTTCCGGAGCACCTGAGATCACCCCAAGTTTATGGTGAGGTTTGTGTTGCTTAGTCTTGTTTTCTGTGTTCAACTTGTGAGTTTGAATGTCGCTTTGGAATTTTTCACCTTTCTTTAGGTACCAGTCTTGTATTACAACTCCAGTTTCCGATGCATGTCAAAACATGGAGGGGAACAAAATAGTGCATTTTTTTCAGATTTTTTTTCTGAACTCAATTTGTTCTGTTTGATTATAGATTTATGCTGAATTGAAACATATATATATAGACTTCAACCAAATCTTGAATCTTTTGGAGGATATCAATCCAGGAAAGTGGAAGGATATCATGTTTACTGGAAGTGGTGCGGCCTAGTAAAACCAGCAAACAGAAAGTAGAAAAAAAAGTTTTGACTTCAGTATTGAGTAACTTTTTATTCTTCTTGTCATGACCCACTTTTTTTCGATTAAATCACAATTTCACATTAGTACATACATAAAATGAACATGAAACAATTTTTCTATGTAGCATTTTTTATTTTTTTATTTTCAAAGATCAGCTGTTTTGCATGTAAGCCTATGGAGCAGTCAATTACAAGACTGCAACCTTTAAGCTTGCATTAATATAACTGAACAAAAATGAAAGGTACGAATTGTGTATATATGAAGATACTATCATATCTGGAACTGGGGATGATTAATTATATCAGTAAACCTGAAGACTGTCACCAAAACAATTGCTTTAGATTTTGAATGCCAAGTTGCAATGTAAGGTTAATCTTTCAAATAATATACACTGTTTAGTTCATTGTTAAAATCCTGAAAAAATATACACATTTAATGTCTAAATATAAAGCTGAACAGACAAAATAGTATTTGATTTTTTCTATATTGGTAAGAATTGTACTGTTAGGAATTCTTATTTTTTCATTATGCAAATGGTTTGGTGATAATTTTGAACGGAAACTATCATGTACTTGCCGATTTAATCGTTTAGTCATCTGCCTGCCTGCTCTACCAGTGTCTGCAAATTTTGCGTGTTCTATCCATCGTTCATTGCTCAAAGCGGCAAAAACAGTATTTAGAAATGAAGACTTTCCTCCTCCAGGCGTTCCAATTACCGCAATTGTTAAAGGTGTTTTATCCTGCCCACTTAAACCGACTAATGTCTTACATCTTTCTACTAACTTATTTCTTAGTTCTTTATCTTTCGAGTCATTAATAACCTACAAAAGGGTAAATAAAAAAAACATGAGTTAAGTGTTTAGTTTTTTTTAATTGCAGAAATAGGATGTGATGTGATTTCCAACGACCAACCATCAACTTTAAACTATATAACGTGGATGAAAACATGCGCTCCATCCTAGGCTTAATTTACAAGGATTGCCTTGTCTGGTAGCCTTTCTGTCTGCCACTTATTTTCAATAGACGCAGACAATTATCTTGAATTGACCGTAATTCTTTGCTTATTTCCACCTTTAATTCTGTTGTTTGCATCTATTTTTTATAATAGGTAAAGTCATTGTATCGAACAAACACATTCCTCTTCACAGCTTAATTTATAGAGAATGCATAGTGATGCACGTTGACTGAATATGAAAGTGCATATAATGTTGTCTCCCTTTCTAGTATAATCAGTTTCAGAATGTTCATTGTTATTTCCCTTGTTATTAACTATAAATTTCATTTTTCTTTATTTAATGATTTACATGATGTTCATTCGGCACATATTTGTGAAATTGAATAGATATTAGTATTTTTAATTCATTGGTTAAAGATATTTATCTATATCCTTAATTTAGTATTTGCATTGTCGCAAATCATTCATAACCTCCTTTGACAGACTTAGGTCTACACATTTTATATGACTGGTCCAATAGAAGTAAATTGAATTGTCTGAGGTCTGAAGTAATCAGTCCAACCAAACAAAGCTGTGATCATTGCTAATCTTCCTTTAATTTATTGATTAACAATTGCTTAGATATCAGACCCCCTCCCCCATTTTTTTTTATCAATTGGAATTTTAATCAATCTTGAAGAATATAGTATGACCCCCCTCCCAAAAATAAAAAAACGAAAACAAAATCTGCCCCCCCCCCCTTATTCCCACTTTTTTTTAATTTGAAATTTCAAAATATACCAATTCACCAAACACATTTGACATGATAGAATATTTTGCCGTGGTATAAAAATATTACAGAGACAAATGATTTTGTTCTTTGCTAGATAATTGCTGAAACAGACTATACTATAATAACTAGTGAGTGAAGACATAAGGTTATTCCTCTTAGTACAAGAAAATGTCAAAGAAAAACATTGGTTGTTCCCCTTGTATTCCTTTGTTGTTTATAAAAAAAAAAAATGAAATACTGTTTTCTCAGGCGTGCAAGAAAATACAATCATATGTTTTGTTTTATTTTGCTCTTATTGTAGATGACTGTTTAAAAAAAAACAAATTTCATTGGTTTATTTTAATAATTACAAAATTAAGTAGAAAGGCTACTTGTCAGTTTCTTTACTGAAGGCAGGTGACATATATCGGTTCTTGATAAATTAACGCTTAGCAAAACACGATCGACATTAAAAAACACTATTACGATAACAAACAGAACTTAGGTGACATTTAGACGTTTCCGTCAAATATAGACCTGAATTGATACAATTTAATTTACAATTCATTTTGCATGAACACTTGCGCATTATTTATATTACAGTACTTAAGTATTGGTATTACCGTTTTCCTTGAAGCGTCTTCACGCGAAGGTGTAAGAACCTGAAACAATATATTTTTTCTATTTAAATAGCATAAACCATTAAAGTGAGCAGAGTTCAATAATAATAAATAAAAATACGTATTTGAATATTATTTGTTTGACAATCAAAACATAAACTTAATTTGCATGAATTGCCTATCTAAGCCTATCTAAGGGTAGAGACTTCGAATTCGTTCATGATCTGTCGCCAAAAAGCAATAAATTTTCTATTATATCACAATTCAAACAATCCTATTTCTACCTTTTTCTATTTTATATTGACTAATATACGTGATAGAGTTCAATTCGTGAGATGTTTCCTAAATGTCCATCTGAAAATAGTTTCTATGTTGTTTTATGTCTCACTTTTTATCTATATCTTGATTTCATTTGATTCATTTATGTTGATTGTTGTACATTTTCTGTGGGTAACACCCTTCTAACATTATCAGGTAATTTCTCAATATGTTTACCCGTAAGGCGTGGAATATTATACATTAGAGTTTATAAAAGATACTTCAGGTAAAATAACACATCTCATATTTATTGGAGATTTTTTTTTTATGGACCTCATCTAACAATCTGAAATTACCTCATTATATCGGTGCATCAACATTCATTTACCTGTTTCAGAAACCGAAGAACTGGTACATCAAAACGTGGGATAGTTGTATTCAGGTATTTCATGTTTGGATCAGCATCTTCACAATAGTTGGTTATACATGCAAAACGATGTTTTGGAAGTCCTAGAACCTGTCTGAATTTTTTTACTTTCTCTGCCACTGCCTCGTTGCATAACGGGTTATGTTTATCTCTCCCTGTCAAAACTCCATACATAGGGATATCTATAGAATGTAAGACGATATCAAAGGATTATAAAAGTCGAAAAGATATATCCTATCTCGACGAAAATAAAATCAACAGTCGACAAAGGATAAGATTCGAAAGGGAAAAAAACATACATAGTATAATATGTATAATGTTAACTATAGTATTCCTCAACATCAAAACCTGTTTGTTCTAAATTTGTTAGTAGCAGAGGCAATGTATTAAATTATCCTTGAACATATACTAAATGTTATGGATGTGTATCAATATTATTGTAAACATGTCATTTGCTTAATACTGTTATGTTATAAAAAAAAATTGGTAAATTATTTTTTTTCTGATGAAGATTATCAGTATCATGACGAGTTGAAAATTGTACAACCTAAATAGAACAAATTGTCTCGCTAGAAATGTATCATGTTTTGTGTTTTAAAGGATTTTTATAGCTCACCATACAGTATTCCTCTTGTTTTCATTGAATTTTTCGAAGTTCATGCGACATGTGTGATAATAAAAAATGTTTACATCCCTGGTTTTGGCTCTACGATGGACAACATAAAAGTTTTTAAACTACTACAAATTGTTGAACGACCTTTATACCATTTATAATGGTATCGCCTCCTCGGTCATATAACCTTATTCATATTTGTAAGACATGAAATTTTATATATATTTATGATGAATATCACAGAATTTAACAATCCAAAAAATAACAGGGGTCTGATGAAATAATTGTGCGTGTCAGACAGCACAATTATTGAAGAAAAATCTTGTGCCAACAACTTGTCATAAGGTTAATGAAGTCATAAAACATAAAACACTCTTTCTCATATCGCTATAAATTCTTAAACTTGCCTCTATCTTTTCTTGCAGCTTCAACTATGTTTACCAAGATATATTTGGGTAACTGAGAATCCGGTTCTAGTGTAGACACAACAATTATTCTATCAACCGGTATATAATTGACCTCTTTGTTGTAATGGTTTGCAGAAATCGATGTTAGATAGTTGGCTCCTTGCACGAAATTACTCAGCTTTTGATTCTCATTTATTCTACCGGAAAATACCATCTCTAAAAGATTCGAAATAGTTTCAGATTTTTCATCCGGAAATCCAGTCATGTCCACAAATGTCGGCATAAGAACACCTTTGCTGTCAGAATCTCTGTAGTAGTCCTCTTTTGTATAGCTGCTCAAATACATAATGAAATGTCAAAAATATACTGAAGTTTTTTCTCGCTTATTCTTAATATTACTCAATTGTTTTAAGAGAGTGTAATGTCACCATTTATACCTACTGACAAGGTTTCAGAGAGATTTTGTTTTATTCAAGTGCTTAATCATTTCCAAATCTTAGCTCGTCCGTTTGTGTAATGAACAGATACTAATAACTAAGATCGGAACCGTAAATTTCGTGTTGTTTTTGTAAAAATATCAGACTATAAACGCAAAAATTTCTTTTCTTTCATAGATTTTATGATTTAAAAGAGAAAAATAAACGTGAAAGCCTTTTCAGATCGTAATTTTTTATCTTATATTGATATGATATCAAAGAAATATTGGTTTGACTCTTCTACTGATTTTTTCGAGCGACTAGCAATTTATCAATACATCTATGGATGTTTTTTGCTTTTAAAATGGACGTGCGGTTTGATTTTGTCACGTTGCTATGCGTACGAAATATTGTTTAATTCCATGCGTGTGAATATAAAAGTGGCATGCCCACACAAAATATACTTCAGTAAAATCAATTTCAATTGTTTGATTATCAAAATCTAACTGTTATTGGTGACTAAAGTTGATACCACATGGTCGATAATTTTCTTTTAAAATGATTTGTGGATAAGAATCGACTTGACACAGAGAAGTAGACTCAAGCATAAAATAAAAAACAGTTGATTTATATGACATGTTTAGACCATACTTATTGATAAATTTCTCAAGTCATTTTGATAAGGGTGACTCTGTTGAAATTCGTTGTTGGAGTCAAACTGGCGTAAAATCCGTACTTTCTATTAGTCATATGAAAAAGAAGGCTCTTTCTACTTGCATGTCTCCTTAATCCTTTTTTTAATTTCCTACATTAGATTATTCAATTGTTTGTTTAATTTGTTTTCACTGACCTTCTAAAACGTTCTGTGAAATGTAATTGAGAACCCGCTGACATAAAGAATCCAAATGGAGCAATTTCCCGCCAACTATCTGTATTAAAACTGGAAAAGACCGTGTTAAGAAACGATGACTTTCCACATCCAAGTTGTCCAATAACTGCAATGTTCAGAGGGAATCTTGCTTGACCGTCACTTCCCACAAGTGTCTGGCAATCAAAAATAAGCCTCAATTTCTCTGAATACATTGGATCATCTTGCTGATTGTCATATATATGAAATACTTCGCTGTTATTGTCCTCATCAGAAGAATTTTCCCATATATCTTTGTTCATCTCCATCTATGGAAAAGTAAACATTTTAAATATCCAATTTGGAAGAGTCAATTGCCCTCCATTTATTTCAAAATAAACGTCGTTGCATATCTTATACAACATCCTTCTTGCATGTGTGTACTTTGAGGTTCTAACAGCATTTTAATGGGATATTAATGAACACGTTTCCAAAATCAAAAGCCGAGCAATCCACACTATCAATAAGACAAAAAAATAACGAATATTAGACTTAATGTTTACCACTAATGAGTTTGTGTGTTTTAGGTCGGGAGATTTTTAACTCATTGAAGTTTAAATCACATCTTAATTGTCTGCGTCGACCTCCGATATCGTCTTCAAGTACAGTTGTATTAATTTGGTGGACGGGATTTAAAAAACAATAGCTTATCGATTTCACGACGTTCGAGGAACGAATTGTTCCCATGGTAATATAAACAAAAACGATATATATTCCAAGTAATAACACATAGTAGGTTCTTTCAATTACTCTCGACACCGACTAATGACACATACCGTTTACAGATGACAAAATCATCCAGGTAGTCTATTACATCAACGTATTAGTTTATATAATGGAATTACGAAAAATAAAGCTTTGTAACATAAGGTAAATAATATGTACAAGATGTGAAGTATATGAGAGAAGTTTCCTTTTAAACAACAACCAAACCCATTTTAAGTAAAATTGTTTTTAAATAATGTCAAAAAAATATCTCACTGTCGGTGTCATTGTCATTTGAAGATGTCGATGTAGGTCTAGGCAGTTATTGAAGATATAGACAAGCATTTGAAAACTCGTTAATCTGTTAATCTGATCGTTAGAACTAATTCAAATGAATAAATTGTATTGAAAAGCTTTCCATTCTTGGTGTTTTATTCACTCTGCTTGATTTGATTTACATCGTAAATAATGTATATGAATTGACAAAGGGCGATTTAATTTTTTACGGGTACAATCTAATTATCAATGTTCTTTCAAATGCATTTTTACAACTTCCTATGCAATACAAGGTCTAAGCTTGGCATTTATAAAAATTGACAATAATGGGGTACTAAATGTGGATAAGTATTTAGTACAATTCCTTCAATGAAAAGCTTGCCAGTTACTTGTTAACGAACAATAATAGTGTAAATTGTACCGTACCTGTGGTTTTGACAAATCTGCAAAATTAAATCACTTCAATTACAAATACACTGTAATATGTAAAGCTGTATTCCATACACATAATACACGATTTTTCTATCTCATGATTTCCCTTTGTTCTTTTAGATGAACAATAACCGTACTTTTGGTACTCTTCCAGCATAACGAAAATTCATATCAACCATTTACAATATTCATTATATAGCACTCTTTTGAGATAGGATCTATTAAGTATATCAACAATTGGAATAAGTTTAAAGGTCTATTTATGCATTGGAAATTGAGGATCACAACAGGCATTTCCTTGTATACTGAAAAAAATAACTAGACGCTCAAAAAAGTTCTAATCTACTCGCCCATCTTGCATCATTGCAAAAACGTATGAAACAACTGAAGGTAATGCGTTAACAAATTTTCAAGAGGAACTCTGTAAATATGGGGCTTTAACCGAGCTAATACTATGACGTTTCGTTAACAAGATTACCCACAACGGAAAGTTTGTATGCACTACTTTTTAATTCAACGATCAAAACAAAGAAATGTGCGATAAACTTTCAACATAAATATGTCCTTGACTTCAAATAGTTTATACTTATACGAAAAGTCACTACTATACATAACCTCATTGTAGATTTTAATTTTATATTTTTAATTTTCACTCCAGCCATGGTTTTTTTTACTGACAACATTCCCAAGTTATGTCTCTATGAGATGAAACATAATGTCTCTATTAGATGAAACATAATGTCTCTATGAGATGAACATAATGTCTGTATGCGATGAAACATAATGTCTCTATGAGATGAAACATAGAGATCATATCTGGTAATCAGTCAGTAAACAAAACAAAATGATCTATAAATAGCATCGGTGCCAATAGTGTTTTTTGTTTCCATGAGGGTAAATGATATGGTCATTATTATGATTTTACTGTTTAAAAATTGTTGGATTTTTGAAATATTAAGGCTTTTCTATCTCATGAATAGATAACCATAGCTGTATTTGGCAAACATTTTCAGATTAAATTCGTACTTGGTTTTGGACTTGTTTATTTTTTTTGGTTTCATGCGTCACTGATGTGTCTTGTGTAAGCGCATCTGGCGCAAATACAAAATTTCGGTGCTGGTTTTTTTTTATGAGTTTATTCATATATCCACCCAAAAGAGGACTGGCTGTATTAACAGCTGTATTTACAAAGTGCTACGCATAAGGAATCTGACAAATCAGTGTACACAGTGATTTTTCAACTAGCCACAAAACTAACAATAAACATCAAACGTTATGGAAAGATCAAACATCGTTGGTCTTTCAATGGTACTTGTACTGTCCAGTACCACCAAGACTGGTGAATGGAGTAGCTGATTCATAAAAATTGTTTCAATATGCAGCAAACAAATGATAGTCTCTGTCTGATGATAGTAACAGCAAATCGATTATACATAGCTATGGCTTGTTACTTGGTCTAACTACATTTAAATACTGCATGAAGTCTACTGATATAGGATTTTCTGTTTGAGTCCCATTCTTTAAATACGATAAATCAAGGTTAACCCACTGGTAACTATGGTATTGGTAAAATTATACTTATCTGTCAACGGTGATGTCGAGTTACAAACTACAATATACTGGTAGCGTAGCAGGCAAACGACTTAGGCACTGGTTTAAATATAGTAGCTCAGAAACTCATTATTAACACTGACTTACTTATTACATGTACAACAGATAATAAGATGTATGTAAGCTTTACAATTTATGATATACAAAATATCCAATACTTTTACATGTATAAATCACATAAAACCCACCAGAGAACTTTAGTCTTAATATTCAGAGACACCCCCCCCCTTTTTTTTAGGTACGTTAAACGTTTGTCAACAACATAATAAGCGTAGTAAAGCATTTAGGTAAATCATGGTTTTGTCCATTAATCCAACGGGGATGCATACAATTAACAACCAAAGGTACATGTCGTTTACGGGTTGCATCGACTGCGGCACATTTAGTTTTGCTCTGGTAGCGGGTCGCAGTCTATTTAAAGACTGTTGTGCACTCGCTTTGGTGTGTTTGTCAATGTGTTTGTATTATCTTGCATTTTTGCTGGTTGTGTTTTGTATATGCGACTTTTTGTGTTTCCTTGTTTCTTATAACATGACTCTGTACTTTTAAAGATCCCGGCATTATCTTATTGTTCTATTGTATGTCATTATGTTATGGTTAATTATAAATTTAATAATATTTTGAACGACAAACGACACTTATTTCATTCGCGTAGTAGTTATAACCATATATTGATTTTTAAAAATTCTAAAAAAAACTGCTGGATAATTTTTAATCTCGGTGTGTCTTTAATTAATTCTACCTTAACTTTTAAAACCCTGTATACCACCATTCTCCATGTGAAATTATAATTGTTTTGGATAGACATTGAATGACAAATTTCTTTTTTGTGACGTTTTTGACGCCCAACACGCGAAACAAGGAATGTGTTCATAATTTGATAGATATTTTTTTGTGTTTTTTAATAAATGTTTGTTTATCTTGAAATTGTAACAAAGTGAAGACTGCTGTAACCATATGTTGACTATTTTACCAATTATGTCTGTTTTGTTAAAAAAAATAACGGAATTTGATGCAACTAAATGTGAGAGGTTTAGGTCTCTTAAACCAGGTTCAATCCACCATTTTCTAAATTTGAAAATGTACGTACCAAGTCAGGAATATGACAGTTGTTGTCCATTCGTTTGATGTGTTTTATCCTTCGATTTTGCCATTTGATTAGGGACTTTCCGTTTTGAATTTTCCTCGGAGTTCAGTATTTTTGTGATTTTAAGTTTTTTATACATCTGTCCCACCAACGTCTCGTGCCCCTATGGATATGATGGGCAAATTACGTTATGCTGATTGGATGCTGATCTCAGGTCATTAGGTCACTGACGTCAATTAACATAGTGATTCAAATGGCGGCGATCGAAATGTTGACATTCTGTCGAGTCGGGAAATGGACGAACGGGACTTATTTAAGTTTACTATTATTATGTATGGACCCCGCTTACAATATTCATGCCTTACGCTAATAGAATAACAAGGTAATAAAGCGGGAACGTGTGAAAAAAGGATAAACAGAAGGTGGGAACAGTCGTGCAGTCAGAAGACCCCCTCATGGTCAAATAGAGATCACGAACTCTATATTACAATTTTCCGATACCTTACTAACAATATTTACATACAATAACAATATATAAGTATACACAATGTTCATCAAATGTCTGTATACGCGTTGGCTAACAGAAAACGAAGAACGCGTAATATAGAATAGAGTGTTTACTGGGTAGCCTGAAACAGTCGTATGTACAAACCTACAGTTTATACCCTTAACCGTAACAATATTATTTACTATACTTATCTGTATATTAACATTTTTCCAATATGTTATAAGTTAATCATAATATTAACATTTTAGCAACATGTTAGTAGTAACCATATTTATCAAGATAGGAATAGCTCACAATAGGGTATCAGTTGCCAAACTAATCATGATTGTCTTTACACCAATATTTACAAAACCTACCTTTTAAATTTGTCTAACCATTTTTTCTGGGAAAGTTTACTCACTGTGACCACAATTTTATATACACGCAAACCTTAAGCAATAGTATAGTTTTTTAATGAAACGTTTAATATCACGGAAGTTGATTTTTCTCAAATAACATTTATATTGAAACAATGATTTTCTTATAAATATTTCACAATAAAATTAAAATGTGTTACAGAATATCAATTGGATATATACCATGCATAATTCAATAAATGTGAAGAGTAAATTTACAATAATACTATATTAATAATAAGTAACTACCTCTTTGTGTATTCTACCAATATCATGACGATTGCTTCCTATATACAACAGTATCAAATGTTGATGTTTTTGAAACAGATGTTTATCATGTTAATCAATGCTACAGTAAACTTCAATTTTTGTATGCAAGGCTCAAATTTCATGTTGAAAAAGGGTTTAAATTATATTATATTTTTAAATGTCATTCTTTTCAAAAACAAATCATACTTTTAATTAACAGTTTATTGCATTATTAATTAGTTATGCAAGCCTCAAATTTCATGTTGAAAAAAAGTTTAAATAATATTATTTTTTGAATGTCATTCTTTTCAAACACAAATTATACTTTTAATTAACAGTTTAATTTCTTGTTCTACGGATTTTTCGACTCCAAAATTTGGGGCGAGCGAGCGATTTGAAAATTTTAATAAAAAAATATTTAATTTGCAAATTTTTTAGGCGAAGCTTGAAAAGTAAAGGCGAGCGATAATTTTTTTTTGTAAACATAAAATAGTAGGTTTTGACAATATTAAAGCTTGATTTATCACTTGTACTTTGACATTTCTTTAATTTCTGAAGTATTTTTTCCCTGTTCACCAAGAAATAATTAAATCTGGTCTATGTATGTGTGACAGACAATGAGACAATTCTCCCTCCAAGTCATAATCAGTTTGGGGGCAACCCTTAATGTTATAAATATCCCTTTTGCATGTTTTATGAGGGATCAATATAAGTTATAATACATTTGTTTGTACAAAATGGCTGATATTTTCTCAAAGAACTATATATCTATCTGGTATTAAATGGTCAAAACATGTCCAAGAATTTTGTAATATTCCTGGACTTTAACCATGTTAAATTAACACATTTACTTTAACAGTTTAATATTATTCAAAATAAGTGGACCTCTTTTAGAAAAAGTTTAAAATATGATGTAACTCTCCTCTTTTTGAGTACAAAATTCTAAGTTTTCAAAGGTTTTGTATAGAAGAACTATACAAATCCTTGGTATTTCTATTTTTTCTTTTCTACATCAGTAAAATGACCCCTTGCCAAGTCTGAGGGAGGGTTGGTCTCAACCTGACAATAACAAACACAGGTCAAAGTACGGCTTTTTACACAGGGCTTTGATACAGACCAAACAGCAAGATATAAAGGATCCAAAAAATTATTAGCGTACACAATTCGAACAGGAAAACCAAAGATCTAATTTATATATCCAAACGGAAAAATACCAATGAACAACATCAACAAACGATAACTGCTGAACGACAGGCCCCTGAATCAATCAGGACAAGTGCATAAACATGCAGCGGCTATAGATAGTTTTGTTTTGCCAGCATACAATATAATTGCAGTTTAAGGCAAATCCTTCATAAGTTCTTTGTACTTTATTCTAACAACGAACATTTTTTGATAGGGAATATTGAAACGAAACTGGGGTACTGTCTATGCGACCTTAACCTATACTTTCTATAAACTAGACAGCAACCCAACTTTTCATTTAATTTATCTCGAGGGTAGGTTCGGCCTATGCTTTCGCTCTAGGACTTCTATTATAGTGATGCCCGACTAGAATATATTAAAGAGTTTTATTAGGTATAGTTTTTACCGGTCTATGCCACCAGTTTATAATTCTTTTAAATATGTGTTCTGGAACAAGATGTCTCTGATGTTCAGTACTCTCCAAGTCTCAGTTAAGTGTGACTTCTGGATTCTATTACCAAAGGTAAACAAAGAAGATCTAAACAAGAAGATCTAGTCTACTCAGAGGGCCAACCAGGGCCAACCAGATCCTAACCTTTGACCTTGACCGCAGTCGTGCTATCCTAGTGTAGTACTTGATAAACAACTGAAATGACAATCTGGACGGTTACCAAATATAGGATCTGGCAATACCGGTTTACCAGAGAAATCAGTCCTAACACTACAGTTAGGGTAGTAGCCAAGTAATATACTGCACCTCTAAAAATATGTCTAGGTATTTTTATTTGCTCAAGTATGAAGTACCGTCCCACTCTAATTCTATATTAAAGATCTGTATGGGTTAGAGTAAAACTAAAACATTTCCCATAAACCTAAAGGTAAACAAATAATAAAAGGGCAGACAGACAGACAGACAGACAGACGGACCAAATGTAAATAGCCCGACCCAACAAGTGTGGTCGTTTCAAGTACGACACCACAAAAATAACAGACTTTTAAAACAAATCTATTTCAGTATTTCCAAACCTGTAGTAGGATTTATATACCAAATACACAAGCAATTACCAGAAAATAAATATCCAAAGGGAAGCTAAGACAACATAAGACTCGTTCTGTCCTGAATATGCTTTCACTTAAATAATCTGTAATCAGCAAACCATGAAACGCAGACTCATGGGAGGTTCAAAATCTAGGTTGTTACCAATACCAAGGGAAGTAATCAGGACGAGTTTTAATCGAAGGATCAATTCAGGCAAGGGACAAGGCGTTTCTCTGCAATAAAATAATTCAGTAAGATACAACTTTTATTAGACAACACGCATATGAATCAGCTGCACATTTAATAAGTTACAGTTTTGCGAGTCAATGGTCTATTTCTGCAGTCTATAACAAGATTTCTTAGACCAAGAAAATAAATTCTTCCAGTATCTAACTTTCTTTAACGACTCACTCTGCCGTTCTGATCAGGGCTTGCATATGGATTTCGCTTGTTAACACTTTAATACTTAAATTTACCGTCCTTAAGTTCAAGTCATAGATTTGAGTCACTCACGTGAATGCCAACAAATAATGACTCCGAACTTTTACTTGCTTTAACCCGCAAGTTATAAATAACTTTAACCTTAACAACTGAACAGCTGAACAGTTAACCGAATCTCGTTATTCGCCAACTGACAACTTTTATTCAGTTCAAAGAACTTTTCAAAAACTCAACTCATAATTTAACCAGCGAACAGCTTTCTAAATAATTCACGCCTCAACACGTAAATATTCAAAGTTTTCCGCTAAATCTCCAATGCAAACCGTGATCAAAAACCAGCCAGTTTTAGTCACTCAAAATATGTACATGAAAATCATAGGAGGGGGAATTTCTTACCTAAAAATACTGTAAAACACATTTTCTTCAATACACTAGTTATAGTATATAAAATAGCGCGTGATTCCTACCGAGACCACTTCCAAAAATATCGCGCACATGGTTGAAAATTCCCCTTTTTACCTTACATCTATACACCTGGAAGTCTGGGCTGAGAATCATTTCTAGCAGACAATATCTGCACGAGCTAAATTTTCCCCGGGAATTCAATCGCGCTCTCTGATTGGTTGAGAAGGGAAAACATTTTTAATGCTAATGCGAGGTTCGTTACGTCACTAAAATTTAATGAATGAAATAAAAATCGGAAAGTAATAAAATAATAAAAAGCAATCTTTCTGGAAAAATAATTAAAAATAGTAATAATGAAATAAATAAATGAACCAAATAAAGTGACCCACAAACGTTACATTACCCCCTTTCCCACAGAACAGATATGTCCGCATATCTGGCAAAATCCATGTGCTAGTTAACGCGCGCTGCTATGCAAAGCTGGTGGTCTCGGGTGCAAGAAATCATAATTTTCAATTAAGATTAAAACATCTCCCCTCCTGAAATATACAAATAATTATACAAGCTGAAAAATATTTTTACTCCACATTATTACGAAAAAATATATCTCAGCCACCACCAACCACTCCACACTAATATATATACATATATATCTATAATAATCGACAACAAATGGCATCCTATTGATTTTTATTTTCTAAGAGAAAGCTTAACAGCCCTCTTTAAGGAATAATAATAAGTCCTCATTTTGGTTTTATTCAAATGGACACCATCTGTTGTCAATAGAAACTTTGATGTCAACCTCTTTGGTGTCCAATACACTAGAAAATCTTTAAACTCCCTTTTTGTCAAATTTACAAGTTCCAGATTAATCTGGGCTCTTCTGCCTGCATATACAGACCTTGAAACTCTAGTTTTCAATCTATGAAACAATTGAACTATAACCACCTTTTTTTACATTTTTAGACTTCAAATGTCTCAAAAACTCTTTAAAAGTCTCTATAAAAGTATTAACCTTGAAATTATGGTTATCTAGGTCATTACCTCCAATTTGTAATACTACTATTGTAGGAGAAAAATTAGTGATCAATCTTTGAAAGACATGATCTTGTATCATATTGCACAATTTTGTACCACCTTTACCATACATAATACCATTAATATAAGTAATACCAAAGTTGGTTGACATCCTATTCATTTTACAATAATTAGATAATCTTCGAATATAACTATGTCCCAAAGTAAGTACAGTGGGATTCATTTTTAATCTTTAAATCTATTTTCCCAATATAATTTTAATATATCTTTACTTTTGGTTTCTGAATTTAAACCCTGAAAAATAAATTGAAGGTGATATTAATATTGAATTAATCATGATTAACCGAAATAAATTCTATTTATAATTACATTGTTTTCTCTTAAAATTAAAGAAACGATAGTCCTTGTTCAACACCTGATTCCTAGCGAAAAAAGTTCATCTCCACCAACACGGAATCAGTATAAGCGTTGAATAATGATAAAGATCTGAAGCACTTCCAAGATTTGTAGGTATTTTTTCAAACCAATGATGGATATATTTTCCTTTGATGAGTTTACGGATAAACAATGGATATATTTCCCTTTGATGAGTTTACGGATAAACCATGGATATATTTCCCCTTTGATGATAATCGAATGTTCTGTATACCATCAGCAAACAAGTTTTTCTCCAAGACGGTATGTTTCGTCTGGTTTTACGACTGCAAAATGTAGCAATTATCATGGTTTTAGACCGTAATAAAGTTATCAACCTGATTATGAATGTTCTTCTCTACTGGATATATAACTGAAGCCATTTCTTAAGATACTTCTATACGTCTTTATATTGGAAGTTTAGATATTTCTAGACGACTTGGTATTGCAAGTTTAAATATTTTTATACGTCTTGGTATTGAAAGTTTGGATACTTTGTATAAATGTCTTTTATACAATCGCCTCAGTTTGAGACTGAAACGATTGACAATACGTATTTTGTTGTACAAAGCAATTAATTTTCAAAAACTTGGATACAGTTCAATTCTAAATAGGACATGCTGCATGGAGTAGGCTGGGTAACACCTCATAAAATCTATCTGTGGTAATTACCTCCTCCAACACCTAACTGTTGGTTAGTTTTCTTGCGATACATAAATATCAGTCATACCAATTGAGTGAATTCCCACCATAGAATTTTACCGTGATATTAATCCTGGTTACACATAGATTCACAGACATTTTCAAACACAATTTCCTTTTTAATAGCTTATAGCAACAATATTGTATGAATATCGGTTGAATTATAGGCACTAACTGGTATATTTCGCACAAAAATTAACTTGTATCTTTCATTGATTTGATATTACACGATGGAAGTGTTAGATAGGACGCACAGACGTGTTTATGGAGACACCACGATCCACCATTTATCCAGCGTTGTAAACCACGAACAGATGTTGAACCCTTATCCCTCATTACTTATAATTAAATATATATAATAAATGAAAGTTCCAACTATTTGAATTTATATTATTAACAAGAACTATAACATTTGACAAATTAAACTGTAGTGAATTATAAAATTAGCTTTTAATAGGATTCAGACATAGAATCCGAGCAAGAAAAAGAACATCAAATTTCAGTTGAAACCTTCATTCAGTACTATCGTATTAACAAAAATAAAAAAAATAAAATACATCATCATTACACTAATACCTGTATTACTCGTCTGGCTTGGAATGGATTTTATTTCTCAATTTTAGAAGAAAAAAAAAACAAATACAAAAAAAAAAGAAAACAATTGGGTGTTCGCATGGACATCAGGCAATTTTTGACCATACGACATCAATACAAACAACCAATTTTTAGTTGAAGCAAGTTAATACATCATCTCAAAAGAATTCCTTCTACTATGTTCCAATTCAAGATCACAGGAGGAATTAAGTTTTTCTTTCATTCCAAGCAGACATAAACCTTATCTTATGTTAATATCTATAATTATGTGGAGTTTACAAAACTCAGTGGTGTGGCAGCGGTGGCTAAGAAAATAAAAACAAATATATACACATAAAAACAGCTGACAAGACAACTACAAAACAGGATTCTCAGTCTAGCTCAGTATATTTATTTTAATAAAAGACATAATCTCTAAATCGCCTAGGAGGAAGTCGCCTACGTCTGCCGGGTATAGATGGTGGGGTTTGGGGTTGCTGATCGAACACACCCTCTTCATTCCCACTCTCATCATTACTCATATCTTCAGTTTCTGAACCCTCGCCTGAAGAAAGGGGTCTTTGAGGAGGGCTAATGATAGGCTTTTTAACCAAAGTCCTATCAGGGTGAGGAGTAACATAGATCTTTAACCTATTATAATGGACTATTCGCTTAGCAAGAGAACCTTCAAGTTGGATCATATAATTTGCATCAGACAATTTCTTGACTATGCGATATGGTCCTACCCAAAATTTTTGCAACTTTGGGGACAGTCCCTTCTTTTTACGAGGTGTAAATAACCAAACCAGATCATTTTCCTTGTAGGGTTTCCCAGACTGCTTCAAGTCATAATTGACTTTCTGCCTTTTCTGTTGTGTTTTCATATGACCTCTGACAATATCATACGCTTTATTGATGTTGTCCTGTAATTTCCCTATATATTCTATATGGGAGGGTGGACTTGAGGGTAAAGGTTCATGTAAAAGGGTCAGGGGAATATTAATTTCCCTACCAAACATAAGTTTGTTTGGGGTCATTCCAGTAGTTTCTTGAACACTGGAGCGTATTGCCATTAGGGCAAATGGTAACCACTCATCCCAATCGGTTTGACCTTCATCAATATATGAAGCAATAACATTTATAATGTATGGTTCATTTTCTCCACTAGACCATCTGTCATTGGATGATATGAACTGGTACGAGTCTTATGGATACCAAACAGGTCACATAATTGTTGAAAAAGCCTCGCCTCAAAACAAGGTCCTTGATCACTCAGAAAAATTCTGGGCACACCAAAGCGGGAAATAAATTCTTTACAAAAATATCGAGCAACTGTGCAACTCCCCATATCTGGAATTGGATAAGCTTCCACCCACTTAGTAAAATAGTCCATGAGTACCAACACATACCTATTTTTAAACTTTGTAATGGGAAAAGGACCCGTTATATCCATAGCTACTCTTTCCAAAGGTTCCCCTACCCTAATATTCTCCATTTCTGCCCTATTTTTCCTTGGAGGGTTTTTCCTAGCACAACAAATTGGGCAACTTTTTATCCAATCAGTTACATCACTTTGCAAATTAACCCAATAAAACCGTTGACGTACTTTCTGGACAGTTTTTGTTATACCCAAGTGGCCACCTGAAACGTCGTCATGTGCCAGAGTCAGAATTTTCTGTCTCAACTTCTTAGGGGCGATCACTAGACGAGATATTTCATCTGTCTCTAATCTAAACCACTTTCTATAGAGAACATCATCAACCAATTCAAGCTGTTCCCACATATTCCAGTAGGCTTTAATAACGCTACTTTGTCCAGAGACATGAGAAAAGGGAGGCTTCTCCACATGAGACTTAAGCATAGCTATAACAAATTCTAGTTCAGAATCTGCACGTTGGGCCTCAAGGACTTCCTGTGCAGTGAATCCTTGTATTTGAATACTAGAAACTTTAGGATATCTAGAGAGGGCATCAGCATTCTGATGGTGGACCCCAGGTCTATATTTAAATTGAATATCATAGTTTGCTAAAAATTCTAACCACCTAGCTACCTGACCATGAGGTTCTTTAAAGTTACGCAACCAGGTAAGAGACCCATGGTCGGTTCTAACAATAAATTTTTGACCATATAGATAATGCTTAAAATGTTTAATGGACTTAATCACAGCAAGTAGTTCCTTACGAGTTGTACTATAATTAATCTCTTGGGGAGAATGAGTTGTGCTATAAAATGCAACCACTCGCTCTAACCCATCCTCACAAAGCTGAGATAAAACGGCCCCCACTGCAGTGTCACTAGCATCAGTGTCTAAAATAAAGGGTTTAGAAAAATCTGGGTAATTCAAAACAGCTGAATCTATTAAACAATGCTTTAGCTGATCAAAAGCAATCTGACATGTTTCATCCCAAAGAAATCTGCTATTCTTTTTGGTCAAATTAAAAAGAGGAGCAGCAATTTTTGAAAAATCTTTAATAAATCTCCTGTAATATGATGCCAACCCCAAAAATGACCGGACTTCCTTTAATCTTTTTGGAATAGGCCAATCCTGAACTTTAGCTACCTTTTTAGGGTCACACTTTATCCCATCCCGAGAAACATAATGTCCCAAATATTTAACCTCGGACTGAAACAAGTGACACTTTTGAGGTTTTAATTTGAGACCAGCCTTTTGAAATTTATCAAATACCCTATCTAAATCCTGAACATGTTTATCAAATGATTTTGAAAAAATAATGACATCGTCCAGGTAGATTAGGCAAATGTCCCACTGTAAACCCGCTAGGATCTTTTCCATCAGGCGCTGAAAGAAACTAGGAGCATTTGTCTGCCCAAATGGCAGGGTATTAAATTCATATAGACCTTTGCCTGTACTAAAAGCAGTTTTCTCTCTACTATCGGGGTGTACCTCGGCTTGCCAGTAACCGCTAGCCATATCAACAGTACTCATGTACAGGGAACCGGACAAGGCATCTAGACTATCGTCTATTCGAGCAATCGGGTAGCTATCGCCTTTTGTCACAGAGTTCAGTTGACGATAATCAATAACGAACCGATAGGAGTTATCTGGCTTCATGGTAAGTAGTATGGGAAAGCTATAGGGGCTGTTAGAAGGACTGATTACCCCTTGCTTCAACATATCTTGGACTTGTCTATCAATTTCATCCCTTTTATGGATGGGAAGACGGTAAGGTCTCAATTTTATAGGGGGGGGGGGAGTCACCCGTATCAATGACGTGTTGTAATATATCAGTGCGGCCCAATTTGCCACCCTTATCAAGAAAAATGTCAGAATATTTGTCTAACAATTTTTCAACTTTTTGTTTTTGTTCATCATCTAAATCGACACATGCCTCCTCCAACATAGACTGTAATAAGGGATCACGAGGTGTATCAGATGATCTATTCAATTGTTGACAGATCTGGACTGTATGTACTAGTCCTACTCCCATACCCCTAGGAGCAGTACAAGGTTCATCTGAAATATTCATCAGTCTTATTGGTACACAATTGCCAACAGTATTGACCAATGTGCGAGCCATAAGTACAGAATAATTCTGTCTTAGCAAGGAGCCAAGTGGTTCTATCTGACCTTCAGGGAACCAGTCACCTCTGAACCTTATTTTACCAGTCGTGATAATCTCTGAATTGGGTGGTATATAAGTGTCTTTAGATAATGATACTTTACAACAAAGTTTTCTTGTATCTGAAGAAAGGTGGAAGGCATTGCCATCAATATATATAGTTTTCTTCTTAAAATCCATCTGGGCCCCAAATTTATCTAGGAAATCAACCCCCAATATCCCCGACTCTGGAATATCAGCAACAACAACTTGCTGAGTAAAAACATGTACACCGACTTTAATATCAACAGAGGTGGTACCAAGTGAAGTGATTATTTCTCCACTTACAGTTTCAAACTGCAAGTTATTTTTAGACAAAGGATATAAACCAGGTTTTCCTTCTGTAATGCTACTATACATTTCTAAATTTAATAAAGAGATAGTAGAACCAGTATCAACCAAAAATCTAACATTTTCTTGTCCTATCATGGTATTCAAATATAAAGCAGCAAGCTGACTAATGGCCAGGGTGTGTTCGTCAGGCAGATGGGTGGCCCCACCATCTACCAATACCCGTTTAAAGACCCATTTGGACAATCTCTCTTAAAATGGTTCAAGTCCCCACAATTCCAACACCCCCTCTGAGAAAAGTTATCTCTACCTCCATAAAAGGTTGGTGCATTTCCCTGGGACTGACCTGTAAATACAGTATTTTGGTCAGGATAATTAAAATACCCTCCATTTTGGTTTTGACCATTAAATTGGCCAGGAGAATTATATCCCCCCCCTCTGAGCACCTCTACCATAATTTCCTCTCCCTCTTCCTCTATACCTGTTACCATATCCACCCCTATTGCCAAAGTTTGGGGTATTCCCTGCAGGTATCTGAATTGGCGCTGGCGCGGCGGCGACCTCCTCCACGCGATCAGCGGAAAATTTTCCCACGGATAACTTCGCCACACACTCGCGCAATTCCTCCAATTGCTTACTAAACACGGGAAATTGATCAGAGGGTTCAACTTCGCTAAGTGATTGAGTTTTTGGACGTTTCTTTTCCAACGTTACATATGACTCTTCACGTAAAGCTAAGTCAACAGCCTCGGCCAATGTCTTAGGACTTAAACGACGTACTTGTTTCTGTACCTCACTGTCTGACAAAGCATCAATAAAATACTGAATCGACATCTTTTGTTTAGAGTCCGAGTCTATGCTGGGATATGCCTTGCATACTAACCTAAATACGGCAGACGAAAGCTGTAATAAGCTTTTAAATGAACTCTGAGTCATACTATGTAATTGACTTAAATAAACTCCGGGATCCTGAATAGGATCAAATTTTTGAATAAGAAATTTAATAAGTGAACCATAGTCTCCCTTTTCAATCAAAGTCATATCATTGTACAACTGCAAAGCTTGAGCTCTCAAAAATGTCGGCAGTATTTTTACACACTGATCATCAGTCCACAAATTAATGGTACGACAATTTTCAAATTGACTTAACCAATCTCTTATCTCCATCTGTTTACCATCAAAGCAAATAGGAGTTACAATTGGCTTATTCGGCAATTTGCCCGAGTGTGTGACTTTGTCATCCGCGGGTTTAAACGCGCGCGGAAGTGGTCTCGGTGGTGACGATAAGCGTGTTTGGGAACTCCCTTTATTTTTATCCCTGACTGTCACAAAAGCATCCCAAGCTCTTGTTACCTCTGGTGTGTCATACTGATCTCCCAGATAGGTACTCTCGTACCTAGGAATAGGGGCCTTTTTAATGGGACTATGTGGTGATGGAAGCCGCTTCGGGGTAGAGCTATATTTCTCAACCCGATCAAGTTTAGGCGAGAAGGTAACTCTCTTAAACTCATCCATCTCAGGAATAAGCCTTCTCCGAGGTATAGCACCTGCATAGTCCCTCTTGTGTACAGGAGAACTAGGTGGACCTGTATCCAAGTCATGAAATTTAGCCAGAGGCTCAACCTCAGCGAGATACAATTCATTCTCTTCAATCTTTTGTTTCATTTCTCGCAACTCCTTTTTAATCTTTTGAGTATCCATAACTAACCCTTGAATTCTTTTATTTAATTTTAAATTTATAAATTTTTTTTTTTTAAAGTGTTTTAACTTATTTAGTTTTTATAAATTTAGTTTTTATAAATAAATTTATCAAGTACACATTATATATGAGAGGGTCCCTACGTGGGCGCCAGTGAAACGAAACTGGGGTACTGTCTATGCGACCTTAACCTATACTTTCTATAAACTAGACAGCAACCCAACTTTTCATTTAATTTATCTCGAGGGTAGGTTCGGCCTATGCTTTCGCTCTAGGACTTCTATTATAGTGATGCCCGACTAGAATATATTAAAGAGTTTTATTAGGTATAGTTTTTACCGGTCTATGCCACCAGTTTATAATTCTTTTAAATATGTGTTCTGGAACAAGATGTCTCTGATGTTCAGTACTCTCCAAGTCTCAGTTAAGTGTGACTTCTGGATTCTATTACCAAAGGTAAACAAAGAAGATCTAAACAAGAAGATCTAGTCTACTCAGAGGGCCAACCAGGGCCAACCAGATCCTAACCTTTGACCTTGACCGCAGTCGTGCTATCCTAGTGTAGTACTTGATAAACAACTGAAATGACAATCTGGACGGTTACCAAATATAGGATCTGGCAATACCGGTTTACCAGAGAAATCAGTCCTAACACTACAGTTAGGGTAGTAGCCAAGTAATATACTACACCTCTAAAAATATGTCTAGGTATTTTTATTTGCTCAAGTATGAAGTACCGTCCCACTCTAATTCTATATTAAAGATCTGTATGGGTTAGAGTAAAACTAAAACATTTCCCATAAACCTAAAGGTAAACAAATAATAAAAGGGCAGACAGACAGACAGACAGACGGACCAAATGTAAATAGCCCGACCCAACAAGTGTGGTCGTTTCAAGTACGACACCACAAAAATAACAGACTTTTAAAACAAATCTATTTCAGTATTTCCAAACCTGTAGTAGGATTTATATACCAAATACACAAGCAATTACCAGAAAATAAATATCCAAAGGGAAGCTAAGACAACATAAGACTCGTTCTGTCCTGAATATGCTTCCACTTAAATAATCTGTAATCAGCAAACCATGAAACGCAGACTCATGGGAGGTTCAAAATCTAGGTTGTTACCAATACCAAGGGAAGTAATCAGGACGAGTTTTAATCGAAGGATCAATTCAGGCAAGGGACAAGGCGTTTCTCTGCAATAAAATAATTCAGTAAGATACAACTTTTATTAGACAACACGCATATGAATCAGCTGCACATTTAATAAGTTACAGTTTTGCGAGTCAATGGTCTATTTCTGCAGTCTATAACAAGATTTCTTAGACCAAGAACATAAATTCTTCCAGTATCTAACTTTCTTTAACGACTCACTCTGCCGTTCTGATCAGGGCTTGCATATGGATTTCGCTTGTTAACACTTTAATACTTAAATTTACCGTCCTTAAGTTCAAGTCATAGATTTGAGTCACTCACGTGAATGCCAACAAATAATGACTCCGAACTTTTACTTGCTTTAACCCGCAAGTTATAAATAACTTTAACCTTAACAACTGAACAGCTGAACAGTTAACCGAATCTCGTTATTCGCCAACTGACAACTTTTATTCAGTTCAAAGAACTTTTCAAAAACTCAACTCATAATTTAACCAGCGAACAGCTTTCTAAATAATTCACGCCTCAACACGTAAATATTCAAAGTTTTCCGCTAAATCTCCAATGCAAACCGTGATCAAAAACCAGCCAGTTTTAGTCACTCAAAATATGTACATGAAAATCATAGGAGGGGAATTTCTTACCTAAAAATACTGTAAAACACATTTTCTTCAATACACTAGTTATAGTATATAAAATAGCGCGTGATTCCTACCGAGACCACTTCCAAAAATATCGCGCACATGGTTGAAAATTCCCCTTTTTACCTTACATCTATACACCTGGAAGTCTAGGCTGAGAATCATTTCTAGCAGACAATATCTGCACGAGCTAAATTTTCCCCGGGAATTCAATCGCGCTCTCTGATTGGTTGAGAAGGGAAAACATTTTTAATGCTAATGCGAGGTTCGTTACGTCACTAAAATTTAATGAATGAAATAAAAATCGGAAAGTAATAAAATAATAAAAAGCAATCTTTCTGGAAAAATAATTAAAAATAGTAATAATGAAATAAATAAATGAACCAAATAAAGTGACCCACAAACGTTACAATATAAGTAAGGGGGAAAGAAACCAATGTTGACATCTTTTTATAATATTTACAAAAAAAAACGGTGCGGGAAATAGACATGATTACATTTCCGGATGCGGGAAGCGGGAATATATAAAAAAAAAAAATCTGTTTTGAAAAAAATTGGTGCGGGCGGGTCCGTCGAACAAGGAATCAAATTGTTGTGGCCTTATTACATTATTAATTATTTATTTATTTGAAATCCAAATTGAAGAAAAAAATGCGTAAGGACGGATATTGTTTGAATCTAGAGGCACATGTCGGTAATAAAATAGAGTTGAAAATACTACATATTACAAACAAAAACAAAACTCTTACTTTAGATAGATGTGAGTTTAACTACAATACGAAATTGTGACTACCGAATGAGGAAAATGATATAGATATGTGAAATTATAAGCAATTCAATCCAATTAAAGGAGTCACAAATGTTCAAAACAAACAAATAGAAAATGTTTGGATAGGTTTGAGGAGTGGGTAAAGCGATTTATTTTTTTGAAATTAGCTTGCAAATTTATACTACAAAACGAATTGAAAAATGAACAATTAAACGAAAAGATGAAATCGTTGTACAGTTACAATTTATCATTATATGCCGGTACCATGAAATTGAAATTAACAAGTATATGCGATATCTCTAGCTGAACTAAATTTACACTAGGTTTGAACCACTGACATTCTGATGATCAAAAACCAAACAGTGACTGCATGACGTCATCTCAAGTCATGACCTTTTACTTACAATTAAAATAGAGCATGTTTGGAACAAAATGTGGACCTTTAGTCAACTTCATTTCGTTACTGCTGCAACTAAACCTTCGCAAGTTTTCATAAGATTAAAAGCAGTTGATTTGTTTTCTAAAAGAGCAAATACTTTTTCAAAATCTTACATAGTACCATAATATTTTGTTCCATTAAAACGATATTTCGATCTGTCGATTTCTGATAATACAACCACATTTCAATTCGCGTATTCAAGAAATTATTTTCCCGGATTATCAATTTGGGTTTTAGTTTTGACGATTGAGGTAAATCCTGAATCACCTTCAAACCAAGCATTTTATTATTTGATAATTTTATCCCCCGGCACTTTGTCAATACCACTACTGCTGGACAATTATTTTCGAGAATACGTACTATGGTTACCTCAGTTGTCAGTGCTACTGTATTGAAATAATTCATAACATATTTTATCAAATTCTTTAGTGAAAGATTAAAATATATATATATTGCCACTACTCACATTACCCGTTTATGAACTCACGTTAAGATTTTACAAGTGGTTATAAATGCGGAAACGGTTTGGTAAATGACTCATGTCTACAAATATAGAATGGAAATATATTCAGGAGTTTCGGCAGTTACACTTTAACGTCGATAGAATAGACGAACAAAATAAATGTAAAAAAAATCAGCTAGACGGGCAAATTAGAGAAGTTCAAATAAAACTTTGTTTTGATATATTCATTATATTCGGATATTTAATACAAAAAAATATAGCATACCTATCTAAAGACTGCGTGGTGTGAATTACTTCGCAGCAGGGCGCTGTTACAAGTAGTTATATATGATATATACCCTACTGAAAATTCTGAAATAACAACTGTTAGTTCTGGTTTGTAAAATAATGTTTTTGCTAAAATGCGATTGGTTAACAATGAATGACAGGCTCCTGACGTAAGAAAGATGCATAAAAATGCAAAGGTTTGAAAGTTTTAACAGGCTCCGACCTGTAACCTGACCTAAGACAGAAGTGTTACATAACAACATAAAAAGACACGCTATGAAATATCAATTGAAATTGCTTAACTCTACCAATAATGTAAACAAAAACAATTCAACATACACTGAACGAATAAGTTTGATATATGTCACAATATAAACTTTGTTATGTTTATTGGTATTGATATCGAGTTTGTACCTTTGATAACTATTTACACCACTGGGTCGATGCCACTGCTCGTGGACGTTTCGTCGCCGAGGGTATCACCAGCCCAGTAGTCAACACTTCGGTGTTGACATGAATATCAATAATGTGGTCATTTTTATAAAGGAGTAGGTCCGGTAAGGCCCCTTTTTGGCCCAAAAATATAACAGTTTTACAAAATTGTTAAAATGTAAACTTTAAGTTATTTATTGGACAGTTGAATGTTTCTGCTACATAAATATGGGCTGTTTTTGACAATACAATGCACATATATCGGGTTGTAGCACCATTAAGTCATGCTAAATTACTGAAATCTTCAAAATTCTATCATTTTTGTTAAATTTTAGACGGTTTCCGTGTAAAACGAAAGTGGCCGCATTCGAGTTCATCCTTAATATTGCAATGTAAGTTGTATTTTATGATAATACATAACATATATAAAGGTTGTGAATGAACACGGATGCGGCCACTTTCATTTTTGACAAAAACAATCTGAAAAGTGACGTTTTTTGGCATATTTGAGAGAATTTTTATATTTGAGCTTCAATCGGATCGTTTTTAATGACTTAATCAGTTAAAATCTTTCACATAAACTAATTGAATCAAGTGAAATAGTCCTTAAGTGTTTAAAAAGTGGTCAAAATCTTTCTTCAGATGAAACTGAAATTTGAGGCCAAAATGAGTTCTTACCGGACCCTCCTTTCTTGTTTACGAAACTTCGATTTTTTTGAAAAACTAAGTATTTTCTTATCCCAGGCATAGATTACCTTAGCCGTATTTGGCACAAGTTTTTGGAACTTTGGATCCTCAATGCTCTTCAACTTTTTACTTGTTTGGCTATATAAAGATTTTGATATGAGCGTCACTGATGAGTCTTATTTAGACGAAACGCGTGTCTGGCGTACTAAATTACAATCCTGGTACCTTTGATAACTATTGTTATCAATAATTCAAAAGCAAACTGAATATTGTTGTTATATACAGATTACCATAGCTGTATTTGGCAAAACTTTTAAGAATATTTTGGTCCTCAATGCTCTTAAACTTCGTACTTCATTTGGCCTTTTTCTTTTAAATTTTATTCGAGCGTCACTGATGAGTCTTTTAAAGACGAAACGCGTATCTAGTGTAAATATAAAATTTCAATCCTGGTATCTAAATACATAGTCTGTCAATACCTGTATATTGGCATTGCACAAGGTCGATCAAGGTTTTTTTTGTTTGACTGTTTATCATGTCTTAACACTAATTCCATTGCATGTTAAATGTGTAATGATTGATAATTTAGTCATATATGCATGTGTTTTGTTAGATGTATTTCTATTTGTATTGATCTAATGAGTTCAACCTAATTCAACTGATTTTTATGGTGCGTTCTTATGTTGTAGTGTAACAATACTGTCACAGCTTAGGGGAGGGTACGGGCACATTACCAATTTTAACCTCGCCATATTGTGTGTGTTTTCTGTCCTAATTCAGGAGCCTTTAATCGAGTGGTTGTCGTATGTTGCTGTGTTACATTTTTTGGTGTTAATTTTGTTTGGTTCATGAATTAAGCCGTTTGTTTTCTCGTTTGAATTGTTTTACATTTGTCATTTCGATACCTTTTATAGCTAACTTTGCGGTATGGGTTTTGCTCATTGCTGAAGGACATACGGTGACCAACAGTTGTAAATTTCTGTGTCAATTGGTCTCTTGTGGTGAAGAGTTGTATCATTGGCAATCATACCACATATTCTTTTTTATAGTTACATGCAGAAAAAAAAATTTAGGAAGAATGTTGATGAATTTACACAAAACTACGATTTGAAAGTTCTTGTAATTACTGAAAACTAGTTTTAAAAAGCCAAAAACAATTAACAATAATAATAATAAAAAAAGCATGCATCAGAAACTATGTCTTCTTAATACAATATAATACACATTCCACCAGTGAAAATATATGGTATAAAATTAACTGACAATAGACATGCCTTTTTTTAAGGATTGTGTGATATTTAAATGCTACTTATTATATATTACTAAGATAGCATCAGTAAAGGTTAGTAGCTTTGAATATTTGAAAGATGTCGTCTGATATCTGGCAATTTTCTATAACGATTTCATTTTAACACATACACGATTTTTGTACCTCTGTAATTTAAAAAGATACTGTAAACAAAGACCAATGGGGTTTTCTCCACAACAACTATTAAGGTTGCCTTTCCGTTTGACATATATCTTTTATCAGAACATTTATATCGTACCAAATTCCCTAATTCCTCCAAGAGGCAGCAGCGACACAACAAAAACTGACAAAAAGAAATTTTAAGGGCATCATGCATGCCTAAACAATACATCTAGTACTAAACTGTTGCAAGTCTATAAACGTTGTTGTGGATTAAACAAAAAGAATGAACGATCTAATATCAAAATCCTTTTCTTCAATTAATATACGATCAACAGTAAGATCTCATTCGACTTTAATACCACAGAACCCCACCATTGTTTTAAATGTTTATAATTTGCTTTACACACTTTTAACTACTCCGGCTAAACATCTAACGACAAAACAATATGTCATCAATCGGAATATTAATTTTGATAACATAGTTTGCGAGTTAGTTACATCATTCAAATCATATGTGTCTTTATTTCATACAATACTAGAAAATACCCGCGAAATCGCGGGCAAATACAGCTTCATATAAGGTATCAAATGCCCTCTCCCTTTTTTCCAAAGTCCGTTAGGTGTTTCCTTTCTGTTAAATTAAATTATTTTCGTGTTTCTGGCCTTATACCACAATTATTCTTCCCTTACATTTGCTACAATGCATTTTTGGTAAAAGTCAAATCAATTTAAAAATTTGCACCGCTTCAAACATGAAATAAATGAAACTGCTTATAGACCATTATTATTATAATAAAATATGCTTCTAGGACAATCCATCAGTGCTTTCCGTTTGAGAGCCCTATTAACATGTCAATGGTAGGATTTGAATCTCGTATATATGACTAAGGCTCATTTGAGGGGTGGTCTGAAGGACCCTGGACCCGAAATCCCGGGCTTAAAAACATGAAATCCCGAGGTGCGTATCTTAACGAAAGTCATATCCCGACATCCCGAAATTTAAAAAAATATATATCCCGTAAGGATCAATCCCGAAATCCCGAGCTTAAAAACACCCGACCCCGATGTCCCAAATACGTCCTGCTTCCCTCTTATCTCTACCTTACTTTCATTTTAGCCAAATCACTACTTTCACTATCAATAATAAATTTGTATGCCCCATTTATGGGAATTATGTTTTCTAGTCTGTTCGTCAGTTCATTCGTTTGTCCGTCCGTTTGTCCCGCTTCATGTTAAAGTTTTTGTCGAGGTAGTTTTTGATGAAGTTAAGCCCAACACTCGAAACTTAGTAAATATGTTCCCTATGATATGATCTTTCTAATCATGCTAATTTAAATGCCAAATTAGAGATTTTACACTATTTCACGGTCCACTAAACATAGTGAATGATAGTGCCGATGTGGCATCCGTATACTATGGACACATTCTTGTTTCCACATGTTTTACTTATTTCAATATATATGCAACTGGTATGACCCCTTAGATAGAAAATATTTAAGAAAAGGGTAGATAGAATACACAGAGTCTCAATATATTATAGTAGTATAACCGTAGTATAAATGTGAATAAACGCGAAAAATAATTGTCTCTAAGGAGGTAAAATAATTGTGGTTCTTGCGATCTAAAAACCATGATATGGAGAACGCTCTGATTGGTTTATTTATTCTTCATTTTTGTAATCTATCATACGATTGGTTATTCTTGTGTACATGTCTAAAACCGGAAGTCATGATGATTAATTTGTTGTGGAAGGAAGAGAAGCGACAAACAAAATGAGGTCTTCTCGTTTAATAGTATAGATGTTCCCTAGCCATCGGTGCCAGTATTTGGTGCATGAACATACACGGTCAATCCTTTGTGTATAGGGTGCTGTTTGTTTTCGAAATAAAGCAGTAGAAAATTTGAGTGGTATGTGGTATCTAAAACGATTCAATTTCAGTGATAGAAAAAACAATTAACCAAAAATGTACATTAATTATGATGAAATTTATCTTTTTACTTTGCAGAATAAAACATATAGTATTTAATTTTCAGATTAAAGGCTCATATGCGAGCTATTTAATACGTGGCTTGAACAAGGACAAATATATCCTTAGACGGAATTAATTGTACTTGAAGGGAGTGAGTACTAATAAATGAGATGTAAAAAGTAAAATCACAAAAATAATGAGCTCAGAGGAAAAATCAAAACGGAAAGTCCCGATTCAAATGGCAAAATCAAAACATCATAATCACATCAAATGAATTGATAACAACTGTCATATTCCTGACTTGGTACAGGCATTTTCTGATGTAAAAAATGGTGAATTGAACCTGGTTTTATAGCAAGCTAAGCCTTTCACTTATATGACAGTCAAATTCCGTGTAACGTTACCAGAATCTATTTCGTCTTTTCTAGGTAAGCAAAATCGTCAGTAGTTATCGGGAACGATATAAAAGAAATAAGTTCAGATTGCAGTTATGCATGGCCTGGTTTTGTTTTTATTCGCTATATTTTGACTCTGATTGGGTTGCGATTTAGACTTTATCAAATGGTCAAAAGGTTTTCTGGAAAAGGTTGGTATGCTGTCTGAATAATATATCGAACAATATCTGTCAAAAACAACGATTATATCTGAATTGTTTTGTTTTATTCTGTTCATTCATGATAGGCCTATAACAAAACATGTTTGGTTAAATTACAATAAATTTAGATGTTAAGTTACATTGACTTAATTGGTACTAGATTGCAATGATAAGCTTATGGGCTATGTGCCAATAAGCGCTGATGCTATATAACAATGGATAGCTCTGGTGCTGAGTTACAATAGTTTTCTTTAGTGTTACGTTACAATCATTTTTTTTGTGCTACGTACTAGTGAATACAGTTGGTGCTACCTTACAATCATGCTTTAATACTATGCTGTAATGATAAGCTTTAGTTCTACTTTATAGAATTAGGTTGGTGCTACGTTACAATCATTAGCTTTGATGCCCTGTTACAATGGTCAGCTCTTGTGCTGCATTACAATGATTAGCTTTTGTGCTACGTTACAATGATAAGCGTTGGTGCTACGTTACAAAGATTACCGTTGGGGCTACGTTACAATGGTAAGCGTTGATGCTACGTTACAATAATAACCTTTGGTGCTGTGTTATTTTACAATGATTAGCAGTGGTGTTATGTTACAATGTTCAGCTCTGGTGCTACGATACAAAGCTTAGCCTTGGTGCTACGTTACAATAATCAGATCTGGTGCTACGTTACAATGAATGGCTGTTGTGCTTCGTTACAATGATTAGTTTCGGTTCTACGTTACAAAGATTACATTAGATGCAACAATGATTAGTTTCGGTGCTACACTACAATGTTCAATTTTGGTGTAATGTTACAATGATAAGTGTAGGTACTACGTTACAGCAGGTAGTTTGAATGCTACATTAAGGTGATAAGTTTTGAGTCTACATTAAAAGATCGTTTTAGTACTACGTTGAAACTGTTACTGTAGGTGCTACATTACAATGACTAGTTTTTGTGCTGCGTTACAATGATAAATGTAGGTGCTATTTTTCAATTATTTGTTTTAGTGCAATGTTTAAAAATTATTAGCTTTGGTGCAATGTTAAACATTTATTAGTTTTTAAATACACAAATCAACAATATTGCAATGAAAATAGCAAAAAACATAGTAACTATTCCAATACATATCAGTTGCTTTATAAAAATTGTATATTCAGAAGAGGCGTCAATGACGTAGTCCGTGGGCTCAGGTGTCAACACCTGAAACATATAATTAATATAATTATTCAACAGCATGAAACGGATATACCTTAAAGTATAATTCATATGTATATTTGCGTGCTTTTTCGAAATAGTAACTCTGTTTAGCTTTGGTAAAACCGAATTGTGAATTCTTTATAGTGTTATTTACAGGGTTAAACTCCGAAAATTATTGGAAAACAAACGGAGTCAACAATAAAGTACTCAGAAAAAAAAACGTATGAATAATGGATGTTTTGAGGTTTTTTTTAAAGATTTTGAGCACTTATCACTATGTAACATAGGATACTTTAAATTTGATTCATACATCAGATTTGACATTTAAATTTTAAGACTTTTTAACTAAGCAAGTGGGTGTCGGGTGTTTAAACACTATCTCATTCCCGTTCCGTTTTCTGATTACAGCTCTTGAAGCTAGGAGAAAATGCCAACAATGAAATCATTAATGATTAAAAAATGCTCAAATTAAATTTCTTACCCCTTCCAAAAATTGTAAAACAGGTATATCCAAAGATGGTACTGTCGTGTCCCTGTACTGCAAGGAAGGAACAACATCCGGACAATAATTCTTTATCCTAGCAAATCGTGTTTCTGAAATTCCTAAATTTGTCAAGAATTGTCTTTCTTTATCGACCACTTTTGGATCATCGGAACTGTATTTGTCTGTATGAGTAAACACTCCATGAACAGTTATATCTGTGAAATAAAAACCCATGCATTGTTTTGTTTGAGTTGTTAGGCTTTAGAATTAAAACAATATTCATTTTGAGAATCAAATGAGAAAATCTGTTACAGAAGTAGTTTTTTATAAACAATTTGTCATACAAATAAATTTACAAATTAGACAATGGTTTCAAATATAAAATTAATAGCATACGCTTATTTGACATTTGTGGTCATTTCAGTACCAGAATTCATGACAAACGAGACAGTTTTCATTCTGAAATTAAAAATGGTCCCTTTCGTTGCAGCAATATACAAACTTAAAATGCATTTTGGAAATTCATTTCCCATATCATTCGGGTTCACGATCTATAGTTTGCAGCTACTTATCAGAATTTATAAAGCATCACCAGTGTCTGAGTTGGAAGTTGATGACCTAGGGTTATGTCAGAGAACGTCTGGTCCTTTTTCTAAAAGAGTGCATCAGACAATACCATAACCTTGTTTCCCGAAGGACTCTTGATGGTCTTGAAATATAGAGTATAGGTACTGACATTGTTTATCATCTTAATTACATGTTATAGCGTTCTTTTTTGTCTTTGTATATGTTTAACCTTCACTATAAATATAAAAAAAGAAGATGTGGTATGATTGCCAATGAGACAACTATCCACAAAAGACCAAAATGACACAGACATTAACAACTATAGGTCACCGTACGGCCTTCAACAATGAGCAAAGCCCATACCGCATAGTTAGCTATAAAAGGCCCCGATAAGACAATATAAAACAATTCAAACGAGAAAACTAACGGCCTTATTTATGTAAAAAAAAATAAACGAAAAAAAAATATGTAACACATAAACAAACGACAACCACTGAATTACTGGCTCCTGTCTTGGGACAGGCACATACATAAATAATGTGGCGGGGTTAAGCATGTAAGTCTATTTTGGTATATACTTTTGGTGTGCCTGGGTATGCCCTACATCCCGTGTTTTGTGTCTAGTTATTTTTGTATACTTGTCTTTCATTTTTGCGTATGTGCTTTGTCTTTATGTCAATTTGTTTGTTTTGCTGAAAAAAAGTTATAGGTTTTATACTAATTCAGATTATAACACAATTACGTATGTTGTACCCCAATTTTTGACATTTTTACCTGTATTGTCTGTTTGTATCCAACAAACATTATTGTCAATATGACTGTCATACAAGTAACAGGTTTAGATAGCTACACAATAATGTTTAATCCACCATTTTCTCACGAAAGAAATAGCAAAATAACAATTGTTTTATCATTCGTCTGATGTGTTTAAGCTTTAAGTTTTCCATTTGATGACTTTCCGCTTTTGAATGTCCCTTGGAGTTCGATATTCTTGTTATTTTACTTTGTTTTAAATGATTTTTTTTATGTTTAAGGAGTCCCTAACACTAAATCACTTTACTTACTCTTAAAATCAAACCATTTTAAACCTTGAATAAGACTTGAAATAAAGGAAGTAAATAAGAAAACGAAAATTCCTTCTCACCAGTCGCTAATATAACAATTTTTTTTTTTAAATTTCAGAGCAATATGTGCTGTTTGTCTCATATTTCAAAATGTGTTGGTTGATATATATAGGGAGGTTTTATCAGTATAACGAGGTAATTATCCCTGTTTTCCCTTTATGAAAAAACATAAATGGCTAGTTATGTAACTGTATAGATATATTTGTTTAAATCGGTTCGAGAAAATTGTGTTGTTTCTATCTATAAAATTGGACATTACATTGTTTACTGCTTATTATTGGTAATTTGCATGACTCCGTCAAATCAATAGGTATTCTTTACGAGATCTTTACAAGATAGCTGTTTCTAGATCAATGATGCCACATCTACTTAATATAAGGGCACATGTTCATGCCAGTCGTTGAGCATATTTATTTGATAAGGCGCGGCTGAAAGTAACTTGCTGAGGAGGATGTAACAATTAAATTATTACGACTGAATATGTATACATTTCTACGATACAAATGAAAGCCGATGCATTAAAAGTCTGCTTTTTGGCTTGGGGACGTCCAGATGTCAAATTGTCTATACCTAACCAAACCTTTGTGTGTTCTTCTTGGTCACAATTTCAAGACAAAAACAATCAAAACCAAGGAGTAAACAAAGACTCAAAACATCCAAAGGACGGTACTGGCATGAAAATACGGATTTTTTTTGTGTTATTAAAATTTGCTGTTACAAAATGATAGAAATTATTATAAATTGAGGAATGCATCTCCCTCATGCAAAGCTCTGATTCCTTTCACGGATTTGGCTATACTTTTTGGACCTTTTGGATTATAGCTCTTCATCTTTTATATAAGCTTTGGATTTCAAATATTTTGGCCACGAGCATCACTGAAGAGACATGTATTGTCGAAATGCGCATCTGGTGCAAGAAAATTGGTACCGTTAATTTAATTACATCAACAGATATAAATAATAATTAAAAACCAATTGTTCAGAGAACAATTGAAGGTCTTTCCACTGAAAACAATGTATTTTAATATGAAAGTTGTAAAATTAAGTTTAAAATGTCATTTCAATCGTCAACTGATAGGTTATTGTACGCTGATTCCAGAAATATATGGTTTCTATACAATATTTTTTAAATAAGGGAGATAATTTGTTACTTTCGGTTTGAAAAATGTTACCACCGATAATATTTGAATATTTAATTGACACTGATTCCAAAAAGATCTGGTTCTATATACTTTTTTATTAATAAAGTACAAAAATAGCTACTTCCGGTTTACACAAGGTCACTTCCGGTTGTTTTTTTAAAGGTTAAATGGTTTGATACCTTTCGCCAAAAGTCTCATGGATATATCATGTATAAATATGAGCTGAGAGCAAAGGTCAAAAACTAGAACGTCAAATTAATCTATGACCTTGAGATCAATTTCAAGGTCATAAACCAAGGACCTCAAATCAAAAGACCATAGGACTTAATTATATTTGGTTAATCAGTTAAATCACCATACACGTATTTTTAAATACAAGAGGGGAGAAAACTCACTTTTACGTTCAACGTACCCTTGCAATCAAAATTTACGTGTTACGACATGTCGCAACTAACAATTTAGAAAAAATAATTTGTCGATATCTTATACAGTTTCTGGAAATTAGTGGAAATAAGCCAAATTCAAAAATTGGAATATGACCTTGACCTTTGACCTTGACCTAATTTTTATTTTTTTGGACCAAGGACCTCAAATCAAAAGATCCTTGGTCTTTAGCACTTATGGTTTACAAGATAAAAATGCATATCACTTATATCAAATGCATAAGGGGAAATAACTCTCATATGGAGCGTTCATATCACTTCGGTCAAAATAGGACAAATCATGCGAAGGATATAACGAGCAATTTTGTAAAATAAATTTGTCATAATATTTTGCGAAGGAGATGCGCTAACAAGGAAAACAGTGTTTGGGGAGATAACTCCTACAAAGAAAAGTATTCGTTTACGCAGGGTAAATTTCAAAAGCGCATAAACTGTTCGATATCATATACCAAATATCTAAGCGACATATTGCGAAACAAATGTTTATCGCAAGAACAAAATTAGGCGGAAGAAAAAACAAAACAAAAAAATAATCAGAAGAAAAACAATAGGTCTTTCCACAGAAAAGCGGAAAGACCTAATTAAGAAACAACATGAACTCCACTAAGAACCGGGAGCGAAATCAGGTTCTCCGGAAGGGTAAGCATTTCCTACACCGTATACGGCACCCGTCGTGTTATTTCTTTGTTCAGTCCGGTAATGATGGAAGGTTATTATTACTGAGGAAGAATATTAGATATGATTTCTGACACACTTTTGGCATAATGGCCAATCAGCTCATGGTGACGACCGTAAAATTTCTTGAGTGGTCCCCTTAATTTGATTGATTCATATCCCTATCTTAGCAACTTTTGAGAAAGCAGTATTCCTCATTCAAAAAAATTAAACTTTAAAGTACTATTTAATGAGAACGATTTGTAACAACTACACGCATGCTTAAACATAGTTATGACTCAGTTTGAACAACGGAAATAAATTTCATTATTTCAAGCTAAGTATGATTAGCATAATCTGAAAATAAAAGGGAAAATCTCAGTCGCGTTATCGGAATGGGTAAGTTACAATACACCAGTGAATAGAGAATTCGCGCTGCTTAACATT